>KZ506214.1:150483-208153 GCA_002844005.1 Limosa lapponica baueri
TTGTCAGTTCCGTGTTGTTCAGTTTTGTGACTCTTGATAAGTTCATATTTCTTTGCCATGAAGCAAATAATCTTTAACACATCTGCCTTGTTCTGCAGGCTTGCAATCCTAAATATGAAGACTTTGAAAAGACTGGTTCAATATGTGCGAGTGAGAACATCAATAATACTCTGACCCGATACCGGTGGCTAGTGAGTGCACCCACTGGTCCTGATGGTGTGACTAGCCCCATGAAGGAGGTTGACTTTGATACCTTCTTCACTTCTTCCAAGATGATTACGCTTGATTCCATTTACTTTCAAGCTGGTTCTCGTGTCCAGTGTGCAGCTCGTGCTGTGAATTCAGATGGGAATGAAGGTCTTGAGCTTATGAGCCCTATTGTAACTATAAGCACATCAGAAGGTAAGACATCATCACCTATTGCAAAACCCTCAGACCTCTTTTGGATCCCAAATTCCATCCTAATAAAATCTGATGACATGATTGCATATTTTAATATTAGTGTCTCAGCTTTTTTTCATAAAAGTTGTTCATAGAGGTGGTGCAAAAACTTTCTTCTTAACACAGAAGAGAATTGTATAAAGAAAATGGTTTTCATCTTTGCTAGTTCTCCACATCTTTAAATAGTTATCCACGTAGCAAACTTATGTGTTCAGGAGAACAGAACATGATGTGCATTGGAATTAATGAAGCCTGGGTTCTGCTGGCTTTTGAATTCAACAGTAGTAATGTTGCAGTACGATCTCAGCTCCCATTAGACATGGGAGAATCCACATGGGAGTGCTTTTACGAATGCCTAGCCAAAAGAAAAGCTTCATTTGTAATTCAGGCCTCACTAAACACCTGAGAATCAGTTTCTTCCTTGACTAAGAAGTAAAGCAACTGGTGTCCAGTAACAAGGCATAGACAATTATTTTTTCGTGGTTGAAATATTCATCATATTCATCCTTCTTCTTTCTCTGATACTCCCTTTGTCTATCTCTGATTCTCTGGTACCTAATCAATACGGAACTGATGCTGTATTCTCTCAGCCAGCCTACTCCTTTGCCCAGCCAATTCTTTTGACGAAACTCATGCTGAATAGCATTAGGAAGCAGAGGTGGAGAACTGACATGCAAACATGTACAGTCAGAGCACATGCTATTTGGTTATAGTATTCACAGATATTTTTGCATAGTGTGGAGAATGGGTAATTATCAGCAATCAAGGTAGATTACAAAACGCTGCAATTTATTCCCCTTCTGCAGCCATTTTGCATTTTTTATGTCATCTTTGCTGCTTTTGTAGCTACATTAACTCTTCTGGTTTTTGTGGGAGCTTACAGTAAATAATAAATTATATGATTGCTCATTTGCAATATCATTTTAATTTTCTTAGCATTTCCAACTAAGTATTTTAGTTAAAACATTTTATTTTCTACTACGTTAGGACTAAGAAGCTTAATGAATGGAATTTCTGTTTATCCCTGTCCTTTATTCCACATTTTGACTGTGGGCTCAAGTCACCTCTGTTTGCACAATCATCAGTCCTACACCCTAAAGAGGACTCTGTCTAAGGGCATTTTCTACAAGATGCATTGTAAAGGCAGACAACCTCGTGCTGGGTGAGCTAGTTTGGTTGTGGGAAACAGACTGGCTATTTTAGTGTTATAATGCATTTTTTGGATTACACTTGACAAATTAGCAGGGCTAATTAGCTCAAACTCAAGACTGATTGTCATGCATATATTACTTTCAGTACCTGAGCTAACTTGTGATGTGAAAGCCAATAATGCTGATGATCAGGTACAACATAAAGGGAATTGTTTGATGCTATTTTGAAAGAAATACAGTGATCAGAATAACCTGCCAAAATCCTAAATGTTTTCAACCCTGAAGATGCTTGACCTCCAGGGTATAGACCACATTTTCAAAGGTCAGATTGTGCAAAAAAATTTTATGTAACCACTTTAGCACATCTTAATTGCATTTGAGAAAAAAAAAAGACAAAACTATCACGTCATGCCAGAACAGAGCCAGATGAGGTCCACCAGAACCAATAAGTTCTCCAAGAGAAGAGCCCTGCCTCCCCTTTCCTTGTAATCCATCAGAAATGAGCAAAGAGCAGAACATGAGCAAAGGGAACTGTTCTGATTTTCCACTTCTGCTGGTTTCTTTCTTAGACGGCCTTATGATCCTTTGGCTGTCACATGACAATGTGCCATGATTTTTGTGGCCAGAATGCAGACACTTCTGCATTGAACCATGCAACTGGAAGTTGCATGTGTCTCAGATTATATGATTACAAACCTAGTCTTCTGATTTTACAAACCAGGAGTAATACTGGAACAGGTTGAACTAACCCTAGAATGGTTGCCAAAAGAAGTTATAGATTCTCCATCCTTGGAGAAGTTCAAAACTCAGTTGAACAAGGCCCTGAGCAACCTGATGTAACTTTGAAGCTGGCTCTGCTTTGAGCACAGTATTTCTGGAAAATTAGTTCATGACACAATTATTCTAATTACATTTTGGTCACTAATGGAACAGGAGGCTCATAGAGTCCTGTGAAGGCACATATAGGTTCATATCCCAATCCAGTACAAAAACCAACTGAACATTGATCTGGTATCCTATGTAAAGCTATTTATGTGTTTAAGGGGGTGGAAGGAATTAAAGTATATAGTTTTGAGGACTTCTATAAGAAAGTGTGACACTTCACACTTAATTCTGCAAGTATGGTTGACACACGCAACTGCAAATGTACAGGTGCAGCACCATCACCTGGTTTTAAAGTGCAATCCAGTTATCAAGTAATGATTTCTGTTTGAATCCTCTTCTGCATAAATTCCTATTCAAACATGAACTCTGGTAAATGCTGCCCAAAGCACTTACCTGTCATTCCAGAAAATTCTTGTTGTTTTGGAAACTTAGATAGTGGAAAAAATTGCATCTAAAAATAGTGCAAGGGAAAGTATAGATTATTTACTCTGGACATAAAGTAAACTTGTTTCTCCTTTTTCCATTAGGTCTTTGTCAACCTCGTATGTCAGGAGTAGTTGGAGCAGAACCATTCTCTGCCAAATTGCGCTATACTGGCCCAGAAGATCCTGATTATGCCAATCTCATCAAATTGACAGTCACAATGCCACATATTGATGGTATGATAAAATCAGCTGTGGAATTGAGAGAACTCATACAACAAGCTGTTATCTGAGCTATCATATTATAAAGTTATTTTAAATATCTGAAATTATAATATAGTCTTGTAAAATGTGGGACCAGTGAAAAATGTGATGAATGTACAAGTGCAGTTTGCAACAAGGTGCATAATATACTGTATTGATACATAGTCTTTGATGCAAAGATTAAGTGTTTCCACATTAATTGCATAGTTTACATAAATTGGGCTAGACCTACGCTTCATAAAGCTCCTTTGAAGATTATAGAGGTATACCAAGGAAGAATTTATTTATTAAAAAAAATATAAAGCCATTTAATGACTATCTACTTCTGAAAAAATCCACACAAAATCCTGACTGAAAAATATGTTGGAAATGCAGGAATATTTTATTTGGCATTTCATAGTATAAAGGTATAATTATTGTGGGTAACATTCTCATACACACAGCATATCATCTTTCTTTGAATTCTAAAGTGTATTAATTACTGTAAGTACAAAATACAGAACCACTGCATAACATGCTTAGTGTTTAACAAACTTTGCCTAAATTAAGCAACTCTAACTACTGAAATTTAATCACAGTGACAGAAATTGATGTTTTTTAGGCATGCTGCCTGTTATTTCTACAAGAGAGCTCTCCAACTTTGAGCTGACACTTAGCCCTGATGGAACTAGAGTTGGAAACCATAAATGCTCCAACCTGTTGGATTACACAGAAGTGAAGACCCACCATGGTTTCTTGACGGATGCTACGAAAAATCCAGATGTGATTGGAGAGACCATTCCCTATCAATACAATCCAGCAATTAGAGGCCTTAATACCTTACGCTTCTACCGCAATCTGAATCTGGAAGCCTGTCTATGGGAGTTTGTTAGCTATTATGACATGTCTGAGCTCCTCACAGATTGTGGAGGCACCATTGGGACAGATGGGCAGGTACGAAACTGTAACTTGTTTTTTACTGTGTTCTTAAAATGAAAGATTTCCCTTATAATGCATCTATGCTAGAAATAAGTAGTTTTAGAATTAATTTAGTTGAAAAGTGTTGGCTTTTTTTCTTAACAAAAAGTAGGCTTCCCCTAAGGGCAGCTTATTCCTTAAAGCTATCAATGTCCATAAAGGCTTCATATGAAAACCTTAGCGGGTTGAAATTAAGGGAATAATTCAGTTTGAATTAAAATTGCTATGATTTTCTCCCAGTACAGTTTTGAAGTATTTTAGGACAAACCAATCACACTTTTACTCTATAGTGAGCCACCTTAGCCTTTTCTTAGAATGAAAGCCTTCCTAAAGGACTGCTTTTAGCGCACTGATAGTACTGGGCTATTTAGAATTAATCATGGTGTATCTTAAAATAGAGTTTAAAAAAGCTGTGAAGAGCCTTCCTGCTGATAACAATGGACTGCACTGTCCTACCAGCTGCTTGGCTCTGCTGATCTCTTGCTCGCTGTGTAACAAGACCTGCCAGTGCGGACAGCTTAGTGCTCTCACGTTACCCAGCAGAAAATTCCTTGATCGGGAAGCGAAGAGAAGCTGCTAACATAGGATGGCTGAAAAGCAGAGCTGTGAAAGTGGTTGGGGGTTAAAACAAAGAGGTTGGAGAGATCTTCAGGTGTTCTTTGGAAAATTATTTCTAGAGATCTGTAGTAACGTGGAAACAAAAGCGTGCAGCGTTTCTTCTGGTGCAATGACAGTGAGGCTTTCCTGTCTCAGGCTCTGGAGTACAAAAGCTGTAGCTATGAAGAGCAATCCTTTATGACACAAAACTCTCTTTGTGGAATAATCCTAAAGGCTGGAAGGACTGGAAATGCAGTACCTCATTTCAGAGAAGTCCATCCGTAGCATGATAACTGTGTGGTAAAGCTAACTCACTTCCCCGGCTCCCTAACCTGACCTGTTGAGCCTCTGTGGAAAGGATGAAGGCATGAGGCAGCGTGTGAAATGTCTATAATTGCTTTGCTTCTTATTTTTTTTTTTTTTTTTTTTTTTTTTTAATACTTACATGCCTAAAGTCCACTTTACTCTATGGGTGATCATACAGTCGATTTACTGGACAACAAATTGCACCAGGCTCTCTTTAACCCTTGGTTAATTTTGTGACTTTCTGGGCATTTTAACTAGAGATTATGTACTCTGTAAAGCCTAAGACCAGGACAAAATGGAGCTTCTGGCCTTCTTAGATACAAAGACCTTGATGAATATGTCATCTCAGTGCTCTGTCATCTGTCCTGGTTCCTTGTCTGTTACAGGGACCAGTTCAAGGTCTTTGCCTTGGTGTCAGGAGCTCACTGTTAGTGTGTCTGCTTGAGGTTGCCTCTCTGCTACAAGCAGTTCCTCCTACAGGTGCATTCCACTGGAACCATGAACCTGTCAGAGGGAAAGGGGAAGGCACGCGAGTGTGGGCTGTAAACCTTACACATTCCCACAAGATAAAAATGACAGCAGTCTTTTCTGTTCTTAGAATGATTTCATTTCTTCAAATCATCATTCCTTTCATTATCTCCTTCTTCCCATGCAATATGCAGCCATATATTATTTCCCACACAACGCAAGCAGAAGCACATAAGCACACACAGCTGCCAAGCAGCTGTCCTCCGATCCTGCGACCTATGCAAGCCACTTCTCCCACAGTGAAGATGAAGAAAGAGCTGGTTTGAGTCCTTTCCATTTTAAATGTTTGTGTGTCCTTTAGAGAAAAGGCTGACTAGCTGGTTTAGACAAATGTGTGTCTAAATAAGACCTATATATTTCTATATGGACATAAACAGAAGAGAAAATAAGCAGCATTCCTATATTTTAGTAAATGAAAAGAATTTGTATGTTTGGTTGTGGAGGACATGCATAAATGGTAATGTGGCCGAGGAAGAGACTTGTACTTGCTTTAAGCTCCAGAACCCTGATGTACTTTAGGTAAGATTCCTCATTTGAAAGCAGAGGGGGATGAACGTGATCTATGAGAGCCATAAAACTGCAGCTGAAGTCATCCTTTAGTGCCTCGTAGGTTGTGGCTAAAAGGTTACAGTGTGTTAAGTGAAATATCAAGCTGAATTACTTCTAGCAGTGAAGCACTGCCCCACAGCCAGTGTGCGCTTCACTGCCCTCCCTGTTTCTCCCCACCTCCATTTAATTCTTCTCCAAGTTTGGTCTTTATCTTCACATGACCCCCTCCAGCTGAGAGGGGAGGCAGTCAGTGCCCTACCTCTGTGGTTGTCACCATTGTTGGTTTTTTCTCCTTCAGTGAACAATTAATAATCCTCTACTGTGAGAGGAGAGCTGGCAGCTATGGTTTTCACCATGTTTTTTAGCACACAAAGGAAGCTTAAGTTCTATTACACAGACAGAACAGATAAATAACAAAAACAGTCTTACTACATGCTGCTACCGCTGCAAATTTAATAGCTTGAATTTACCAGATATTTTGGCTAGATCTTTAAGCTCAAAATCCTGTTTCTTAAATCTAGCTCTGCAGTACCTGTATGGCCAAAAAAAGATAGCACTGTTGATTCAGACAGAGAGATTTCACAAACTCAACCAGCAATATCTTGCATGATGTAGACCTTCACTTTATGGGAGCTCCTCCTAGGGTAAGGGAAGAAGATGAGCTTTGGTCAGCAAGAAGTGAGGTGGGAGACCTGCAGCTGGTGCAGCTCTTCTGGCAGTGCTCCTGGTGTTTGCTGCAGGCTGCAGCTGTCTTAGCCAGTTCCCATGAACTCATGAACTGTCATAATACATACAGAGAAGGTCTTGGTTTTCTTTTTTTTTTCCTCCTTTGAGGCCTTTTGCTTGTGACACATTCTCTTTCTCAATTACTCTGTGCATGAGCAAACCCTGCGTGAGTTAGATGCAGCCCTCCTTTCAGTATACAGCTTGACGCTTTGCTCCTGGGGTCTGCCCATATTCATCACATCTGAAAAATCAGGCACTTATGTGTCTAAATATGGATTTAGATGTGTAGCTTAAGGAACTAATATTTAAAAATAAAGACCTACTCCTCTTTAGATGGAGCTAATTCATTTGGATTATAGCTCCGTTCTGGTTAAAGTTAAGATCAGCTTTGATGATTAGCAGCAAGTTTTCTTTTGGACAGCCTACGGTCATAGCCTAAAATTCAATGTCTGTCTTTGCATACATATAGGCCTTAAAAGGTGGAACTCACCTACCTGAGGGCTGTCTTCCTGTATTTTCAGGTAATTAATAAAGGTTGGACTTTACTTCATGCGGAGATTATGAGAATCAAGTACTACAGACATCTCACATTCTCAAGATGCAGGTGCTAGAACAATGACAGATATTCTTGAAAGGAAGTTAAGAAGTGAAACAGTGAAAACCAAGCAAGTGACTATCCTTTAATAAAGTATATATTGAAGTGTTGGCCTAGGCTTACTTGATAGAGCGTGAAGTATCATTTGATCTCATTTCCTACTGTTATAACTGCTGTAGCCAGAAAGTTTGGCATCTGAAGGCTTCTGTATGGTTCTGGCCAAGTATTTATATGTGGATGTTGCTTTCCCTAGTTCCATTCCATTGCCAGATTTGGCACAGGGAAGCAAGGAAATTACCATTCAAACAAATTTTATTAACAACAAGTAGTTAAGCAAGTATTTGACAGAAACAAGATGGTGAAGAACATATATTAAAATACTTGAAAGTATACATCGATACCTGGGAGCTACTGTAATTGAGTACAGCTGAAGAGTTTGGTTTTTTCTCTAACAAAAACAGTTATTTCTGGCCAAAACTGAAAATGTCTCTCTTCCAATATGTTCAGTTGACATTTATGCTACACACGTTTTGACACTGAGGTGTTCGGAAATCTCACCTGAAAAGAGGTTTTAAAATCACTAATGTATTGCCACAGCTTATACAAGGCAGCTTGCAGAGGTTTTTTATTACACAAAACCAGCATATTTCTAGCTTTATTAGTTCAGTTTTTACCAAAATCATACTTTAAGGGGAAAATTCAGCTTTTCTGAAAATCTCATTAGATGCTTATAAATGCAAATCGACAGAAATTTCTATTTTCAGATTTTTATGTTCAGTTCAGCCACCACATCCAAGTTTAAGAAAACCTTGCAACTTGTATTCCCTTGACATGAGAGCTCATTAACAGTCAAACCTTTTTTTCCTCCAGCTGCAAACACATGCATTTAGTAAGCGCCGAGAAGAGAAAACTCTACTATAAAGTTAATGCACCAGCTGTGTAACAAACTCAGAAGTTAAACATTTCAAGGAGCTGGCATTTCAAGGCTGTATTGCATTGCCCTCTCCATTCAGACTTCTTTAAACAAACCTGCTTTGCATTTCACCTGTGACCTACCTGGCTGCATGCCCTCCTGGGGCAAAATCGTAGCTTTACCATATTGTTATTGTGTAAACAGTTAATAGATAACATTGTGAAGCTTGTGTGACTCAAATTCGCAGACAGAGCAACTAAATGCAATAGAAAATGAAGCTGAGGGTATTTTGGAGAACAAAAATACAGTTTTCATGAAGAGTTTGTTTCATTGGGAGAAGCAATATAAAACATGAACTTGTGTTATTTCTAATTTCTAATTCTGATTTTATCAGTGCTAACAGTGTATGCAGACACATTGCCAAGTTCTACCGTCTGGAAATGTAAGCCAGAAAAATAAAATACAGTATAAATGTAGAACAGAGTCCATACCCCAAAACCTTAACTGGAAATATTTTTTTTCAATATTCTCACTTGTTACATGACAGATTCTCAAACTAATTAATTTTTTTTTGCTTAATGAAGTTTGACAGTTTGCATCAGAACGGGGAACAAAAGAAGAACACCTATAGAAACTCCCATTAATATTTCCAAAGTCTCTAAATGGGAATTGTCAGTGTTCAAAAACAGACCTTATGCTCTGTGATAATTTGTCTTGCAAAGAAAATGCATGAACCTCTACTTCTTATATAGGTTTCCAGTATAAATCATGTTCTTGCCTCACACACATGAATTTTGAGATGCACTATTGGAATGATATGTGATCTAAATTTTTTCAGATACTAACTGTAAGAGTCTGTTCCCCACTTGGAACAATTATTGTCTACCATCTTCTCAGGTTCTCCAAACCTGGCATTGCCACAGACTACTGGACACAATTTCCCCAATGCAGCTCAGGTGTGGTTCTAGTCTGTATTTCTCTCCTGGTATCACAAAGCTAAAAGTCACACCTTGTGTGGGATCCTACATTTGTTATTGTATAAAATGTACTGTTAATGAATGTAAGTTGTTCAGTACAACTGCTGAAAACTCCTGTGCATTGGATGCATAGACACAGAAGGCACCTGTTCTGTCTCTCCACAGCAGTTAAGCTGATCCTACACTTACACAGCTCTAAGTTACCGCTTTGGTTTCATCAGTGTCACATTGAGATAAAGTATGAACAGCTGGCTACTTTCGATAGGCTTTGCAGGCAGTGCTGGGAAATAAAGATAACTCAATGGAAAGAATGTTTTCTTATGTTTGCCTAAATGGCATTATTAAGAGGGCTAGAGAAGACTCCTCCATCTGTGTTACACATTGCATCAATTATTCTGTTGGGAGGTTCTGCTCACTTAATCAGACACAGTCTTCCTCTGCAGTTAATTTCCTCTTTTTTTTGTTGTTGTTTTCATTTTTATTATATCAAAAAGTTCCTTTCGTATAGAGTGTCTTGAGGTTATTCTGTTCTGCCTAGTGAAGAGTAATTTTCTCCTTGCGGCATTTTCCTTTTCAGCAAGAAAGAAGAGAAAGAACTATTCATTGAGTAATTCTCTGGCTATCAGTGTTGTGGGTTTTCCTCCACACCTGCAAGACCATGAGTGCGTGAGGAAGGGTTTGTGTGCCTAAAAGCTCCATCAGCTGGTTTAGCAAGAACTCCCTCCTCCTCCCTACATGCCATGAATCACACTTAAGGGCAGCTATACTGCTGAAAGCACATAGATGTGCATAAGTACATGAATAAATTCCCAGGCTGGGGCTGGTATTGCTAGAAGAGAATAATCTTCTAAATTCTAGGGTCCTAGAAATGGAGACAGTTATTTGTTGCTATGGTTTCAGATTTTCCCACAGAACAGTGGTAATGCATGTCAAAGGAGTAGTGTTTCATCCCCAGAAGGGATCCTACTGCTAGATTTCCACCAGTACAAGTGAGTCGAGCTCATTAACACTATGTTCCCATTGAACGGACACAAGAAAATGCTAAAATGTGATTTAAAAACCCCATTAATGGATTACTTTGTGTAGAGCGTACGTGAAGTGCCAATGCTATCTTATACTTGAAAATCAAGAAAAGCTTTGAAAGAAGTTTTTTGGTTTTAATTGAGGTCGCATAAGATACTGAACTAGAAGGGGTTTTGCGGATCACTCAGTCCAGGCCACTGCCTTAACTCTCTATATAATGTGGTTCCAACACTAGTAACCTTAATCTAAACACTAATAGGATTTCATGGCCTCACTGTTCTTGTTGAATGCCACCACACTGAGGGCTAGAAATTCTTCTGATTTCTAGGCTGTATTTGTCATGGCCATCTTATACCTGTTTGTTCCCATGTCAGCACCATCCTTCATCATCAGTGGCCCTTCGCTGCTCATCTCCTGACATGTATAGACAGCATTCTTATTCCCTCTCAGCCTTTGTTGTACTAGGCTGAACAACCTGGCTATTTTAGTCTCTTCTCATCAGCTAGTTTTGCCATTCCTGTGATTATGGTGATTCCTTTTTCTACAGTCTACAATGCAAATTAGGCTTTTTCAAGCATGGATGATCAAAGCTATTCCAGATAAGCTCTCACTAGTGCTCTGTATAATGGCATGCATGCTTCTAATTTCCACCCCATTCCTCAGTTTATCTTAGGATCATATCACATGGAGAGGGTAGGAAGGTCATAGCTATGATGTGATCAACTCACATACCAAAATCTTTTTTCCCCTCTATCATTTCTAACCAATGTCTTTCATTTCTACCAGAAATCCCTGTCACTACTTTCTGTTACCTTATACTTTATGCTATAAAATTTCATCTCTCTTCTCTTATCCTAGTCCTCAAGGTCATTAAATTCTCCCTGTGTGACATTCCAGTCCTCCTCTACGTTATCATTAAGCATGATGTATGCTTTTTTTCAAGAGGATAAGGGACATATATTAAATCATCTTCCATGTAGTTTTGTCTCTTCCTTACAAGCAAACTGAATTTCAGATCTTTGATCTCAACATCTAATTCTTACTGCACAAGATGCAGATGTAGAACGAAAACACACATAGAAAAGCCAATAGTTTGTCCGAGATGACTTTTCAATAGTAATCCATTTGTTGTGCTACGAAATGTATTCAGTTCTTGATACTATTCCAGGAAATGACAAGTGTTCGAGGTTACTCCCGAATCAAAGGCAAACCATGATGTACTGTAGAGTTGCATCACAGCCAATTTTTTTTAAATAGAAGTGAGAATTCCATGCTGTTATTTGGAACAATTTTGAAAATCTATGTCTGAAATAATTGCTCAGATATCCATGCAGGTATCCCAAAAAGAAACTTTTAAATTAAATATCACTAAAGAACAATATTTTTGTCTAACTTCAATTTGTCATCCAATACATATAGAGAAGAAAACCCTTTTTTTATTCCAAATAGAAGCTTTTGATTGAATTTATGTAAAGCCAACAAAGAAGCTTGAATATAATATAACCTACGACTGTAGCATCTCATATTATCTAGTGGGCTGCCTTACTTCATGATACTGTGTGTCTGTCCAGACTGTCTACTGTCTAACTGCCAGCACATTTTGTGGAACGATGCAAACAATGTAAGTGGAAAGGGTTTTGGTAGCATAGTGTGTAGAGCAAGGAGTGTCCTGCGTGAAAGTGGGTTGTGGCAACTATGAATATTTGCCATAATGAACTCCCTAATTAGTTCATAGTATATAGTCAGTTCAGGCAGTAAATTTGTGGGTTTATAGTATTACTAAAATCTTTGTCTGGCATTTGGAAATGTAAAGCAGCTGTAAGGTAATGGACATTCAGCCCTGTCATGTGCCACTGGGTGAACCCAGAAACAGTTTTGATTTTGCACAGCTTGTAAAGTTCTTTGAATGTTGGGGGGTTTTAATAGTGCAAAACACTCTGTAAAAGCTTGTAAGGTAATCACTCCAGGGAAATGTTCAGGTGTACAAATTTACCTATGCAGTTTCTATTGGAAGTAAATGGGTGTTCAACACCATTTGTGCCTTTGAAAAGTTTCCCACTGGGAGGTGATGTCAATGCCTTTCCTTCTGCATCTTTTTAAGAAAATCCGGAGTGCTCCAAAAGGATCTGGATTGCACATTTCTAATCAGAGAGATGTGAATGAAAAAGTATTTGTAACAAAACATAAATGCAAAGTCTTTTCAGAAAGGTTGGGATCCGTGCATCACGTAAGATCAATCTTAAGAGGTGACAGTTTACCGACACTGATCTTGCCCTTTTTCATCAAAATATATGTAGAGAATATGTAATTCCCTGACTGGTAATAATTAAATACAGTGCTATTCTTTTGTACAATATGTGCATAGAGGGTCTACTTTTAAATCTATATCAACTTGCATACTATTTTTAGTTCTTCCAGACAGTGATAAACAGTATGATTTGCGTGATTGCATGCAGTATGTTAGCTGCTATCCATGCACAAAGGCAGAAATAGTTCCAGAGACAGATTAAGTGCAGTCCAAGGACTCAGTCTTGCAATGAAGTCTGAGCAAATTCAGGGTCTCCCAGAAGAGCTTCTTACAGGATAGTAACACAAAAATGTAAGCAAAAGAGTTGGTTAAGGTGTAAGGATAGAGCAAATGCAAAATGATATTTGAAAAATTCTAAGGCCTTAATTTGTAGCCATGTTGTTTATGTACTTAAAAAACCTAAACAAAAATGAGTCAAAATTGAGGGGTTTATGTTTTATCAGAACGCATATTCAGTTTGAAATACAAAAATGCAACTTGAAGGGATGTAAGCTCACGTTAAATCCATTGATGTGTGGAGTTTTGCACTTCATCTGTAGTTTGCAAAATGAGAGAAATTGATTCAGTCACAATATTTATTTCAAGTTCTGTCTTCTCTTTCTCTTGCGTTAGGATTACCTACACAGCGCTGCCTTTCATGATCACTAATCTAAATACATAATTTCCGTTTTTTGTAGGTTCTCAACCTAGTACAGTCCTATGTCACGCTGAGAGTCCCCTTGTACGTGTCTTATGTTTTCCACTCTCCGGTGGGTGTAGGAGGCTGGCAGCATTTCGACCTACAGTCCGAGCTCCGCCTGACTTTTGTGTATGACACTGCCATCCTGTGGAAGGATGGGATCGGTAGCCCACCTGAAGCAGAACTCCAAGGTGGGTGTCTGATTTCTCTGCATCGAACTCATGCTCTGTTACTAAGAATATAATTTGCACACAGTAGGATAATTCTTCAATCATTCTAAAAAAAAATAAACAATATTATATCATTTATTATCAGTTGCAAACAATCTGCCATTTCCTAGCACTGAGAGTTCTCTGCTGGGGTGTTTATGAAATCCATGTAAAGTTGACATCAACTTTATTTTCTTTATTTATCTTTATTGCAAAGAAAAATAACTGTTAGGTTATGTTTGAAGTACACATGCAAAAATTAGCATGTTTATTTCTACTCAGAACCTCAAGGTTCACAATGTATTCATATTCTGTTACCACACAAGATATTTGCAGTTCAATGAAAAAAAATTGAAACTTTCCAGCAATATAATTTTTTCCTGGCCATGAATTTATAGTTGCAGAAATTTTTCATAGTTTGAAAACATTAATTGTGAAACATTCAAAAGATACAGAAATGTATAAGGGGTATAATAGCCTGTCTTATGTGTTAGAATAGTAAACTGTAAAACATTCTTTAAATGTGATAGATACTGCCAATAAATGTTTATGACTATAATTAGTCAACAAAACAAACTCTATCATTACAGAATTTATCTTTGCAAGAAGTTAAATTATTTTTTTAAAAGTGGCATACAGATGTCTGTGAAAGATTAAAATGTGTAGTTACACCTATATGCTGCTCTGTTCTATTTATGCAAATTTACTTAGTATTTCCCAGCATTAAACTGGGATATGTTCCGTATCTGTCTCAACCCAAGTTAGAATACAGGCACCAGCTATAATTACATATGTACACTTACACAATTTCAGAACTTCTGTGAACATAAAGCCATTTTTTCTTTCTACAAACTCTGTATATGAACTACAAAAGTCATCGCTATGCAATTTGTGTCCTCATGTTAAGAGCAGGAAATGAGGAGTGGCAGGGGGAATCTACAGTGCATGAAGAATGAAGCACATGTCATGCCATGCCTAAAGAGTAAGCCACAGGCTACAAATCATGTGATGCACTACTCACCGAATAACAACCACATCTAATCCTCAGTCTCAGCAGTTATGTGGCGCATCTATGGCACCATTTCCTTGTCGTTGATGCTTTAATGTTTTATTTCTCTGTATAAGAAGCTGATGGCCAGGTCTTTGGAGATGCTAAGCGTTGGCAGCTCCCTTACAAAACAGCCAGCACAAAACACATGATAAACACAGGGAGGTAGTGGAGGGTAGACCCCCAACCTATCCCAATCTGATTTGAGCAGTATTTTCTCACTCCACAGCCTTGCACAATGAACAGCTGTTTGTCTGAGCAGGGAGGGATTAACTAGTTTCCAGTTTATTTCCATACTTCCGGATACATACAACTGTTCCATATAAATTCTACATAAAACGGTAAAGCAGTCAAGGTCTTCTAAAGCCATAATTCATGCATACATACATATATATATGTGTTTCTAATGTACCAATAAATGTGATCGGTACTGGTGATTTTGTACAGGCGGTATACATTCACATTGGTGAGTGTGTTAGGTTTCCGACACATTAGGGAGGAACATTCCTGTTTCCTTCTGCCCCTGGCAGATGGAGTGGTGGCACATCAGTGGCTCTCTGTTAAGGGAGCACTGAAGGAAACGCTTGAACTGTGAAGCTTTGCAGAACTCTAGAGAAAAAGGGACTTGGCTGCAAGCTACAGCAATAAACTGCTTCTGACATATACACAAGACCTTGTAACCTGAAATTAGGAAATACTAGGCCGGTGTTTTAGGGCAGATTCACGCCAGAAATCGACAGCAATGCAAAGCCTGTCAGAATGAGTTTCACAGAGTCAAGCACCCACAAGCAGGTTGCCATGGCAGCCGCAACCAACTGCTACAACTAAATCCTGGGGGGTGCTGCCTTGGGACGATGGATAGGGAGGGACTGATAAAGTCTCTCTGAAGCAGCTTTCATTGGTAGGAGTCAGCTTGAATTCTTCCTTCTACAGACCCGCCTGGCAGCTGACCATGCTGTTGCCTGAACACAAGCGCGGATTGTGCTGTGGACTTTTCTCAGTCTGCCAGAGTGGCTGTGTGGGTCCATGATGGCTTGTAAAACCATGACTTTGCAGGGAAGTTCTGTATGTGCTTTGGAAAGCTGAAGCATTGTGAAAACTCTAGACTCCACTGTGTAAATTCTTGTTTGAGAAGAATCTTGAGTCAACTCAAAAGGTAGCAGCAGGCCCTCTCGCAAACATCTGTCATGACAAGGGGAAATGAAAGTGGGACTGCTGTTTTGTAGGATTGTGATTTATTTGTCATCTGCAAGTGGAATAAACTGTGAATTGGCTTCTGCTGCCAGGTTCCCTGTACCCAACCAGCATGCGTATTAGTGAAGAGGGGCGCCTGGTTGTCAACTTCAAGACTGAAGCCCGGTTTCATGGTGTCTTTGTGATGTCCCATCCTGGTAAGCTTAATCTACACTTTAGCAGTACTATAAAAACAAAGACCTCCCTCCAAAACTTATACTATTCATTTTACTTATTTCTGCTACTGATACCTGGTTTTTTTTCTGTACTGTGCTCTTCAGATAAGGATTTTTTGTCTACTTGGGATTTTTTACTTGTCATTGATGACTGTATTCAGATTGTCAAAATTTATGAAATATGCATGAATCTGATGGAAAGCAGATAGTTCCACTCGATCAAGAGCCCGATTTATGAAAGATGAAGATCTAGGCCATTCTATCCACTAGAGATCTATAAATACATGTTTTAATCCAAAAGCTATGATCACCTATTTACTTATGTTGTCCTAGGAACTTAGATAGCATTAAAATTTCTTTTGTAACTTGAAGCCTTTCTAGGTTATTTAGACCATTTTCAGAGAGTAATAAAAGGTCTTGTATCGCTCTGTTAATAAAACATTCTCACTGCCATTCAATTAGTCATTGCTAAGGACCTGATCCTGCAATTTAATCTGTTTAAACCCCACTGCCTTTGTTCAGAATAATCACAGGTGTAAGACTCTGTCTACAGACATAAATCTGAGCATGAATGCCAGCCACGGAAAAGATTATCTAACTAAATTAAATCTGCTGAACAATAATGACAAGGGGAAAAAAAATATTAAGAAGTCTCTTTTAGTTTAACTCAGTTTTATTAACCTGTAAAACTCCTTCATAGTGCTTCTGCTTTTTCTCAGCTGTCCTCTAGCATGTTAAGTTTTGCATATCAGGCAGAGCTGAAAGAGTTACACTGCTAAGAGAAGTTATTTTGTGTTCCCTGGCCTGACATTCCAAGTTTAGAGCAGGAGGGATTATAGATCTTTGCCATTCCACTCTCACTGTTTTGCCTGTCTGTTAAATTTAATCTTTGTACAATTCTGGTTATGTAGCCCAAAAGCAAGTGTTTAATAGTTTAATAGAACAAGAATCAAGGGGGCCCAGCTGTGTTGACTGTAATTGGTTTTGTTAGTTTCAGTTAATAAAACCCAGTGCCTTGTAAAAGTATTAACATCAACCATGGCATCATGGTTTATGAATTACTGGGAATATTTTTCAGGCTCTGAGAGTTTGAAGTGAATTACTAAAGGTGAAAAATCTGTTTCTTGGCATGTTTCTAGCTACATCTCTAACTTCCATGGTTATGTCTGCTGATCACCTGGGCCTGACATTTAGCCTCAGCCTTATCCGAAGCGAGCCAACGTACAACCAGCCAGTACAACAGTGGAGCTTTGTTTCAGATTTTGCGGTAAAACCTCAGCCCTCACTGTGTCTTCTCTTGCCCCAGACTGATGGTTAGGATGTTGATGGAACAGTTCTCTCTTTCCAGGTTCGAGACTATTCTGGAACGTACACTGTGAAGCTGATAGCTTGTACCACTGCTCCACATCAGGAGTACAGCCTACCAGTTATCTGCAGTCCTAGAGAGCCAATCACATTTGATCTGGACATCCGATTCCAGCAGGTACCACCCCAATGAGAACTTCATCATGTTTCCTTTTTATTTTGATTCCCATATTGCCTTTGTTGGTCTATTAATAACAGTGCTAGAAACTGAAGTTACTTGCTTATCAACAAACCAATTCCTAAATTGGTGGGACAGCACATAGTCCTCTCCCGCTATTTAAGCAGTTTTACCCAACTGGGAGCACAAATGTTTTTTGATAGCCAGTAGGAAGCTCATTAACATTGGTTTGGGTGATATATACTGTGATACAAGCTAAACTTTGGGAATTCTTTGCTTGTGTGTTGGCTTTGGTACAAAATACTTTTATCAGATAAATAGGAAAATATAAAACTATTATCAGAAGGTTTTAATCTGACACAAAAACCAGAGCTGGGTCTCTGATATTAAAAGTGGGACCTCTAGAGGAAGATTCATTCAGTCATAAGGTAGGACTTCCTTCACTGACTGTAGAGGAAGTGTAGATAGCCAGCACTGGTAAAATGCTTAGCTTTAAGACTCTTGAGAGTGAGTGAGACAAATCCTACCCATAGCAATATAGATCATATGGTAATGTGGGAACAGGCAAACAGCATGCCTTTCACAAAGCCCAGCTGTAAAGCTCTGTTGCTGGGAACAAAATATGGAGAAATGGACTCTGCTGTAGAAAGCATTGGTTGGAAAATATGTGGGGGTCATACTGGATAGTTAACAGAACATAAACTCCTAGTTTACAGTGTTATCAAAAGGCTAGTGTGACCTTGGGATGTGTAAGGAGGAATTTTTATCGTTTCTGTTATTTGGAGCCAATACAACTAATACTGGAGCAGTGTGGCTGTGTTTTCATGCTCATTAATAGTATAGATGTATGCTATTAAATCATCTTACAGTATAAATCCCATCTGGATCAGTCAGGGATACACAATTATTGAATTAGCCAGAGAACACAAGGGAATGTATGCAGTCTTTATGCTTCCATTTGGTGTTATGCCAGCTATGGGAGAACAGATGATTCCTGATTTGCCATTAAGTCCTGGCCAAGCAAAGAGGTGACACATGAAGTGACATGAAACCTGCCTTCTCAGACTTAACCCAGCAAAACACTTTTAAAAAGTTTGAATGGAGGGAGGTAGGGGGAGTTCACACAAGTTTAGCACTTTGGCTTTTATCTGGCATTTCTAATCTTCTAGGAACTCTAAAGCAATTCAGAGCAATGCTGAACCACAGCTTGCGTCTGGTCCTTCTATGAAAAAGATGATGTTGATAAAGTGAACAAAATTCAAAAGACCTGCAAAAATCATTGCAAAATGGGCAAAGTAGCCTGGGGAGAGACCTAACTCTTATCTGGAAGAAGTGTATGACTAAGAATTAAGAACTATAACTAAGACTAAGAACTGCCTTGGAAAAAAAAAAGAAAGGATACTATAGGGTTCATTATATCAGATAAAACTTTAATAATACAGTATATGGAAGTTTCAGGTACATCAATTCGAAATAGAGATAATGTGTAAAATTGCAACAGAATCATAATCACCAAGGACTGTGGCCAGTTAGTCCCCCATCCCCAGCAATTTTCAAACCAAGACCAGCTCTTTTTCTTGAGATATTCATTGTAAAAGGAATTTAGGAAATTCTGTAGCCCATGATATTATTCCCTTTGATCATAGATTGAAAGTCTATGTGGACATAAAGCAGGTCCCGAAAAAAGCAGCAGTTAGAGGCAGTGCAGTATCACAAATTCACTGGGCGTTTACTTCTAAGATTTCTAGGCATCCTGCAAAACTGAATGAGCATTAGTATCCATGTTTTAAATATAAGAAACAAAAGACAGAGAAGTGAGCATGAAAGGCCAGACTGTGACGCTGGTCCCTAGACTAGGAAACACCTGATACCTTGCACAGGTCCACTGCATCCAGTTATGGGGTTCCCAGTACAAGAAAGACATGGACCTCTTGGAGCGGGTCCAGAGGAGGGCCACAAAGATGATCAAAGGGCTGAAGCACCTCCCCAGTGAAGAAAGGCTGAGAGAGTTGAGGTTGTTCAGCCTGAAGAGAAGGCTATGGGGAGACCTTATTGCATCCTTTTAAAAAATAAACTGGGCTTATAAGAAAGACGAAGAGAGACCTTTTACCAAGGCCTGTAGTGACAGGTCAAGGGGCAACTGGAAGAGGGTAGATTTAGATTGGACATAGGGAAGAAATTTTTTAGGATGAGGGTGGTGAAGCAATGGAACAGGTTGTGCAGAGAAGTTGTGGATGCCCCATCCCTGGAAGTGTTCAAGGCCAGGTTGGATGGGTCTTTGAGCAACCTGGTCTAGTGGAAGATGTCTGTGTGCATGGCAGGGGGTTGGGCTAGATGATCTTGAAATGTCCCTTCCAATCCAAACCTTTCTATGATTCCATGAAATCGGTGAAAGCAAGTGTTACACTGGACAAAAATGACTTTGCCTGTAAATTCTAATGATGAAATGATGGGACAAGAGTTGTTTCTCCCAATTCTTAGTCTAGTGATAATTCAGCTGCTGTACTGAATTATCTTCTTGGGCTTTTTAATATGAAGCTTTTAGTTGCCTTGGAAACTTTTTTTTTCTGATTTCCTTCACAATTGTTTTCACTGTTCGTGAGTGAGGGGCCATTTTAAGAATCAAACATCAAGAAGACAATATATTTGTTGTCTTCCCTCTGGAGATTTTCGTTCAACATTTCCTTCTTTAACATGTATCTGCCCATCTCCTTTTTCCTCTCTCTGTGGCCCCTGAAAAGGGAAGCAGGTAACCTGGAACAGTGGTGAGTATTGTATTACCGCTATCTCACTCTGGGATTTCCTGTACATGAACAGCACTCAGCCTCCAAGCTCTGCTTTATCTCAGTCCTTTCAGCGTCTCCTTTCTTTAAATGTGCATGGCTATTTCCTGACAGAAGCATTCCCATAATCTGGTTATTTGCTGCCCTGGGGATGGACCAGTCTCAAGAGCTTTCTGCTTCTTGAGGTACCAAGCGTCTCATGAGCTTTGGTCCCATAGAGGTGAGGATGTCTGCCATGAGTGATCTGCATTGTCCTCAAATCATCCATATGCAGAGTTGGTGGGCATGGCAAATAGGCAGAATAAATTGACGGTACTCTTCTCACCCAGCAGATCCTCGCAGATAATTTTTCTAAGAACTCTTGTTTAAATTGCCTCAAATGCACATGAAAATAATTACATTTAAACTACTGTCATAAATTACAGCTATGGGTTGGCCACTGGCAGCACTGAGACTTACAGGTAAAACTGAAATAAAAACAGGAACTTAAAACAGGATGCCTAAGAGATGTATTCACAGCTGTATGTACAGTATTTACCCAGGCCATTGCTCTGACCGTTGGTGTACACTGTGGTTGAAGCCCGGTGCCTTTAGCTGAACACACACTTCTTGTTTCCTATTCAGTGGGCATTTACTCTGCCCAGGCAGAGCTTGATGAGGCCATGCTTGATTCTCTTTCAGAACCACACCAGTTGTATCAGTCAGGTATTTGAAGCTGTGGTGCTGCAATCCAATAGCCTGAAACTCAGGCATTTAGAAAGAATTCCAAAGAGAATGGAAATGATATTTTTAATTATTGTTTCTGTGAAAAGACTATGAGAGTAGGGTTCCTTTTTCTAAAGGGTAGCAGTGGGTTTATAAAAATATTTCAGCTAGACATTCTTCTTGCCAAATCCTGTTCCTTTGATAGTTTTGGGGCTCTATTGTGAAAAGGGGATTTGAAGAATAAATGTGTCAGCTGTATAACTTGCAGCAGTAGTTTCTGTTGATATTGTTGTATCTCATTCCATCAGCCCCTTGTCCATGAGCCAGCAAGAATGTTTTCTTTCCTGTTTTTCCTCCTTCCTTTCCACACGCATACACATTTATATACATAAATATGCATATACATGTTAGCATTTTTTTATTTGTTTAATGTCCTCTTGGTTTTTTACCTTTTCTTTTTTTTTTTTGAATTTATGCCACGTCCCTGTATAGTTTGCCTTCTAGCATGTTATATGGCCCAATGAGAACCTGTTGCTGATAGTATTGGTTTATTTTATCCTTGTAGTGTAATCAAGGAAGATAACTGTGTCAAATATATAAAGATAAATATTAGCATAAAAAGATGCTCAAATTGTTTGATCCAATATCCCGCAGCACATCAGAAGAACTGATACTTGCAAATAAATCCTCAGCAATGTGTACTTTCAAATAACTGGCAGAGGATCAGAAGCAGAGGTAGGACTTGGGTGTAAGAACAAAAATGGGATAGAGAAAACAGGCTGTGGTGAGTCAGAGGGAGAGAAGTTTTTGAAGGAAATTTTTTCTCATGTTACCCCCACACATAAGTTTTCTTGGGCACCTCCTTGGCTGGGATTTGGAAAAATGTGGTGGGAAGAAACTAACCTAGAATCCTATCAAATATCACAGAGGCAGATAACCCAGAGGTTGTATGAATGTAAAATATATAGCAATATATGTCTATTACAAAGAAATCTTTTTGTTTAAACTGTATTATTGCATGTGGATGTGCAGAACTGATAAATAACGTACCTTGGGAGAAGATCATGCCGTGTTTTTTGAGTCATTAAAGAATACTTGTTGAAGAGCCTTATGCTGTTGTGTTTTAGGTCAGTGACCCAGTGGCTGCTGAGTTCAGCTTGAACACCCAGATGTTCCTTCTCTCCAAAAAGGCACTGTGGCTATCTGATGGCTCAATGGGCTTTGGGCAAGAAAGTGATGTTGCTTTCTCAGAAGGTATAATTGTGCACAGATCATGCACATTTAATATATGTTCCTCACTATCAAGATCCTTTTGCAGTCAAAACAAGACAGGAGGAAGGGTTTGAGCTTGCTGCTTGTGTTCTTTTGCACTTGCCTTTCCTACCTGGCAGTTTACATCAGAGCTGTTGTCCAGTCTGCACTGAAACTATTAAGTCTGAGGGTTACTGTACTGGTGCCATTTCTCGTAAGCTGAGCACTTTATAAACGTTGGCTGATATTAAGAACATTCCTAGTTGGTAAGTGAGTATTACCCAGTTTTTTTGTTGCAGGTGAGTGTACTGGGTCTGGCTGGGATGGAGTTAACTGTCTTAATAGCACCCGCTATGGTTCTGTGCTTTGCATCTGTGGCTAAAACCATGTTGATAACATGCCAGTGTTTTGGCTATTGCTGAGCAGCGCTTGCACAGCATCAAGGCTTACCCCCTTCTCCCTGCCCTCCACTGAGTAGGCTGGGGGCAGAAGAATTAATTCAATTGATACATCTGACAGCAGACCTAAGCACTCACATCCTTCCTCTGCTTTCCTTCTGTGCCTCTTTTGCCTGTTTATTAGAGTACCAGCACCTTGAATACATGACTGCCTTTTGTCATGTATTTGCACAGTCTCTCGAACAGCAGGAAACTGTTCTTTCTCTCTCTCAAAGTCTGCAGTTGCTCCAAATTGATGTAAAAGCAACACAACATTTCTCCTTTCTTTATTCAGAATCTCAACCTTCCTCACCACTCTCTGTCATATGTATCTGACCGCTGCACATAGGATACTTTTCTTGCCTGTATAGCAATGGACCAGGTTATTTGTACAGGCCTAGCATTTCTTACCTTAAACGTTACCATACAGCTGAAATGCAATTATGCAGTAGGGAGCCAAGATGCAGAAAATGTCTCTGTGAATTTTCATAATGTTCATTTCACTTGTACAGCATATCAGTCTGACCAAGCATAATTTTTATACAGCCTGAACAGGATTGTAATGACCAAAAAAAAAGACCATCTCTGGGTAGCGAGTGTTCCTCAAGTAGACTTTGGATATAGCTGTAGGCAGATTGAGAATCTTCAGTTTGGACCTTTGACATGACCAGAAACTGCAGTCACATTACACTGCTCAGAGCTTCTTGACTATTACTGACAGTACTGTGCTAAATGTTCCAGTGCAATAAGATGTGAACTGTGTGCATTTTTTACAGGTGATATCATATATGGTCGGGTGATGGTGGATCCAGTGCAGAATTTGGGTGATTCCTTCTACTGTAGCATCGAGAAGGTTTTCCTGTGCACAGGAGCTGATGGATATGTACCCAAATATAATCCATCCAACACTGAATATGGGTGCCTGGCTGATTCTCCTTCCCTTCTGTACAGATTTAAGATTGTGGTAAGTGTTCTAATTCTGGGAGGATGGACATACATGTTTTTTATTTTTTCTCAAACTTCTTTTTTATCCAAAACCAATTGTTCTTTAAAGCATTCTTGACAACACCAAATTTTTGACTTGAGCTCCAGGCTACCATGAATTGATGAAGGCAGTATCTTACCTTTCTCCCTCTTAGTTCTATTCTTAATCTTTCCGGGAACTCTCATCATTTAGAGTCTTACCTAAGTTAGAATCCCAAGATAGGCTTTTTCTCTGCATTGTCTATACCCATTAACCATAGAGAGAGTCTTAGGAGACAAGTAAGTTAAGGATTGGAACTGGCTTCATCTTTAGCCATCCAAAATTTAGTATATATTGTAAAGTTAGTCATCCAGTTAGTTGTCTCTGTAGTCAATAGGGAGAGTTATCTCCAAAGATGGCTTAGAATGTCTGAGGTTATTTCCCTTCTGAAAATAATTCTAGAGTAAGCCCAGATGTCTACTGACCTGATGCCCAACTTTCAGAGGGTTAACTTTAAGTAAGATTACTATCCAATTATCAGAACTAATTTATATGAATGTCTGTTAATAGAAATGAAAGGTAGCTTCTTTAAAGTGGGAAATAGACTTCTTACTTGTATTTCAGTCCACATTTATGTATCTTTTTTATTTCAGAAATGCAGCTATGGTTGTTTTCTAGTGTTTCCCCCTTGTATTTCAATAAAAAAGTCTTCAGGCAAGAAATTAAATAGAAGTTAGTACAAGTCAGATGTGACTACAATTGCTTCTAACATCTTTTCTCGTGATATTACACTGGATTGCATAAAATAGCACATGTAAATTACACAATACATTGCGTATAAATATTAGAACTGTTTTTCCTAAAAGAAATTAATCTGTGTTTTACAAACTCTTTTTTTCCCCTCCATGAACATGTAGGACAGAGCTCAGCCGGAGACACAAGCCACAAGCTTTGGAAATGTGCTTTTTAATGCAAAACTTGCAATAGATGATCCAGAAGCAATTCCGTTAGTTAAACAGCCAGGCTCTGATGGATTTAAAGTAGACTCAACTCCTCTATTTCAGGTATGATTTCTGTAGCTCATTAGCAGGAATACTGAACCAAGAAAGAAACAATTGCAAAAGAACTGTTGTTGACAGTAAGTCATATTGAAGCCAATAGAAAGATTTATTCTGATTCCAGTGGCAAACAGGATTATAAATGCTTATAAATTTCTAGATATGGAAAATCTATGGAGCACTTATTGAAAGATTCTTGTGGGGTTACTATGCTTTTCTCTTGCCTGATTCCACAGTCTAACCAGAAATTATACAAATTACTGTTACGTATTTCTACGTTTCTTGTCACACAGCGTTGTTTTATTTTTTCCTATCATCTCACTTGTCAAAGACAAAAAATAGAGGAATCATAACCATATAATAGTGAACTTCATCAAAATCTAATTGATATTCAGCATTTTCTGTGCACTTCTCTCCACATAAATTTGCACATAGTGAAACACCTAAGCACTGGAAAGCCTAGAAGTTGTCATCTAAAGGGTGCAAGTACTTCTTAATTCAATATAATCCTTCATCTGAGTGTGTTCATCCCTTTGATCTATATAACCCAGCCAGGAGTTGTCTCTTGAGTATTTGTCCCTTTAGTATTTGCAAAACTGTGTGCAAAACTCAAGTGTATAAATTAGTAGAAAAAATATTGAGACTTTAATCCTACTCCTGGCCACTTTGGTATTAAAGGTCCCATTGTAAGCAATGGAATATTTATGAGAACAGCCTACTTACCAGCATAAAAAAGGTTTAATATATTCTCCCCATGAAAATGAAATCTCGTTTTTGAGATGAAGAATCCATTTCCAATAATGCAGTAATTTTTTGTCCCCATTCTGTCAAAAGAATGAAAATATGGAGCAACAGTATGTCCTGAGAAAGACTTAGAAAAACAAGAGTAAGATGGAAAATGTGTTATTTCTCACAATAACAGAACTTGGATGCAACCACTATCAGCCAGTACCTTTAAGAAAGTATTCAGGCAATCCTACTGGACCTTCTGGAGTCCAAATTTATTATGTATCCAGAAAAGACAAGAGAAATTCAGAGAAGATAACATCATCTCACTCAAACTGCTGGGAATTGAGGAATCACAGAATGGATGAGGTTGACAGCAAGCTCTGGAGATTGTTTATTCCAACCCCCTGCTCAAAGCACGGTCACATAGAGCAGATTTGCCCAGGACTGTGTCCAGTTGGATTTTGAATATCACCAATGATGGAGACTCCACAGCCTCCCTGTTCCAATCTTCAACCATCCTCACAGTAAAAAAATGTTTTCTTATGTTAAGGTAGAAATAAAGCCATAGCCAGGGCCTAGTCAGCTGGCAGGTTGGGCCTGGAAGGTCCTCTACTGTGGCCTGTCTACAGCTGGGGTTCTTTGTATGGCCACTGGTACTAAAAGTGTCAAAAAAATGCCACAGCTATGCTTCTTCATCTACACCTGATCGCCATAGAATCTGACCATGATGAGGAGTAGAGACTGCTCCCTCTTAAAATTTTCGCAGAAAACGTGACTACTCTGTGGCACATTGGCGCATAGTGTGGGTTATCTGTGCATCATTTTGAAAGTACTTGTCCAGGCAATCAGTTCAGAACAGTGGTTGATTTCTTCTGTGTATATTGCTGCCCAGATTGTGTATGTGTGGGTTTATATACAAAAAATTGTGTCTTTCTAGGTGTCTTTGGGTAGGGAGTGGTACGTCCATACAATCTACACTGTACGTTCAAAAGAGAACGCTAACCGTGGAATCGGCAAAAGAAGCGTGGAGCACCAGTACCACTCGCTCTTTAGTGGTGGGAGCCCAGGAGCATCCGCACAGAAACGTCAGAAGAGAGGAGTTGAGCAGGCCCCAGAACTGGCAAAAGACATTGGAGCAGAAAACAACCGAGGGACGAACATACAGCACATAGCACTGGATCGCACCAGCAAGAAACAGGTTCCTCAAAGGGAGGTTGCAGTCAACGGCATTCTCCCCCGGGAACTGAGTAACCAAAGCGCAGGGGTCAGCATAATCACAGTCATTGGTGGAGCTGCTGCCATTTTCCTTGCCGTCTGCTTAATTGCAATCATCGTATTGCTGCTAAAACGGAGACAAAATTCTGAGAAGGAAGCCACAAAGGAGTCGGGCAGCAACGAGCCAATGATGCTACCATATAATTACACCAGCGACAGCTCGGAGGTTTGATTCCAAGACCTCAGGGTTCAAGGCAGAGTCTCCAGAGTGCCTCAGAAAAAAAAAACTCAAACAGCTTGAACTGCACTTTCTTCACAGCAGATCATGGTAACTCACGAGGAATAAAAAGTTCACGTGCTTCTAGATCTACTTGAAATTTTTTATCCTCAACTCTTGCTGCCATTATCAACAACAGAAGAGTCCATATTGAATCTCCCACTTTGCGCGACAAGTAATCCTGACGTCCGCACATCATGCACTAATATTAAGCAGCAATTCAAGGAACTGCATTGTAAGGGAGAGGTTTTTGTTTTGTTTTTATATTTTCTGACATTTAAAAATGTAGAAGAAACTATCCAAAGGTGCTACATATCCTGTCTGCAATATGAGAGGAAATCTGTTTCTCTGGAAACACAGAATACTTGAGAGGAGGAATCCTTACACTCTTCAGTTAAATTTTGTTCTGTTTCTCACAAAGAACTCAAGGTCTACAATTAGTCCAAAAGGTGATGAAATGCCTCAGGCATGAATCCTCCCTCCTATAAGCTTTTGACTTCACTTAGCTATACCAGTGATTTATTTTATTTCTTTTTTTACTTATGTGTAACTGAACTTTTTCAAAAGACAGCTAGATTAGACAGCGTAACATTATAATCAGTTGCATGTCACAGGATGCAATACATGCTTTTTATTCAGCTATTTAACCTGAGATTTTTTTTTTCTTATTTATGATTTTATAAAGCCAAAGAATACAACAAATCCAGAAAGAATTTTGTTTTTCACGGAAACTGGACGCTTATGTCCTCTTAAGTTTATAATGGATCATGGAAGTGTTGTAAGGTAAATTATATTTCTTAGTGCATATCCACTGCTGGAAAATGCAAACATTAGTATTTCAGTACCTAGAGAAGATGATAGAGCTAGATTCAAAATGCAGAGGACAAGGTTCTACCGGAACTGAGCCTAAGAATCCCGATACTGAATCCAACATGTGATTGTCAGTTGCCATATTAAATAGCGACAAAGTGAAGAAAAAACTGACATTTGATTGAATTGATTAGCATTTATTACTGTATAATCATAGCACATCTTGACAAACGTGCTGGGTCATTGTTGGGCATTTTTTAATAAGTGACCGCTTTTACAAGAGGAATTCTAGTTTTCTGTCAGTGTTCTCGATTCAGGTAACACGGCGGCATGATGTTCCATGGAAGTTTGGATCAGCAGTGTCCCACGTCGGGTCTTATCCAGACAGGACCTGTTCTGTCCCAAAGACATCCTGCCAAATGCTTAGCCATGAAAAATAAGTAACCTTCACTACACATTGTCCCATTTGTCTCAGTAGCATTCTCTATGAATAAAGCATTTCAAGTCAATGGAATTAAACTATATAAACTATATAAAATCTGAATCAGGCCATTAAGACTGTTGCTAAAATCCCTGTTCCCTTCCACCACCTGGCGGTGGTGGGTGCGGGCAGCCCCCAAACTACTGTCAGCTGCAATACACTAGGCATTTGGTGTTCTGGGGACCATCCTGCGAGGATCTGAGTTAGCAGAACAGGAATCTAACTTGAAAGCAGCCTGGCTGCAAGCACACGATGCTGCCTCTGAACTAAAAAATCTACCCAAGAGGCTTCCTGACCCGGCCGTGGTGCTCTGTCAACACAGATAGACCTGACCTAGTGATTCTGCACAACCGTCCTCTGAGCCATAGAGACTCGGAAATGTTGGGGTCCGCTAGCCCAGGAATATCTGTGCTATGATTCATGGTACTGTGTGAATATGCCCACAGAGGGACTCACACTGATTTCACTTGCTCTGGATTTTTGTTATGACCTCACTGATGTAATAAGATTTCATCAGGTTTTTCACCAAATGAATCAGGTGAGAACCTGTCCTAACTTTTCTAGGTTTTCTGAAGGCTGTGATTCAAACTGCTTAATTGAAGGATGTTTGCAGCAACCTAAGGGTCAAACTCCATTACTGAAACCATGCAGTCATCTTTTATTTTAATTAATCTGAGTTCTAGCCTGAAACAATTATCTGCAAGACGTGCCCAATGCATTAGACATTTTCCCTAGTCACCTGACATTAATTTACTCTTTTAATGAAGTTCCTGGTATTGTGATCCATGTATTATGTGTGCAAGATTGATCAAAGACTTAACCCACAGATACTTTTTGTATTTAAGTTCACAACTAAATTGCAAGTGTAACCTAAGATCAAATTTGCCTTTGTGCCTGTATGCGAAGTCACTATGATAAAGAGAAATGCAAAATTTGTCTCCGAGAAACTGCATGTTTGGATAATAGCAGTCAATGATTCTACAGTAAAATGGGACACATGTAAATAATAGAACTTTTTAATATTTATAAAATGCCTGTTTTGTATAAGCAGAGAAGATCTTTTTAAAAATATATATATAAAATACAGAAATTAGGTGTTTATCAGTAGAGCTATTTTTCTGCTTTTGAATTTTAACAGACTGAAATATCTTTAAAGTTGCTTGCAGGCAAAATCTCTTTTTTTAATTATTATTTCTTTTTATAAAATCACATCAATACCCATGTGTTCTACAAGCCAAATATTTAGCCCAGTAAACAACTTGATCACTGCTTTTAATAGTGTCTGATTAAAACTCAAGTGTTTAGGTTGACTATTATCAGACTAATATTTTTCTAACAATATATAAAATAATAGTGCAAACTGATGATAACAAAGGAAAACACAAAGCAAACACTGAAAAGCTGGACAAATGTGAGTAAGATTCATAAATCAGATATCAAAGCCCTCTGCCTGGGAAAAAAATCCCAATGTTTTCAGTAAGGTCTGCCAGATTTGTCCCATTCTTAAGAAATTGGATTTCTTTCAATTCAGTGAACTATAAATCCATCTTGAACAGCATGCCTTTTTTTATTATGGCTTCAAGGTTTTAGATTTCAGCAAGACTTTTTGGAGGCTTATTAACATTTTCCCTTCTACTTAACAAGTGGCCTTGTTTATACTAACTTGAATAAGTGCCTCATTCCCAGTTATGTGCACAAATATGTTAATATTTATCTATCCATGCAATAAACTGAGTATATTTTATATATATATTTAATCTATTTCCAGATTATGTATTCAATCCTCTTTTCACTGGAGATGCTTATTCTGCTATCAGTAATATCATTTGTTAAACCCTTTATACAATAATTACTGTGTTTAAATTTGTTATCAAGCTGTCAAAAATCTTTCTGTGCATATTTATTTGGAACAATTTTTTGCTTATGTCTATGGTTGTGATATTTGGCATTTGTATCAGGAAAAAAAATAAAACTACTTTTGGTTTGGTTACTGAACTAAAATTCTTATATAAATATCACACTGTGGAGAGGGGTCAGTATTTGCAGTGTTAAGAAAAACTAATTTGTCACGTCAATGGAAGAACATAAACTTACTGCTGCGTTTGCAATAAAACTCACTGCTTTGTTCCCGAAAGCGATCGTTTTCTGGTCATGAAGTAGTCAGTTCAGGGTTGGTTTTTTTTTTAATCGTTGTGGTTGCGCTTATGGCTCAGAGAGGGATTTTTCTTTCAATTCCAGAACATCAAAAATCTCTAGGTATCTGCAAGTCCTCTGTAGGCTGGATTGCCCTGTTCCTGCGTGCTGGCAGGGTTTATTGTGCTATGCTTCTTGACAGGTGAAGATGAGCCTGCAGGCAGCGGTTCTCTTGCTCCTGCAGCGCCAATGTTTCTTGTGCCAGCTCCTTAGACTTCCTTCCCAGGGGCAAACGTATCAGGTTAGAAATATATGAGATGTAGACACTTAGGGTGAATCTGTTACATATACACTATGATGCAGAAAGAAAAAGCAACTCTGAACCTTTCCCCTCCAACCCCACCCTTTGTAAACTGGCCAGCACTGGCCTCTGATTTCTGTGTGAAATTAAAAATCCACCCAGCTCCTTCACTGTCAGAAAAGCAATCCTTCATGGCTGGTTACACAAATGACACACACAGTATATGTACCAACTCCTATAAAGAAAGATAAGCCAGCAGGCCAGAATTCCTGCATTGCTACGTCTGTTACCTCCTGCTACCTAAACTTGCTCCTAGGAATTACACTTAAGAGTGTAATTAGTTCCTCAGACTGAGCTGAGCCATCCAGTGTCATATCTATGAGCTGTGTGTTGTGATTTCTGCCAGAGCAAATCAGGTTGGAATGGTTTTTGCCCTGCTCCAATATGAGTAGCTATATTTGATGTAAATGAACAAATCATCTGGTCCCAGGACTATAGCACTATCAATAAATCAAAGGGCATTGATTTCTCACTCCGAGACAGTCCGCAGCAATCAAGTCATGTCCACATTTGTTTCTGCACTTAGTGGAATTCTGATACTACTAAAGTGTCCAAGTGTGTTCCAGCAGGCCCAGGATGACTTTCTCTTCACAGCCCAAGCATGGTTACAAATTCAGCATTTAGAGGAGGGGTGTGTGTGTGTGTGTGTTTAATGCATCCTCACTGTCTTTTGGAAGAATGACTCAGCTCCTACCCCAAAAGAATTCTGCTCCTACCACTGAATGCCTTCGCTTTGAAAGCTGATCAGTAAATTACTCTCAAGTGATTGACTGTTTCAGTTTTGGGTTTTCTTACTGTTTGTCTCAATAGATGATCCATTCAGAATTCACCTTGCACTGCTGTTGCTTTGGTAAGTAACCACTGACTTCCAGTAAAAATGAAGGGAACAGCTGGAAAATTAGTAAAGGATGCATCTGTTTCATTTCATGGCCCATACTCAAGCGTGCGCTGGATTCCTGTTGTCTCCTCTTAGTTGCATTTTCATGATACGTGTTTTCCTGAGTGTAAGTTTACGTGTAAAGCATGAATCTGCAGCTGCACAGGTTAAAGTGCTCCAGTTAAACTGGAAGATCAGGTGTAACAATTGCCATCCTTACTCTTTTTGACCATTTTTGTAGCAAAAGCTCTAACTCAGTTACCATGACGACAAGAGGAGGTATTCTGGATAAGTGCATGAGGTATCCACCTTTTTAAATAATATATTAATTTCTGCTCTCCTCCCTCTTGCATTCTTTTCCAAAAAAAAAAAAAGCATATAATGGAACTAAATGAGACAAATGATAAAAAGAATGATAAAAAGTAAAGAATGTCTTCCCCGTAAGGAGAGATTGACTAGATAAGCTTCTCTTACACTCTTCACCCTCAGAAGGTAATACCCAAGGGAGAGTACTATGGAGGTGCATTAAGTCCTGAATGTTACAGAGACAGTGAGTAGAGAACTATTCACAATTTCTTGTAATATTTTAGAGAGGTTCCGCCCAACAAAATTTTCTGGCTACAAGTATGAAACAAAGTAGGCAATACCTAATCGTCTGACCCAAAATTAAAATTTCAAGACTCATTACTGAAAGATGAAGTGTATGCCAAACTGAAAAAGAAGTGAAATTCATGGAAGAAAAGTCCATTGGCATCATAGATTTGTTTCAACAGCTCATTCTGAAAGCCTGGACTAGAAAAAGCTGTGAGGATTCAGGAGAAGGATCAAGCTGTTCATGGTCTCTTTCCTTTCTCTTCCTACAACTCCACCACTGAGCACTGTCAGGGACAGAAGAGCCGCTCTCATCCCCAAACAGTTGTACAAAGAGCCGCCAGTCCCAGGCTTGGAATCAATAATATAAAGTACAAAACACAAAATGTGTTTGCTTATTTTTTTTCTTGGGGTAAGAGGGAATGAAAGTTTTAATTTGTCAGCACCCTTGGTCTCTAACAGCTGGTCTACCTGTACCTCACCTCTGCCTAGGCCTCCTGCTGAGGGATGCTGGAAATGGTAGCCTGAGTCAATAGCTTTTCCTGGCACGTATCCTGATATGGACAGAATGAGGTAAAGCATCTGGAGAGAGGAAAGTGGGCACAGAGGTAAAAGATACTGTTGATTATTTTATTTACCTTATAAATGGTGCTCCCTTTATTCTCTGTTGCTTGTAACAAAAGGTTAAAAGAATATTTCTTGGGCTATCAAGTGTCTCTTTCACTGATGTATTTTTTTTTCTTATGTTTCTAATGGCACCAAAATGATCCTGGCAAGAAAGAAACATAAATACCAAATTCTTTAAGTAGTAGTATCTCGTGGGGATGTGGCTGGACTTCCCTTCCATTTCTTGGCAAGAGACTTGGATTTCAATCCAGCCAACTACACTGTGCCCACAGGGACTGGTCCCCAGTGCTGTCAAGTCTGTGAAACAGAGGCCGGGGTAGGGGCTGGCTAATCGGTCAGAACAACAGAAGCCTCTGTCTTATGTCAAGAGGTTGGCTTCGTAGGAGGTGTTCTGTGCCCACATCTCATAGCAGCATCACACAACAGTGCCACAGACCACCTCATCAATGGTGTGCCTTACACAGCCTCCTGGAGACACGATTCCTGGCCTCCTGTTGTCAGGATCTTGAAACACTCGCTCCCAGTAGGAGGAAAGGAAAGATTTGTATCCAGCCTCAAAGAGCATCAGCTGGAGAGAGATTTGTAGTGGTTTCATGGGCATCAGCAGCTGCCCATGAATCACGCTCACAGCAACTTTAATGTTCCCAGGACTTAGCAGAGGTGCCACATGACACCCTCAATATCCCGTACAACCTTAATGCACCAGAGCCTGCAGCCCAGTACAGGCACTCACAGGGCTCCTCTGTACCCCTGGAGGCTTCTTCCATCTCAGATGGCAATGTCAACCACTAACTTGCTGTGCCACACGGGGGATGCGCTCATTTATGCCACATCTTCCAAGACTTCAGAGGCAAAAGTCTCAGCAGACCATGTTCACTTCACCTGAACTCCAATCAGAACCTGACTTAGGTGAACTTTAGTAACAAAGCCAAAAAAACCCAACCTTTTATGGACTGTATCATGAAGGGCACAGACCCGTAAAAGTCACTGAACAGAAGTGCAAGAGGAGTGCAATTCTCACTGCTGGTTAAAGGTCTACACGCTGTGTTTGCTTACGGGAAAACCTTGGTTCGTCGGCAGTGATTCTCAACACAGCAGGCTGGGCACTGGCGTCTAAGCCCACCTGCAGGGGTGGTGCGTGGCTGCAATTGTTTCTTTGTTAACTTAAATGTTTTTAACCAGACTGGCATCTCAAAAAAAAGATGAGCTTCAGAGCCAGAACCCACTTCTTGCTTTTATGTAGCCAGGCTAAATGTGAGCAATTCAGTAACTTCTTTCTCTGGCTGACGGGTTTTTTTCTGAGCTAGTTGTATAGTTAGACAGTTTGTCCAGGAAATTCAGACATTAGCCTTCAACAGTTGCTGCACCCATTTATTACTATTTCCTCAGCTGTGGAGATTTTCCTGCCCTGCAACACTGCACTCAGAACAGGACCACCAATAACAGCTTCTGCCTGAGCTCTTTTGGCTTGGTGCACTGCAGCTTGGATTTTCCTTTCCAGTTTGGCTCTCAGAATGAAGGTGCCGGAATTTCTCCCCCAGGAAATATCAGTTTCCTCAGGAACTGTGCATTTGACGTCTGTAATATCATTATGAATGGTAAGCGTCATGCCAAAAATTCAAAAAAAATTCTTACAGCATTTAGGCACTGCCTGTAGTTGCCGTCTGGAACTGTCAGCTGTGGTAATATGCGTTATCCCAGTCTACTCATGAAGTGGCTGAGAAGTTTTATTCTCCAACGAAATGATTGGTGTCAAAGCATGACTGCAACAAATGCACGTGTGCGCACACACACACAGAGAATATGATTTTATTATGTAATATACATTTTAAACTTTACATATGGTTATTTATATTATGTGCATTTTATATAGTATGTAATAGCTATCAATATATGTAAATGGCACATACTTTAATGTGTGTGTTTATATTTTTGTATTATATAATACAATTTTGTATTTATATGTAATTCCTCAGATAAGATTACAAGGATGAAGTGTTACAAGCTGGGAAGCAGAATTCAAGGTGTGTTTGCCCGGAAGGAATCACAGCAGCCAGACCCACAGCCAAAACCTGAGAAGGCACCTCCGAGCACTTGGGGTCAGGAAGATCGATTTGAAACACTCTGCTGGAGCCCAAAATAAGCAAGATGGTGGCATTCAGGACTGCTTCCCAGTGGGTGACTTTGATTGTCACAGCTCCTGGGACCAGCAGCTGCAATCTCTACTTCCAGCTTGAGCTTTTCAGTCCTGGTCCGTTGCAGGATGCCAGGGAGCTGCACAATCATTCCTGCAAAATGCCTTGTGTTTGGAGAGCAGCAAGTAAATGTTTTGAGAAAAAGAGAAGTTAAATGACAGAAGTTCACCAAAAGTCTGTGTATCAGTACTTCTTCTATTTGTTTTGTATCAAGACACTGCAGCAGTAGGATTTCCCCCTCCTGAGCCCCCACAGCCTGCGGGCTGGAAAACGATAGCCGTGGCATCGACTTCTCCTTGAGCCCCTGTCCTGGGCTTCTGATCTCTCAGCTCCCCTTTCTGTGACTGCTGTGAGCTGGTTTTGGTCGCTCATTAGCAGAGTGGCCTGGAAATGCCCCCAAACAGAGGCCAGGCAGCAGGCTCAGTCCATGGGCTTGTGCCTGTGACAGGGGATGCTGCCAGCATCTGGGCCACGTGAGTCCTCTCTCCCAGGGCCCCAGTCATTTTAAGAGAGTCTTGGTGAAGGCATGAAGTTAAAAGCTAATTAGCTGCCCAGGGAATGAGGGAATTTGGCTGCTAAACAAAGAAGAGCTGTCTGCTGTGGATGCAGCCCAAGGTTTCTCAAAGGGTCAACAAAGGTGCCACTTTATTCCCACGTGAGTGCCCATGGACATGGGCTTTAACTCCTCAGTGGCTCCTGGCAACCCTGGCCAAGGCAGGAGAGGTCACTTTGGTCCAGCTCAGACCAGTCCTTGCTGTCTGCCTGGAGCACTCACTCAAACCTAACTTTCAGTCTGCTTCTTATTAAACGACCTGTGGCAATTACTCACAAAACAAAGTGAAAAGGAGAGCTCAAGACACAAGGAGCATCCTGCCCGGTGAGTCACCAACGTGGGCTGCAAACGGGTCCTTTTCGTGCTGCTGTCGCACAGTGTGAGGTGAAACTGTGGCTTAAAAGAGATTGGGACGTTGGAAAAAGGAGATAAATGTGTGCTTTAAGGAAAAGTAGGCAGGCCAAGAGGGTGCCTGCACTTGTTTGCAGTAAGAGTCTCAGAAAACCAGGTTTAATATTCAGAAAGATCTTAATTTAATGACTTGAGAACAAACCCCTCTGTTATCATCTTTATTTCTTTTGGGTTTTTGCTTCATATTTTTCTGGAAAATGTGAATTAATTTTCATTTTTTGGCTGGTGCCACCTCTCACATACCTGCACTTTAAAGGGAAACTGTCAGGACCATGTTTATCTTTCCAATACAGATCTTGATAAACTGGTCACACTGTGAGAATTTTATCTTTTAAAAAAGAAAAAAAAAAGCAAAACAAAACAAACACCAGAAGAGGATACACACCTGCATTTTACAATTTTCAGAAAATGTTAAAGTACTGAAAATGAGATGCATCACAACCGGTTAGGTGTTTTTCAGAGTCTAGTAAAATCAACCCTTATGACATCAGAGAACTACATTACAAAAATGGGGAAAATAAATAGCCTTCAGTGTTAATACAATCATTAACAGCAGAGGTATATCAAATTAAATATGGTCTGGGCTTAACAGTCTTCTTCCTTCTGTATCCTTTTAGTTTATGATCTTCTTATTTCCCTTTTAATATAGCTCCTTCCTGAATTTCCTTTACTGCATGAAAATGTTGAAAACATGCCACCTTCTGTTCTTTTCAGCTATTGCACAGTCCCAAGAAAGCTTCTAGCCTCTGGAAACCATGGTAAAATGAGTGCACGTCTGTGCACAGATACATGTAGGCACACGCACATACACGTAAACCTATGTTTTAACATGCACACACATCTCTGAAACCCCTGTGAACTATCAAAATCTCTTTATTCACAGGCTTTTCTTTAGTTACACAACTTGCACTCAAGCTTTTACAATAAACGTCCTCACTAAAAAGTTTCCAAGGAAACCAGAAACTAGGCCAATTCCAACCACAGTCACTGGAAAGCAACAGGGGAGGAGGAAGGTGAACCACAGGGGGCATTTCTTACACCACTACCCCTCCACAAGCTTATCCCAATATCTTAGTCTTCTGTTATCCCAAATAAAGCACAAAAATATGGGTATGAGCAGATTCCTCTGCATATATTTTCCTACCCATATTTCCTGTTGCCATTGAAGGAGTCACTATAACTGCAGATAAACTCAGACTTTGGCACGGTGTGTCTGGCTCTCCAAACTCCGAGGTACAAGAAATGCTTTATTTTCTTTTCTCTGACCACTGACAAGCACAATGCTTCCCTCTAAGAAGCTAGGACTGTGTTCGGGGTCTTAGCTTCCTTTCACTGAGGACTTTGCAGTGGAAGACTATGCAAGCAGGAGATATTTCTGTGTTAGGTAGTCGGGAAGAAGAGTAGTAGATATGAGTGAGGGTAGGGGGATGTACATAGCCACAGAATGTTTGTGGGTTGCCTTTGCAGGCAGATAAGGATGTGGTCAGGGTACATCTCTTAGGGCTCCAGGAAAGGAATGTCTTATTCTTTATCTGCATTTGCATGAGGAGTGTTTTCCCGAGTTCATAGCTGCATTCTTCTGTACCTTATACACATTATCTTGTTTTTATATGGTCTTGGACAGCTCTGTGTAGGGGATCCTGCCTGTCTGACTCCTTAGAGAGGGCATTTTCAGATGTCTGAGTTGCAGACAGGGTTATTTATTCCTTAAAAGCACTGTAAATACATTTAAGTCAGCCTTTATTTCTACTATAACCTCCGTGGTAGAAGGGCTATCTGCAGACTGTAAAGAGGAATGAGTAATAAGAATAAAATAAATATTTTTAGAAGCTGTATTTTTCCTCTGTGTTTTTTAACTTCAGAGATACGTGTTATGACAGAGGAGACAAAGGCCCTCTCTGCCTATTCCCATGTGCCAGAAAGGTGTTATCATTCCTAAGTAGCTGGCCTTATATCATAATACCTCAAGGCACTTTAATTCCTATTAGAAGTGAAGCTAGCCCTCTGCCTACCATGAAATATGGGGAACTTAAAAATGATTTAACACAATCTTTCCCCCTCCCTTCTAGTCAAAAGTGGAATTTAGCTGGAATGGAGAACAGGGGCCCCATGTTTTCAAGGCATCTGTTTTCCCAGATAAGCTTGACTCGCAGGGAGTGGGAAGACAAAAGTGTGTTGCAGTAAATCAGAAAGTCCATAAGGCGTGGAGTGGGGTCAGGCTTCTGACTGCAATAATCACTTCAGAAAGGACACAAATGAGATGAGTCTTGTTCTTGGCAATAAACTGTGGTGGTCAGCACAAAACATTTCGTCTTGCCTTCCAGGTTAGTGCCATGAGGCTGATGTAGCTGGGTCAAGCAAGGTGCTCATGACTAGCTCTGACCAGTTCTGCCAACTGAGAATGCACTGACTTTATAAAAACTCACCCTTAAACTATGGCTTGAACACTACTGCTTTTGCTAGGCAGTAGGTTAAAAAGCTGGATAGAAAAATGGACTTGTATCCATATCAGTTGGTTTTGGAGATGGATGAGTAAAGTAAAGATGAGTAAAGTAAAGATGGATGAGTAAAGATGAGTAAAGGCTGTGATGACAAGAGGTGAGAGGCTCTCAGTATCCCGAAGATCCCACCAGAGATGTCTCAGACAATAACGTGTGTTTGATTCTAGGTCATCTGGGATATGTTCTTTTGTATACACAAGTGTTTAAGCACTCCTTGGAGTGGACTGGGATAGGTCCTTCCACTAGGATTACCCAAATTGCTTTTTTAAAACCTACCAGCTGTATTGACTGCTGTGGAGCTCAGACACACAGCTCAAGCATGAACAGCCTGCTCTGTGGAGAACCACCCGGTGCATGTCAATCCGGAGCTGACTCCTCATTACTCCTAGTACCTGCTGTGGAAAGTAGAAGGGGGTCTCTGAAAGCAGGCCTGGCAACTTCACAGCTGTTCATGAAAGCTTTAGTCCGTGGTGGAGAGCACAGTTGCCCGCTGGATGGCACCAGGACCCTGTACATACGTTGCTGCTTGCACTCTTTCTTTCAATGTCCCTGACTCTGTCCCATCACTAGGCTAAGTGATGCTTTGCAAACAGACACAGCGAGACCCTGGAAACAAAAAGATAAGTAGAAATTTCAGATGTGAAAGCTGTGACTGAAGATGCAGAATGCTGTCAGGGATATTTGCAAAGGGGGATGTGATCTGTTATGCACATGCAGCGGTGTGTTACCAAGATGGGAATATTCTGCAGAGTGCTTAGGGTCATACCAACAGAGTGTGGCTGTACCAGATACATTAAAGCTCCAATATGAGCTGGAGTCAAAGGCAGCCAAGTGGTACGTTAAAATTGACATAGCCAACATATTTTTTCCAATGCCTTTGGCAGCAGAGTGCAGGCCATGGTTTGCTTTCATGTGGAGGGGGTGTCCAGTACACCTGGAATCAACTGCCCCAGGGGCTGAAGCACAGTCCTACCTGTTGGCATGGACTAATCCAAACTGCGCTGGGACAGAGTGATGCCCCTGAACATCTACAATACGTTGATGACATCATCATGTGGGGCAACAAGGCAGAAGAAGTGTATCAGAAGGGAAAAAGTAATTCAGAGTCTTCTGAAATCTGGTTTTGCCATAAAGAAAAGCGAGGTTGAGGCACCTGCACAGGAGATTCAGTTCTCAGAAATAAAACAGCAGGATGGATGTCACCATCTCCGTATGGATGTGATCAACAAGACAGCAACTATGTCTCCATCAGCTAACAAAAAGGAAACACAAACTTTCCTAGGCCTTGTGGGATTCTAGAGAATGTGTATTCCAGGTTATTTCCAGGATGTAGTATAAATTGTAGAGTGCTGGTAAGAAGGGATTTCAGTAATGAGACTAAAATACAATGAGATTGTGAGAAGATAGATAAATGTATTATTTCCAGGGTTTGTGAGCCCTCTCAATCAAGTAACCCAAAAGAAGAAGTATTTTGAGCAGGGCCTTGAGCAACAACATGCCTTTGAGCACATCAAACAAGATAACTCATGTGGTAGCTCTTGGACCTGCCTGGACAGGATCAGATGCGCAAAACGTACTCTACACTGCAGCTGGGGAGCATGACCTCACCTGGAGCCTCTGGCAGAAAACATCAGGAGAAATCCAAGGTCAACCACTAGGGTTTTGGCGACAGGGATGTCGAGGATCAGAAGCCCACTACTCCACAACTGAAAAAGATACTAGCAGCATATGAGGGGGTTCAAGCAGCATCAGAAGTGTGTAGAGAAGCATGTCTCCTCTTAGCACTGCAATTGCCATGCTACACTGGATGTTCAAAGGAAACATCTCCTCTAAACATCATGCAACCAGCGCAACATGGAGTAATTGGGTAGTGTTGACCACACGACAAGCTCAACTGGGGAAACCCAGTCACCCAGGAAATCTGGAAGAGATCATGAAGTGGTCAGAAGGCAGAGATTTTGGAACATTGCCTGAGGAGGTGGGTCATGCCCAAGAGGCACAACCGTATAATGAGTTAACAGAAGATGAAAGGTGTTACGCTCTGTTTACTTATGGATCTTGTCGTGGTAGGAAACCATTGGAAGTGGAAAGTTGCTGTGTGGAGTCCCATGTGACAAAACTTTGAAGCCACTGAAGGACAAGGTGAATCAAACCATTTTGCAGAAGTGAAAGCCATCCAGCTAGCCCTAGAGATTGCTGAATGAGAAAAGTGGCCAGTGTTCTATCTCTATGCTGGCTCCTGGATGGTGGCTAATGACCTATGGGCATGGCTACAGCAAGTGGAAGAAGAACAATTGGCAGTGCAGGGGTAAACCCATCTGGACTGCTGCACTGTGGCAAGACATCCCTGCTCGGGTAGAAAAACATTGCTCTAAAGATACATCACGTGGATACTCACTTGCCCAAAAGCCACGCCACTGAAGAACCCTGAAACAATGAACAGGTAGACAAGGCTGTCCAAATTGAAGTAGATCAGGTGGACCCTGAAAGGCAAAGTTTGTGGTGACATGGTACCTCAGAAAGAATTGAATCGAACAATAGGACTCATTTTTGAAATAACCTTATAAACTCCTGGGCCAAGAAACACAGCATTGAGTGGGTTTATCACATCCCCTATCACCCACAAGCCTCTGGAAAGACTGAGAGACATAATGAACTGCTAAAGACCATGTTGAGACCATTGGCCAATGAGTATGGAAATAATGGGATACAAATTTAGCAGAAGCCACTTGGCTGGTTAACACCAGGGGATCTAACTATCCTGGTCCTACCCAAACAAAACCCCTACATACTGTGGGAGGAGATAAGGTCCCCATAGTTCACACAGGGAAGTGGCTGGGAAAGGTGGTGTGGATTGTTCCTCCCATGAGAAAAGGCAAACCCATTCATGGGATTATCTTTGCTCAAGGATCTGGGTGTACTTGGTGGTTAATGTGGAAGGATGGGGAGACCCAGTATATGCCTCAAGAAGATTTAACCTTGGGGAAAAAATAATCTCTGGTGTGAATTGTATGTCATAAGAAGTAATGTAGCAGGAATGATCTGAACTGACGAAGAGTGAGCTTTTCAAGGAACTGGGCGAGTGCAACAACAAACCAAACCAAGCCAGCATTGGCGCCTGACAATTAAACACATTGCTTCCCCTGTCCTGAACACCATCTTGACAGATGGCTGACCCACGTCAGCCTGTTCTTATAAGCATTTGGAGGACTGGAGGAAACCCATGGCATGGGAGAATAATATCCATCTGTTAAGGGACAGGGGATAGCAATTAATGAGAATGTATAAATCTGTATGTTGGGTATAAAGACGGTTTACATATGTAGTATGAGTTGTAGAGTGTTGGTAAGAAGGGATTTCAGTAATGAGACTAAAATACAATTAGATTGTGAGAAGATATATAAATGTATTAAATTATGTGAGACCTGAGCATGGTGCAAATGGTATGGAATAAAGGGCAGAGGTTGTATTAGCTGTGGTTGGGATGGAGTTCACTTTCCCCAGCGCAGCCCTCATAGTGCTGGGAGTTGTATTTGTCAGTAAAAACGGTGCTGATAACACACCAGTGTTTTGGCTACTGCTGAGCAGTCTTCCCACAGCATTAAAGCCATCTCTCCAAAACACCCTCACCCCAAAAAGCCAGGACGCTGGGGTTGAGCAAGACCTTGGGAGGGGACATAGACAGAACAGCTAAATCCAAGCTGACCAAAGGGATATTCCATACCATCTGACATCTGCTCAGCAATGAAAGCTAAGAGAAGGGAGGGGGGCATTGGTCATGAAGGTGTTTGTCTTCCAGAGCAACCGCTGCACATACTGAGGTCCTACTTCACAGGTAGTGGCTGGACATTGCCTGTTGATGGGAAGTAGAGAATAAACCTTTTTGTTTTCCTCTGTTTCTGCACACACCCTTTACTTTTTTCTTTATTAAGCTGCCTTTATCTCATCCCAAGAGTTCTTTTTTGTCCTATTTTCTTGCCCCCCTGTCCTGCTGAGGAGGTGAGTGATAGAATAGGTGTGTGGGTACCTGACATCCAGTTGCAAGGTCAACCCCCATACGGCTCCGGGGAGACTGCATTGCAACCTTTCAATACTGAAACGGGGCCTACAGAAAAGATGGGGACAAACTTTTTAACAGAGCCTGTTGTGATAGGACAAGGGGTTATGGCTTTAAATTAAAAGAGGGTAGATTTAGACTAGATGTAAGGAAAATATTTTTTACAATGAGGGTGGTGAAACACTGGCACAGGTTGCCCAGAGAGGTGGTAGATGCCCCATCCCTGGAAACATTCAAGGTCATGTTTGATGGGGCTCTGAGCAACCTGATGTAGTTGAAGATGCCCCTGCTCACTGCACAGGAGAGGGGGGTTGACTAGATGACCCTTAAAGGTCCCTTCCAACCCAACCCATTCTATGATTCTATGACAGAAGACCATACTGTCCCACCCCTCCATTTTGTGCAGTGTTGCCAGGTCGCACTCGCCCACACCTGGCCAGTGGCAGACATCTCTGCTCCTGCATGGTGAAGGCGGGCAGTGGCTGACAGGGAGTCGGGACTGCCACCCCTCGCAGAAGGTGACTGTTGGTGACTTTTTGCCAGTAGTATTCGGTGGTCCACAGCCTTCTCCCCATTCCTTTAGCCATGGCAGGGGACAGTGCGGGCTGGGGGCCTGTGGTGGGCTCATGCCAGGCTGCAGCAGGTGGTCTGCTCCACGTGCCAGGACCTGCTGAGAAAGGCTTGGTGCCTCCTGACAGCACACGTAACCAGCTACTGGAGCAGAAGGCCCGCCTGGAGTATGCCCTTGAAGGCCTGGAGAGGCAACATGGTGCCCTAGAGATGAAGAACCGCCTCCTGAGAAAGGGAAGCTCTCCAGAAGGGTGCAAGGAGGCAGAGAGGCTCCAGCAGAAATGTGCTAAGCTCGCTGCTCTCACTAAGCAGCTGAAAGAAAAATGCAGACACCTGCAGGAGACCATTGACTGCCTGACAAATCCTCCAGTGTCACTGACCATCCAAAGCACTGCTGAGGAACTAGGCATGAAATCCTTGCCTCAGCAAAGGGCTGGAGAAAGGAGAGAGTCTGCCAGAACTTTGCTGGAACAGGAGAAGCAGAATGAAGCCTCCCAGAAGGTGGCTGAGGAGCTTCAGGCCCAAATGGCTGCAGACAAAGAGGGCTCACATTATGTGAGCACACTGAGACAAAAGTATGAGGAGTTAAAGGTGCAGCTCATGGAAATGGCAGACAAAAACACCAGACTGTTGGAAGAAAATGCTCTCCTCCGTTGGCAGATGCACTGGGCAGAAAAGGTTGAAGCTGAAAATGTTGACCTGAAGGGGCAACTAATGAAAGTGGCAGAGAAGCAAAATTCCGCCACCCAAGCCATCAGCTGTCTTCAAACCAAACTAGAGGATGCCGAGCGCAAACTGAAAGCCCTGGCAGAAAGAAGGCAACATCTGGAGAAGGAAGGTGAGGAGACAAAGCCAGTGCTGCAGAGGAAAGAAAAGCAAGATGAGTTTTTGCAGCATGATCAGACAGATGGAAAAGGGGAACATCAAGAAGCCATGCAACTGTTTCAAGCCCAGGTGAGTGAGTTGGAGAATCAGAGTCCTTCAAAGTCAACTTGGGCAGAGGACAGTCCTGGGTCCTGCCTTCTTTCAGAGGAGGACTCCGCAGGTGAGGCAGAGGAGCTGGTAGCAAACTGTCTGTTGTCCTGCAGGCTCTGGGACCACAAACAGGAAACCTTTGAACATTCATAGCTCAATATAGCTACAATCCTTTTGATGGTCGAAGTTAGCAGCCTGAACTAGAGCTTCCTCTAACTGCTGGACAATATGTTTATGTCTTTGGACAGGTAGACGAAAACAGTCATTATGTGGGAGAACTGGTGGATGGAAGAAGAGGATTCAACCTCTCAAATTGTGTTAAAGACGTTTCAGGTGATGACCTGGAAAACAAAAACTGGAATGATCCTCATTATTATCCTTTCAGTCTCTCGCCTATTTTGGAGGAAGATGTAGAAGATCTAGATGTTGGTGTTGGGGGATAAAAAACACAGAAACAATAGATTGTAATAAACGTAGCCTATTGGACCTTTCAGAATATCTGAAGAAGTGAATTTGTACTTAAAAGGGTTTTGGTTTAGACTCTTAGATTTGTTAGAACAGGGGGATCTCTGAAGTGCAGCAGGCACCTCCAGCAGGCCCAAGCAAAGCCCGGATAAGGCCTTGGGGCACTCTGGAGGGTAATTACTGCCCTGGAAAGGCCTCTGTAAAGCCCAGAAATAGCTCCTGGGGCTTTCTGGGGGGCATCTGAGGGCCATGTAAGAGCACCACTGCTGCTGGCAGCTATGGGGACCCTGCTGTTGGGGCCGGTTGCCGTGCATGTCCTTGCCTTGGCGAGGGGAGAGAAGCAAAACAGTTAGTGGCCCTGCCAAAGGGACCGTCCGCACTCGCATATACCTTTTCTAACCATAAAATAGAAGGAAAACTGAGGGCTTTTTCTACAAACTGAGTTGTTCCAAAGCTTTCTTCAAGCTACAGGAACAGCAGTATATAGATGCTGGAGGTTCAGCAGATTCTAGCTGCAAGATTCTGTGTCTTAGAGTATATTAGTATAGAGTATATTAGTCCCACATGTGACCCAGGTCAGAAGCATTGATGCTGCCAGAGTGAACCAACACTTTTTAGTATCTCAGTGGAGAATACATGCAACAAACCTATGGCAGATATTTTTAGAATAATGTACAAGCACATGCTGTTAATACTCTTCTCCACAGAAACTGAAGCTGGGATTGCTGCCTAAACGTACGCCTGCAGTGTACTTACTGGAGCCCACAAGCTGTACTGAAGTCACCAAAGAAAGGGGAGGTGTTTGGAAATTTAACATTCCATTACATCACTTTGCAATTTTTAATGAACTCTCTTGACTGCTTATTTATTTATTTGTCACTGCTCAGGCAGAAATATAAAAGCTTGTAAAATGGGAGCCAGCCCCAAATTTACTTAAGAAACTGCTGCTGGTGGCAGCAAGAAGTGAGGAAAAGCCTGTAAGGCAGAGCATAACACCCCCACGCTGTAGATACCCTTGAGGAGGAGCCTGCCTCACCATTTGGATGGCAGATGCCAGTGGCCTCCAGGTGCAGGACTAGGCAGTGTCCAAGCCCAGGAACAGCATGAGCAGGTGGGGAATTAGGTCTCAGACCTGGGCTTCTATCTGAGGCTAAGTGCCATGGGGACCGGCACTTTCAAACCTTCTATTTATTTCTTCTACCCCACCAAGCCAGCGACAGGCAAAACAAGCACATTCCAATATAACTGAAAAATTCATCTTCCTCATTCAGGAGTCAAGTCAAAACTAAGCATGAATGGCCTGGAAATGTGACCCACATCATAAAAATACATGCTTACATATCAGCAAGGGCAGATCCATGTTCCCTTCAAGATGTGTTGACTAAATAAATGAAAACATTCTTTGTGATCACTTTTTTTTCTGTAGGTACAATAAACTGTATAATCTGGACAGGGTGTGTCTGATCCAAGTACCGTCAGTAGAGCATTGGGGACTTCTAGCCAGTCCCCTTCTGAAGACATCAATATTCCCCTTTGCACCTAAGCCAATGAGAGGGCAGCCAAATTGTCTTCTGTACCATTTTGCTGGAGCCAGTGTTCTGCAAAATTGGGTTAGCAAGAGGGAAGATTACAGCTATGACCACCGTGTCCAGGCTGAGTACACTACCTATCCCTGACAGTACAAAAAGGCACATTGTTCATCCAAAAAACTGCCTAAAAAGCTGATGGCTGCAAAGGGTCAGAGTTCCACGGCTAAATTTCTGCAGAAAGCAGAGATCAGTTGACATTACCTGAACAACTGTCCCACTGAGCCGCTACAAAATTCATCCAGATTTTACTTCTCTATAGCAGAACAGCAGATGTTCTTCCTGCTGCCTTGGGGAGATACTGCAGCTCCTGACACTGAAACATGCTGTAACTAAGCAGCTTCTCCTTTACAATAAAAACAAAAGTCTCCTGACACTCATATCCTGTCTCCTTTCCCCCTTTCTCTTTGAATTACATCCTTGAACATTAAAATCATGGGATCAAAAAAAGTAGGACAGCTTCTGATCTGCTGGTGGAGCTGACCTAAACTTGCTCGAGTGCAACGGAGGTTGAAGCAGAGCCTTGTCCCAGGTTTGGGAGAGGACAAGCTTTCTTGTGACTCATGTTTCTCTGAGTTACTGGGTGAAAAGAATGATTTAGATTTAATTTGCAAATCAGAACAAGGAAAGAAAGCTGCCAGTGGCAGATAGGCACATATGGCTAGCTATGGTTCTACATGGTATGATTTTTTTTTTCCTCCTTTTGTTTGTGAAACATTTTTTAGTATAATTGTTCTGTCATCTGAAACATTAGAGTATCTCCATTTAACAAATCAGGAAATGCAAAGAATGAGGGTCAGTAATGGTTATAAACTACTTCTCTAAATTTTGCCTGCACAAAAGGCTGGTTTTCCTTGATTTCATTCTATGCTCCCAAATCCACAGAATGTTTATTCCCATTCTTCTCAGCTAGGTAAAATTTTAGGTTTTGCCACTGATATGCTCAAGACGTCTTTTGCTTTTTTAACTTATTCTTAACATTTGCTCCCATGAAAAGGAGAAGAAAATAATCCCCTAAAGAGACAATTATGTTCATTACAGTCCAGAAGAATGGACAAGTTGGGAAAGACCAAAATATTTGAAATAGGTTAAATTTTGTAGGTAATGTGTATTTGTTACAGTTAGCAGTGAGGAAAAATTGGGTAGTTTTTGGTTTCTTATAAAGAAATTGAGAGAAAAAAAATCAACCACAAAGGCTGGATTTGAGACTAAGACTCTGGACAGAATGTCAGGATGTTTGCATGCAATGGCAAGACCACAAAAGGCCTGTGTTATCCAGGCCAAGTTGTTTTCTTCCTCATTTCCAGCAGTTCTTTGCTTTTTTCTGAAGAGAGAGAGCCAACTGCATGTTCAGATATCTCCTCTCCTGGCCATGACCCATCCAATGGCTTTTTCTCTCAGCAAGGCTCTGGTTGGTATATTTATTAAATTTGACCTACATTTCTTAAATCCCAAAAGCTCTGATATCCTGAAAAAGGTAGCTGACCAAAAAAACAGGATGCATAATTACAGTAGGGGCTAATATTATACCAGTAGTATAATGCAATTATTGTTTGACTTAAAAAAAAACAAACCATAATGTCTTATATAGGTCATCTTCGCGACGTGCTAAATGCCTAGAAGCAGTGCTGGTTTTTTACATTTTTCAGAAATCCTAATTTATTTTTTTTAATTTTTTTTTGACACTACATTAAGAAAATAAAAGAGTTGAGCCTATCCATTGGGAAAATGATGGAGGAACCCATGAGGAAAAACTAAGGCTCATTGCTTAATCCTCCCAAAATCCAAGCTCCTCAGTGAGAGCAGAAAAGGCAATGGATATATAGGTTTTTCTCCTTTAAATATAATTATTTTATTTTCAGCAGATATACTTAGGAGCACTAAATGCAGACAATTTGAAGAAAATATAGATGGAAAGGACAATTTTTCATAGGAAAAGAAACTAGACCGTAGATTAACTTTTTAATTTATAACCTAGATTACGGTAAAGAAAAAAGTATAGTTTCAAATAACATTTTCAATTTACATTCATACTAAAGAGACATTATGCTGTTGTTAAGAGGAACTTTTCAAATTAGACCCTGACTTCATGGTCTGCTGTTGAAAAAGGATTTTGAAATCTAATTTTCTGAAATGTCAGAAGTAAAATATTGCCTTTTGTGATTGTCACAGTTCCCTGTAACCCAGAAAAAAGGATATCACCGCGGTGCTTATTTGTAAAATGTGCTTTGTGAAGCTGTCCTTTGTACCCCTTTGCCAGGCAGAGGTGACAGAGTGCAGGAGGAAAGTGAAAGAAGAGTTTGGTCTTGTTAGTATTTGTGCAGATTAAGGGGGAAAAGCCTTTTGGAATCACTTCAAGTCAAAGAACAAAGACTACTGCTGGTGCTCAAAACACTCTGAAAACCTGCGAAGTTCAAATGAAGTTACTGAATGCAGAGATTGTATATATTCAAAATAAAGCAAATCTGTCTGCCTGATTTCACGGTTCACTAGTTCTGTCTTACACATTCATCAGTCCCAGACTGTGCTTTCCACACTCTGTACTGGACTGTGGGTCAGCTGAAGGATCAATACTGTACCTGGTGAAAAGTGGCTGATGAGTAAACAGGAAAGGACTTTGCCTTTATGAAAAGAACATGCACATAAGTTATTTTAGGGTGAGTTTTCTCTGTTCTGTCTTTCATGCATGTGCTGGAGACCTTAAACTGAGAGAATTTTATTTTATTTTATTTATTTCGTTTTATTTTATTTTATTATACTGTGTTATATTTTAATGTGGTTTTTGGACTGGAATATCTTGCACTGTATTAGAAATCCCAATCACAGCCAATCTGTGATACTAGAGAACCAGTGTAATGATCATTTCATACAAACCCAGAGACAGACAAATAAGGCATAAGGAATTTGAAGTCTAGTTATATAAATGGTTATGTATACACTTGATCTTCCGTGTTTGTGAGAGACAATGAGAAAAATCCCTATTTAATTACAGTTACTGGTTTATATTTTGGACAAAAAACCACCTTTATTAAGAGTTAGAACACCTCCTGAAATTCAAGCATAAAATGGTTTTGCAACATATTGCTATGGATAGCCATTATGGACACATATAGAATCCTAGAATAGTCTAGGTTGGAGCCAACCTTTAAAATCATCAAGTCCAACCATTAACCCAACAGTGCTAAAACCACTGCTAAACCATGTCCCTAAGCACCACGTCTACCCGTCTTCATATGTGTATTCATATTTCACAAGGAAGCAAAAGCATGCAAATCCAATTTAAAAAAACAAATGGCTTTTGCAAGGTCCCCTTTAAAAAGCAGTCTTTGAAAATGTCTTACTGTGAGTTCATAGAGGGCTATTTGTATAGCTGTGCAAACAGACCTCGGTCCCCTGACAAACAAGCCTGGCCGGACAATGGAAAGCCCCTCTCCTGCCCTCTGATAAAGACTGGCACAACAGCAGGGTTCTGGTGTGGCCCCACAGCACAGAGCTGCCTTTCCTGTGACTTCAGAAGTAGGAAATCCATGCTGGTTGCGTTGCAGTCTTCAGCAAACTGTTGACATTTCAGCTGGGAGAACTCCGTAGCTGTTTCTCAAGGAAAGGGCGTTGACCTTGCAGACATTGACTTTTCCTTTTTTTTTCCTTATTTTTTATTTGTCTGATGCAAAAATAAAGGACCCATTCATACTCTTTTCTTGTTCTGTTTTAGTGACTGAGATTGCTCAGTGATTGCATCAGCCCTGACCTTGGACGGCAGCCGTGTAAGACCTAGCAGTGGAACTGTCTCTGAAAATGGCGGGAGCCTTAGCATGCTCCACAGCTACTGCTCCTCTAAATTAACTTCCTCCATTATCTTCTCTTTCCTCATGTAAGAATGAGAAGTCCTTATTTAACAAGTGTCTTCTGCTTCCCAGGGAGAGCATGAGCCCCATTCCCAAGAGAACTTCTTCTTCCACAAAGTCTTTGTCTTTGTCCTGAGCACAGAGCAGATTTGTGGTGGAAATCTCTACTCTTCCTCACAACCTAGCTTGGGTCTGGGAGGCCAGAGGCCCTGAGGAAAGCAATGTGATTTTGCCAAGGAAATAAATCGGTTTTGTCAGTGCATAGCTGCAGAGGGCATGAGAGGGTGGAGAGGGAAGGCAAAGTGAAAATAACTTTGGTCATAACAGTTCCCATTTCTGACCTCCTGTAAACATCACCCAAAGAGCATGGATTTGGACCCTGAGGATCTACAAGTACCTTTCTTCACCTTCTCCATCCTGATTGACAACTGAAGGGAGAGTGGAAGCCAGAAGAGGAAGGGTAAAGGCAACTGATTGTCTCTTGGAAAACACCTATGCCTAGAGCGGGCAAAACTTAGCTTCTGTCGATGTGAGTTTGAAGCCAGAAACATTCTCGTTGCTACTGCTGCTGGTACTTTCTGTGAGCACCAATGGATGGAAAGTACTTGTCATCCACCTGTTTTTGTTTCAGAGGGAGCAACCACACTTGTCACATGCTCGGTGTAAAACAGTGAACCAGTTTGTCGACACCTTAGACCTTCTTCACTTCCCCTACCTCCTTGTCTTGAGACAGCTCTTAGCGGAGCTGCTTATGTCTGAAGGGCAAGGTAAGGGATGTTTCTTAGGCAAGGGGAAGTGGATGTCCCTTTACCCCCACACTGCAACATGATTGTGGGCAGTGAGCCCTTTCTCCATTTAAAATTCACCTTACAAATAATGGAGTGCTGATTTAAGGCATCCATTGCTAATAATTAAAGACACAGACTTAAAGGGCAGTTTATGCCCAGAACTTGCGGGCAGTCATGTGATCATTTCTGGCATTTGACCTGCCTGTAGATCAGATGGGCATTTTTCCATTCTCATGAGTCAACAAAATCATGTTTGGGAGACAACAATCCAGTAAAGGCTTGCAAAAAGGAGACCTGATGAGAGTTTCAGTTTGTTCTCTCATTTGCCTCTGGTCAAAACTGATTCCTGCACAAAAGGTTATTCATCAGATTTTTTTCTTTTCCCCTGTTTTTGAGTATCTGCTTTTTAAGACATCGTGTGTCTTTCCTGCAGTCTGGAATGCTTTCAGCGGATGAGTCATCTTATGTGCTTATGCTAAGTTGAGGCTAATTATCCCTTGAAAAAGCCCTCTGTTTTGACCATAAAGGGAAACTGGGCTGAGTACCTCAGACAGAGACATCCATTTTATTTCCACTTAAGTTAAAGCAGATGAATGCCTTCAAGCACTACAGACTGGGACTGACTTGTACAGGCAGATTTCCAGTGCTGCTCCTTTGGTGCTATCTAAACCAGAAGATGCTTTTTCTTGCCTTTGCTGGACCACAGAGATGCTTGGAATTAAGTAATGGCGTAGAGAAAGGACTACTCACTTGCATTTGTCCCCATTTAAAAGTGCTTGTAAAGCACTGTAAGCCATGGTGTCTTTTTTGATTTTGGGATTGCCTTAGCAGTATGTGTGAAAACTTCTCTCTGCACATGACTTTTAGTTGCTATCATATGAAGATATTGAAGCTGGAAGGAGAATGAACAATCAAATGAAAAATTGTGGCTTAGTCCTGAATGTCTCTCCTCAGGCTATTATTTTGTGCATCACCAGCCTGCCCATCATTATTGGTTGTATGATTTTGCAACTTATTAATAAATAACCAGGATAGGTAATGCACTTCGCTGCAGCGTGCCATCAGCCCATTTCTTAAATCCTGTACCTCAAGGGTAGATTGACGGTGGCTGTTTGTTATTTCTGTTTTGCAGATGTTGTAGAGATTTCCAATGGAAAGGCTGGTATTTTTGATGAGCTTTTGTTCGCTGTTGTCCAATACACAGCAAGCACCATCGTAAGTATATTTTATTATTAATTATTCACTCCTAACAAATCCCTTGAAAGAGAAAGTAGGAAATTCTAATGGTCTTGGCAGAGAATCAACAAAGCCTGTTTCTTGGATCACTGGAAATTTGTGCAAGCTTAAATAGGTAAAAAGTAAAAAGCTTTGAACCCACCTTTTAAGACACTTTAAAGGGGAGAGATCTCCATCCAGTAACAAATAATTTAAAAAGTCCTACTAAAGCATGGTGTTCATGCTGTTGTTGCTGCTTGTTCATCTTTAGCTTATGACATTTACCAGATTGGAAAATCTCTGGATAGAATAACTCTCCTTTCTGTAATTGATCTATACATTGCAGAAAGCAAAGGTCTCACATTTGGAAGAGCTTCAGGATTTTTCTGTACTTATCCTCTATTTTAGTGGAGATTTACATATGTTGATACTGGTTCTTCTAGTTGGACAAATTGCTGCATTTGGGAAATACATATAACTCTTTGAGAAAAACGCATGGAGCAAGTTAAAGTTCCTTCAAATTGACCTTTACTGTAGGGCAGAGGTACAGGAGAAGAGACTCTGGCTTTGTTCCCATCAGGATCAAGTGTATTCAAGTATTTGCCACAGCCAGAGGAGAGCTTTCATGAGATATTTGGGCAGACAGGTCAAACCCTTCTCTCCTTCCATGTCAGCTCACTTCTGAGATTATCTCCAGCCCCACATACTTACTTCTCTTCTGGTTTTAGCCAGGTGCAGACTCCTGCCTGCACTCTGGTGTTGACCTCCAGTGTCCACATCAGGGTGAAAACTACAGCGCCATACACACTTGTTATTGGGGTACCTATGGTGTATCTTGAGACACACTTCATGTCTTCAGTAAAGCACAGGTTTTGTCATCTGTGATAAAATCTTAGTGGAAACAAGGACTGAGTTGGGTTTTTTCTGAGGTAATTGGATGTGGGAAACACAAGGTGCTGAATGTATTATGTGCATGAAACTGAAAATTATGTCAGGAAAATACCATCATGACCCTTCAAGACCAGACCTGGTTTGTGCCTGGGCAGCTGAGAGTATGGGCAGTGTAGGCGAGTGACCATGTCTGTCTGAGCTATTGCATAGGTAAACTTTTAAACAACTAACTACACTGCTGTAAAGACACGACCCTGTAGGCTATGCAGAGAGCAGGCACCACACCCTTTTTTCCATATGTGAAGACAGGTCTTGTATATAAGTTCACTCACCTTTTGCTAAAGCCAACAGACTCTGAGAGGGTGATGCAGTGACACTTTTAGAGTAAAACCCCCTCGATGCCATTAAGAAAATCCAATGAATACAGCTGAAAATGAAAACTTTCTTCTCAACATTCAAGCATTTAAAAGTATATAAATGCCAAACCTGCCTGATTAATGAAATAGAGAAGACAGTCACACAAAGGAGATCAATAAAGATGAGGAACAAGCATTGCATGAGGGTAGATGTAACTGAAAGACAAGATTCATCATTCGCTGTAAACTTGAAACACTAGAAAATATTTTCAAAAATATATAGGTAAAAATGATAAAACTTTTTAATATTTATTGAAGGCTGTTCTTTTTTTCTTTCCCAAGATCCCTATGTGTGTGTGAAAACTCAGACCACCTATGATGCATTTCACTAGTCATATGGAAGGAGAGAGATTCTTTTTTTGTTTGTTTTCACGGTGCATCATGATTATTATCAGAAAAAAACAGGACTAGATTTGATTTTAACTTGAAAAAAAATATCAGTTTTATTCCTTTATTTCTACACCTGACCTTTCATTTTATAACTTTAGAAATTCTTTACTGTGAGGGTGGTGAGACACTGGAACAGGTTGCCCAGAGAATTTATGGGTGCTCCATCCCTGGAAGTGTTCAAGACCAGGCTGGATGGGGCTTTGAGCAACCTGGTCTAGTGGGAGGTGTCCCTGCCCATGTCAGGGGGGTTGGACCTCAATGATCTTTAAGGTCCCTTCTGACCCAAACCACTCTACGATTCTATGGTTAAGATACAGCTCTTCACATAGTGCTCTGATATTGTGTGTAAAAGATACTTGAAAAAAGAGGGCAAGAATGATGATCAACATTTTAAAGGTCATGAAATTAATTACCAAGAAGCACAAGAGCTTTCACCAGGAAAGTAATAATAAACCACGACATAAAGCTAAATCCCAACCAGTTTCGCCTCCAACTCAGCCCTTCCCAGACCTGTGGTCCCATCTTCCATGGTCTTGCATCACCAGCATTTCATGAGCGGTGATATCTGAATGAAGATGAGCTACTTGGAACCCCATACATATGGTTATACAGGAAATTGATATCTCCTGACATATTGAAGCATAAACTGGCATAATGTAGGGGCTAGTCCATGAAGATACATGACTTTGTAGTATCAAATATGTATTTATTAATATCTGTTCATTGTCTCAATGCATGGCCTGGTTTTGTTTCCAGAAAGTTGAGTTTATAAAATTTTCTCTAAGGAAAACCAGGCTATAAATGGTATTGGCAGTCCCTGGGACATGCAGGTTTTTTCTCTCCTATCTATAGGGACTGATCTTTTGTGGGACCTAAATGTGATGGTTTAGAATTTGGGCATCAGTCGCAAAGAAACTGTCTTCTTTTAACCTCTACTCTGACTAACAAGGGGGATGGAGCAGGTGATCTTCACAAGCCCCAAGTTCAACTATTCTGTGAGAGTCTGGTTTTTTTCTTTAAAATTGGTATTGGTTGGACATTCTCGTGTTCAACAAAAATCAGCCTACATACTGGACAATCTATTTCTATGTTGTTTCAGATTTCTTATTACTGCCCCAAATGTGGTGCATCTGGGCACACGTGAGACAATAACAGTTCAAGTCCATGGAGCCCGGAGCCCTGTGCAAGTTACCGCATACTTCAAAGATGAGATGAAAAATCAGCTCCTATCAGAGAGGACCATCTTTAACCTTAATGAAAATAACAACTACCAAGAGATGAAAAAAGTAATGGTGAGTCTACCATCATACTGATGTTAATGTTTTCATCTGGTGATAAAAAACACATAATCTGTACTAGGAATATGTTGGAACAGAGACAACTCTGATCCCTAGAGACAGATGACAAAACACCAACACAATGACAGCAGAATCCTATTCACCCAACCAGCTAATAAAGCATTGCCTGATATAATATCAGTGGTGATTGTGAGTGCTCTTTTGTGCCCAACAAGCAAGCTCAAAGTTTGTCACATGGTGATGAAAGATTTCTTCATCACTGTAGATCAGCAATGAAATTAAATTCAAAAACATTTAATTGTTTTATCGCTGTTTGTTGTTCTGCATCACTTAAGCTAAAACTGCATTCATGCCTTTGGCATACCAGCCATTTTTATAAAATAGGAGAAACCTTTAAAAATGTGCAGTCTCTCAGACCAAAGCCTGTGATGTTTCTGCATCCTGTAAGTTGATTAATTCTTTAAATCCTGCTTTGCATTATTTGCTTCTGACATGATTCTTTGAAGTCTGGTAGCATTTAGTTCAGGACTACTAGTTTGGGCTACGTGGTTGGAAAACAGCACACAGCAAGACTCAGTTTAGCTCTGATTGATTACTCCCAAAGCTAAAAGTTGAGCTTTCAGATCAGGTTCCTCTTGAGCATGATGTTTAGAAACGTCGTATTAACCTGTGTGAGGTAAGGCTCTAATCTCATAGCCAAGATTTTAGAAAGTGAAGTATTACAGGATGCTGCTACAGCTACCAAATGGCATGGTAACTGGAATTTAAGAAGCATGTAGACTAATCACTGGGCTTGAGTTATTGCCATTGGACAGAAGAATGTGTATTTCTATGGTGGGAAATGGGGGATTAGTTAAAGATAAATATTCACCCAGTAAGAAAGATATAACACATGATAAGAAAGATATAATTGAGTATCTTCTGTTCGATGGTGCTAATAAAATTATTTAAGCAATTCAGCTTTTTTTGGTTCTCAGCTGTGTATCTCCAAAGGTACCAGGTTCATATCTGACTCTGTGGGGTTTTTCCTTTTGTCCTCTTCAGGTCAAGCCAAGGACTCGGCAACAGGATCTGTTCAAGAGGAGTAACCAGCCGTATGTTGTGCTAGTCACCGAGAGCAGGGACCTTTATGAGGAGACCATTCAAAGCACTCGCATCCTCCTGTCTTCCAAGAAAGGCTACATATTTATTCAGACAGATAAACCTATATACACACCAAGTTCCAAAGGTTAAAATACAAATGCTGCATTTCGGATGTTGAATATTGGTGTTACAAGGGCATGATTAGAAAAAATAATAATGGCTTGCTTCTTGCTAATGTAAATCCTTCTTATTTAACCCTGGCTACCTCTGTGTTTACCAGCCAGTCCAGATTTTAAACTCACCTTCTGCAGCCAGGGCTTCTGCAGGGTCTGCACTGCACATTGCAGCAACCCATGTGGAAATGCCACCAGAGTCAAAAAGTCGTTCTTTCTTCTAGCAAGAGCCAGACAAAATCTGCTCCTTTTTGTTCAAAAAGCTTACTAATGACTTTCCTTTGGAAAACAAAATTGTAAGAAACCTGCAAAAAAACCTCTTATTGCTTCTGCTTGCAACACCAGCAATAAATATCCTTTTCGCTTTAGGACCACAACTGTTTTGTTACTTAACAGTTTAATTAACAAGAACGGGAAGTCAAAAAAGTTCTTGAGTTTGGTTGCAGGCCTTGACTGCAGAAGGAATGCAAAAGTGAGTGAAGCTCCCTGAAGATTTTTCAGAATTCGTTTCAAAAAAATATTTGATCAGTTGAGTAACATGCAAAGCCTATGGAAGAATGCAATTTATTTTTTTTTTAAATTTCTCAGGCTTCTTTTCATTAAAAGAAATGGTTTTATCCTAAATTGAGTAGCTCAATCTAGAGCTTGTAATAATTACTATCTAGAAAGGTGAGAAATAACTATGTGAACACATTTATTCTTCTGTTAAACAGTAAAATATAGGATCTTCATTCTGGACAATGCTATGAGGCCAGCAGATGACACAGTTACAGTTGCTGTGCTAGTAAGTATACAAAAAATACTGTTAACGAGTGCTTCTTCAGCACAGGAACTATGAAAAACTTCCACAAAAGATCCAAGAGTAAAACTATAGCTATGACTCCTCCCCAGAAATCAATATTTACACATTGTGAGGTATGCCTAATCATTTTTGGCCAAAATCAGGAGGATGGAGGGAAAAGTAACTTGTTAATATTAAAGTAGGAAAGTAAGCAGAGCAAAAATGCTCTTCCTTACGACTAGTATATGAACTTGAGTTTTTGGATGTAATGTTTGACACTGGGTACATAACTTCATGGGTTTTTTTCTCTCTCTCAACAGAATTCAAAAGGAATGGTGGTTAAAAAGTCAGACCGGAAAATAAAAGCAGTCTTCAGTGAAAACTTTGAAATACCTGACGTTGCTGAGTATGTTACTGCTGTGCCTTGTGCATTAAAACAGTTCACAGGTCAAAATGTCTCTTGCAGCAGAACTGTCTTCAAGCTAAAAAGAGTCCTGTCCTTCCCTTCCCTTCCTCCTGCTCTGCTCCTCTGATTTCTTCTCTTCTCTTTTCTTCTTACTGTGTACTGTCTGCTTTATTTAGAACAGCAGAGGGACACAAAGTGTACTAAAGCCAGCTGTTTTGCTTTGATTATACCTGGGAAGCACCGCAGCACACTGTCCGCAAGTGACAGCAGGGAACCATGCATGGTTACTCTGGAACCAGCCC
>KZ506214.1:209863-248109 GCA_002844005.1 Limosa lapponica baueri
AGGAGGAAACTACTCTGGCTATATCTACAGTAGCAAATAATTTGGCTTTATAGGAGCAAATTGCAGAGTGACACAGCTGATCCTGAGGACCTCATGTCCACACTCAACCCATTTCAGGGTGGGTTTACTTCTGACTGCTTCTAGCCCAGGGCACTTAATGCCCATTATCAGTTGTGTGCTCAAAGACTGCTCCACTACTGAAGCAAAGCAGAGTAAGGGAAGATGATCAGGAGATTTGCTTCAGGAGCGTGCTGGTGATTCAGACTAGTGCCAAGTGCCAGGAGTTTAAGGTATGTTTGAAACTCGCATGTCATGACTTTTTGTTTTCTTGTTTTTTCATGCAGAACTTCCATCTTTTGAAGTCAAACTCATCCCACATCAGCCATACTACCACATTTGGAATGAAAAGTTTGAGTTTGATATCGAGGCAAAGTAGGTGTGCTCACAGCAAGGCTGGTTTAGGAGACAGATAAGTAGATAATGAACTTTGCAACTTCTCCTTGTCATTAACAGTTAACCTGCTTCTGGCTTTACTTGAATCTGACTTTAGTCTTATATACTCTCTGGTTCCACTACTGACTTGAGACATCAGTGTAAAATGCTACCTGGGTACAAGTGATTGTAAGCAAAATGGAACAAGATTTTCTGAATATTTTAGTTTGCTAGTAAAAAGGTGATGGTTTAGAGTTGTCCCCTGTGTTGTTAGGTAAGGTTCCAGGCAAACCAACAACCTGCTTATAACACCTCACATATTGCTATTTAATGTAATCCAAGTAGAGATGGATTGAAGTTTGGGTATGAAATTTTCTCAAAACTCAGTGAAGTTTGGAAGCTAGTGCTTATTTGAGAGTAATGATTTTATGCAGAAATGCTTCCAGGTGAATTAATACAGTAGATCAGAGGAGTTTCCATGGCCATCACTACAGACGCATGCATTACTGCACAGTAGTACAACACTGATCTGGATCAGATACGGCTACAAAGCTCTCAAACTGGCCAAACCACAAGGTAGGGCTCTATGGAGAGTAAATTACACCCGATCCCATATCAAATCAGGATGGCATCAAACATATTGTACCTTATCTCTTAGGAAGTCAGGCAGTGAAAATTTAACTCACCAAAATATTCTGAATGCTTTTGAAGAATCAGACTGAACCTGGATTGAGTATTTTGTGCTGTGTGGCTCTGCTATTTTTGATCCCACACTGACAGTTCCAAATCTAAATTTGCTGTATGGTCTAACAATGGCCTATAAATATATACCAAGCCTTCTTGGCTGTTGAATTTCCAGGGTTCTTAAGAGTGAAAATACTAAACTACTGCCTGTTAGGAGAACGTTCTTCTTTATTTACCACTTAGCTGGAATCCAAAGTGACTAGAAATACCTTGGCCACCTTGCACTTTGGGAAGATAGAGAAATCAGATAGTTCTCGGGAGACTTAGTGATGTATTTCCTTTTCACTGAAGTCATCAGTCATGCAACTAGAGTTCGTGACTTCAGTAGGACAGATTTTTTATGAGATTTGTAAGTCCAGGATCTACATGCCAGTCATTTAATTGAAGTGGTTCAGTGTGGCGTTAATTCAGGTGTTATAAATTTGATTTAAAGTTAGATTTTAAATCTATTTTAAAGATGACTCAGTGGAACAAAAAAAATCATGGCATAAAAACGGTATCATTTTGATGAAAGAGCATGTGAAGTTCCTTCATGAAAAACAAAATACTAGAAATAGTCAAAACCAAACTTAATACTGCACTTGAACAGAAGTCTACATTTTCTGAAGTCAAAGAACATTTGCGTGAAAAGTTAGATGTCTGAATTAGTGTCTCTATGATGACTAAATTAGAACTTGATACCTCTTTTTTTTTTTTCATTTTTTTTGAAGAGGAATCAATCTAATGAATGAAAACAGGCAGATGGAGGCAGCTGACCTTCTCTCATAGTTGGAATAAATCTTTTCTGTTTCAAAGGAGTGAAGAGACTGACCACCTCTTTTCTCACATTTTCTTTTCTTTGGTTTTGTGGTTTCCTAATTTTTTTGTATCTTTAAAGATCAGAAAATAATATTAGCAAATATTATCAAATTGAGTAGGTGTTTAGGATATTGCCAAACAGACCAGATGGCTGATATGGAAGACATATATCACCTGAAATAAGGCACTCTGCATTATCTAAATAACACTGAAATAGTTATTCTGTTTATTACTCTGTATCTAGACAAAAGCTCAGAATTATTTCACCAATTTTGAGGTGTCAGCAGAGTTGAACACACAGTATCAGCAAGTAATGTCAGATCTTCACTAAGAACAGCTCCTTAAAAAATGTCAGCACCTCATAGCTCTTTGAGGTTGATTCACCAAGTTCCTCAAGGTTCTTTAACACAGAACCACAAATAAGACCACTCAGAGTTATTGTAGCTAGTATTGATAACTGTAGTTAGTGTTAAACAGTGGGCAAATTTCTGTAAAGCAATGATACCCAAGGTAGTGGAAAGTGAACTGTGTATATTTATTAAACAATCAGTATTCTTGACATCTAGTAAGGCTTGTTGTATCCATTCATTTTTAGTATTTTGATTATTAATTATTCACAATTATTTTTGAACAATATAAAAATATACAGGTGACAATGTTGGGAGTTATGTTAACAGTGAGGTTAGTTTCTAATAACTTACTAATTCTACAGAATAACATATAATGTTAACAAGGTATTTAATTACGCTTCCTAGGCCTCAGCCTCCGAGACAGCACTGCGCTCGTTTAATTTCATTTAATCACACTGACACAAACAGGATGCAGTCACTAGATGTGCTGTATGGACCTCAGCACTATATGCAAGTGGAATACTGATTCACCACTCCCTCAGTTCTACTGGGTTTTATTTCTGGTCTGAATTCATCCCTGGCCAGCTTATACCCTGTTGGTCTTCTCCCAGCTGTTCTTGAACTCGTCACCTTGACCGTGCTGATCCTTTCTTTCCCCACTGCGCCTTGAGAGAGCAGACGGATCCCTGCATCGACCTTCTTTTGCATGGCTCGACAAACTAAAGTCTTCTAACCTCTTCTTGATCACTTTCAATTCCTTATTTGGTTCTATTGAATAATTATTAACTTTAATCATGATTATTTGATATTTTGATATGAAGTGATATCAGATAACCGACTTCAATGCTTTAATCCTTTCCAGAATTTTCTCTTTATGTTATTGCAGCACTGAATTTTGATTTTGTGGACTGTGCAACTCCACTATCCATTAACGTCATAATTATTTAAGAGGAAAAATGGGGTTGAATAACTCAATACTGTTCTTTTGTCAATTGGAAAATGTCCTAGTGGTGCTACACAGGCCTGTCTGACGTTCATCAATATCAACATTTGGAATTCCTGATAATTGAACTTATTTCTCTGAACTGGCCATGCATATAATGAACAATTATTTGGTATATTGACTGTTTTTTCCAGCAGTTAACTAGCTCTGGCATTTTAAGCAGTTTTCATAAGAGCTGCCTCTCAGTTAGTTTCATTGCTATAGATGAGTACTACAGATCAGGTCAATTTGAAAGAAGCTTTACAGAACTGAGATGAAGCAGGATTTCCACATGCAAAAGACACCACCATGGCCATGACAGGTCTCATGTAGTACGTTGCATGCTGTGCTGCAGGAGCATGCCATCTGTCAGGGTTTCCTTGAGTTAAGAAGCCTGCCAGGTGCAACAACATGCCCTATCCTCTGTCTCCATGACCTATATTGAGAGTTCAGGGGTGTTCTGGCCAGATATCTATCTGGCAAATTTTTCACTCACAAAAGGTCACTATGCTATACTGACTAAATCCACAGGAGAGACGTGGGGCAGAGGGTGTCTACTCTATAATAATGCAGGTATTAAAATTTCAGCGTGGTATGCTGAGACCGGTACGATCTGTCTCTGGAAGTCTTTAGAGCTCCCAAATACTTCATATCTGTCCCAGAGAGGATTCTCTGGCCCCTCATTTTAAATGCTGTGCTCATGAGGTGTCTCATACAAAGGAATTAGCTGTTCATCCAAGCTAAATAGACTGGATACCTCCCTTGCTACCTGGGAAGGGGTAAGTTGTGTGAGACCTTACTGTGCAACTAAAGTTCTTATTAATTTGTTAAAAAAAAATACATGTTTAAATTACTCTGGGGTAAATTTTGTCAGATCACGTCTCCACATGTGATTCTGCCAGTGTGATTTACTCCATATATTTCTCTGTACTTGAAATCACCAGTTTGTACACAGACCAGTAAAAGTCTTCATGTTTGAGTTATCAGCAAGTGGGACTACTTTTTGTTTTCAAGCTATTAGTTACAGATGGGATGCCTACAGATAGACCAACTTTATTTAAGCATAAAATGATCAGTCTTCTTAATGCTTGCTATTTATTAATGTAATGATTCATCTCATTTTTCTTCCTTCCAAAGACACTCTTACGGGAAAGGAGTTCAAGGTGTAGTGTATGTGCGATTTGGCATAATTGATGAAAATGAGAAAAAAGTGTTTCTTCCAGGCCTGGAACAACAGCTACCAGTAAGTACTGAAGTTCAGTAGAACTAATTTAATTTATCCCAGGTGAGCTGAATATTGTCAGAAATTACTGAAATATAGATCCCTGTAATACCGTAGTCATGCTATAAGCAACAATTTTTTAATTCTAATACAACAAACCAGTAAAGGGTTGTCTTTTTTTTTTCCTCACTTATGTTTTAGATTCAGAATGGAAAAGGAAAAGTTACTTTAAATACACCACTTTTGGAAGAGAAATCAGGAAAGAGTATTTCCGCTCTAGAAGGGTTTCATTTATGTGTTGCTGTTACCACTGTAGAAACTGCAAGTGAGTACTCTATGCCTTAGCTGATACAGTCTGTAATATTTACATTGATCTTTCTCTAGTATAATTCTTTGTGTGGGAAATCTTGTCCTGCTGGACCAATCTTCACTGCCAAGCTTGCTCATGCTATAGTGCGTGACAGTCTCTTTCATCTGACTCTCTTTGGTTCACAAACTTAATCTTGGGTGGGATTCACTTATCTGAACACCAACCACTTTAAACGCCCTAGGTAGTTCTGTGTGGCCTTCCACTTTTGCTCCAGAAGTGCTCAGGTCTCCTGTAAGTACTCACTTCCAGGGTCTGACCCATATTAAACAGTCCTGTGAGGACATCTAAGATACCCAAGTCCGTCTGGAGTTGCACCAGACACCTGTATGAATGTAAATAAATTGCTCCTCTTGAGATCTTGTTTAAGCACTTGCCTCAGCCCTGTCTACTCCTTCCATACATACAAAGTTATTAGTTGGGCTAGGTATCCTGGCTTGCTTTGTACCTAAGCTGGCAAAGCTGTCAGTCTAAAGGTAAGGCATATGTACCACAGCAACAGTGCAATGCAGAGGAGGATCTAGCCCTTGTGAGTCCTGCTTGTTGTCTTATGCCTTCCCACAGTTTTATCAGACTGTGGCACTTGGCATATGCAGAAGTACAATATAGTCCAAATAGCCTGATCTTGCTGTTCATCTGGGATGTGAGCCTGGATCATGCCTATCCAGAAATTTTTCAGTCACTGTTTGCCTTTGTTTTCCTAGAGACAGATAACTATTTCCATGGTTCATTACAAGGGATTTGTGAACATATTAGCTCACAGCAGTGCTAAGCACATTGAGTAAGCTCCCAGATATCTTAGAGCTACCCACAAGCGAGCACTGCATTGAACTGGATGCAGTGGTCAATGGGTTATTTGGGTCGCAGCAAGTGCTATTATTAGTCATACAAGGCTAAGGTGAGAGGTGCAACTTCAGTGCTGACCTCTGAAGTTGAGTTCTGCGATGAAGCTGACCTTTCCAACATGGGCAAGATTTTTCCTATTGTTCATAGGGAGATTGATCCCTTTTATTTCAGATATCTGAAAGTAAGGTATCTAATCAGAGCTCAGGCACTTTGTATAGTCAGTCTAGAGAATGAATGGGTTAAATGGCACTCCAGAGGTTTCTGTTCCCGTGGGTTATAGAAGGCATCTAGTTACTTTGTTTAGAATTACTAGAATTCTAAAGATTCTAAATGTTAATTAGGATGCCTTAGAACCCTAAAATTAAGTCGAACGCATTACAGCTATGCAGTTCTTTAGTATAATCTATATAGTAAAATCTATAGTAAAGTACTATAGGTACTTATATGCACTAATGCTGTAGCGTTTATTGCAAGAGCAAAACAGGCTGAAAGACTTTCTGTTACCACACCAGCATGATGGACATAAGATCTCACGGTGAGGCATGCTCTCTACCAGAGAGGCAGGCTGCCTCCACACTTGTGTACGTGCTGGGTTTCATATTGATTATATGCATGACAGGGCAAGGCTGGTGGGCTTTACTAACAGTTCTCAACCTTGGAGAGTTAAAGTGGAAAATAAGGACATTGGAAGTATGTGTCTAAATGCACTTAGTTTAAAGCAAGCCATGTAACTGGGTTTTTTAGAAGTAATTACGTGCAGTGGTTTAACTAGAAGTTAACTAGAAGAATGAGTGGTATAATTAGAAGAATCTTAGATGGGAAGCAGATGCTCAAGATGTCTTGTACGTGCAAAGTTGCAGAAGATTATATTAGGTAATATTAACTCTCACGAGCAGCCAAATATGAAAAAAACCCAACTTTTTTTCAGAAAATTAGAGATCTAAGGTACAAGTTCCCCTCCTGATTATAAGTGACTTTTATGTTGGAATTTGATGTAGCCTTCCCCCAGGAATGAAGCCCCAACAGCTTGGAAAGGGAGGTGGCTCCTGTGGCACCAATGTGCTCTGTGTTTGCAGGTATCTTGTTCCAATCAATGTATTAGAAGGGAGTTTTTATGCTGTGACTAACAAACCACTTCACAGGGCTCCATTTCTGAGCTGTCAAGAGCACATACCTGCCAGTGGCACCTCGCTGGAACACCACACATGTTGTACTGGCCTGTCTCTGGTTGTGTCTCCCACCTGCCTGTACCCATCTCTTCCTCTTCTGAGGACTGAAGCTCTTTGGGGAGGGATCATATTTCATTTTTCTTTATATACGCTGCTAAAAATGCAATTATCCAGAGAACAGAAATGATGGATGCCATGGTAATAGGCAAGTACGTAGTTATTGCTCCCATAGCAACACATAATGTTTGGTATTAACAGGTGGTGAGATGAGGGAAGAGGAACTCAGCAATGTGAAGTTTGTGAAATCTCCTTATGTTGTTGATCTGTCCAACACCAAAAAGTATTTTGTGCCTGGAGCCCCCTTTTCTGTTGCGGTACGTAGCATTTAGCCAACTGTGTCCGTTTGCCTCCATAGCAAGTGGTTTATATCTGCCCTGTTTATAAAATCCTTATCTGATCCATTGGGAGCTCTGTAGGACAGAGTCCTTCAGGAATAGGTCCAACACAGAGCTACTGTTTGTGTGTCTGGTTTGTCTCATTTCTGTTCACACAGAGCCTGAGCAGGCAAACTGAAGCCAGAAATTTATTTTTTTTTCTGTTCTGGAAGTCTTCTGTGCACTGTTGCACTATAAAGTTTTATAAAACATGTAGGAGTCTTTTCCTCACTTCCATATCAAAAGTTTAAAATATTACTGTTGTACGAAATTAATCCCGTATCAAATTAAAATTCTGAAAACTAAAACAGGGTATTGCCTTTTTTTAAAAAAATGCATTTAAGTTTTTGAGTTTTTAAACTACACACCTTTGAATTTTTTTACAAAGTTTTCTACAAAGAGTTAAAATTAGAAATTTACCTTATAATGGTTAAAGACAAATGTCTCTGGGATCAGATAAGATATAATAGATGCTAAGTGAAAGTCTGAGGCAGGTGTTAATCTGCATTCACAGATTTTTACCTTAGCTGGAGTCCAGACTGAGTTGATTTCTGCCCCCTTCTCTCAAAGCTCAAATTATCACACACACCAATGTGTGCAGTTTTGTACTTCTTGTCAGTTTACAAAAGAATTGCTTCTTGTTTGCGGGCATTTTTTAAACCTAGGCATTGCCTTGAAGTAACAGAAAAACATTTTTTTCCAATAGGCGTCCGTCACTCTGATTGATGGCTCTCCTGCTGCCTTTCTACCCGTCACTGCTACTGTTACCTTGCCAGGAAACCCCCCAATGAAGAAGACCGCACTTTCTAATAAAGATGGTCTAATCCCCTTTACTTTCAACATCTCTGCAGATGCTCAGATGCTTCAAATAATGGTAAAGAAAACCCAGACATCCATGTTTAAAAATATATTACTGACGCTCATAAGACAATTACAAATGGCTGTGAGGATGATCAGTTTTCATTAAATTAGCACAGAGGGTGGAACATCATTTGTTACACCATTTGCACAGCTTTGACCGGACTGTGTAAGATATCTCAGAGAGACCAGGGGCCTGAGGGATGTCTCACTGAAGTGAAGGACAGTCTTGTACATCAGAGCTTTGGGAGTACATGCATTGGTGGTAGTGGTAGGGCTTTTTTGTGGTTTGGATGTGCATTTTCCTGGCACAGAGGATGGAAATGGGACTGTAAGGAATACCAACATGAGAAGTGACAGAAAATGATGGGAAGCAAGTGAAGGAAAAACCCCAAGCAATGCAAAGAGTAGGCTACATCTGGACAGTTAGAGGGTTCAGTTATGTTCACAATATAAAACGGGAAAAAGCTGTCGAAGTTGATCCTGATCCAAAAAGGGCGAAGGCTGAAAAATATCAAGTTGCAAATACAGCAAGAGAAAAAATAGGGTGAGAGAATGAAGTAATTAAAATCCTGGGTTTCGATGCCAGGCTCTGCTAAAGTGGTACCACCAATCATTCATCTTATTTCCCAGCATTTTCTGAATAACCTGGCAAGATACAAATTAAGGGTCACTATACTGTATACTGAGGCACCCTTTACTCACTCTGTCCTTTTCTTCCCTGACAGGTAAAGGCTGAAGAGGGAAAAGAAAGATTAGAATCACCTGAAACCAGTATCAGAGCTGAAAGATACCAGTCTGCTTCCCCAAACTACCTCAGCATCAGCATCCCGCATACTGTTGTGGCACCTGGAGATAGCTTACGCATCACCTTGAATGATATTCACCAGTCTGGCAGTGGAAACATTGACTATTTCTATTATATGGTAAACAGAATAGTTGCATGTCAGTAATTTCTTTTAGAAATTATACAACTCGCAACTAATTACTAGTTACTAATACATGGGAAATCAGCGGAGGCCCAACAAAGGGCAGTCGGGATAGTCAGTGTCTTAGCACACCTGACCTGCCAAGAGAGGCTGAGGGAACTGGGCTTCTTCAGTTTGGTGAAGAGGCTAAGAGTGAGTTAATAGCAACCTAAAATTTCTTGAAGAGGAATTACAGACATAATGGAGACAAACTTTCCTAGTTCGTGCCACACAATATAACAAGGGACAAAGGTTACAAATTATGCCCTGGAAGGTTCATTTTGGAAAAATCTTTTCACTAGTGGTGAATGCAGTACTGGAAGAGGTTCCCCAGAGAGTTTAGGGAATTGCCATCTTGAGAAGCATTCGACACTCAACTAGAGAAAACCACATCTAACCTAATGTTACCCTGGTGATGGCGCATCTTAGAGCAGCCAGCTGGACTAGAGATCTCCATAGGTTCCTTCCAGAAACTTTTCTATGATTCTGTTATTTTGATATATTTGCATATATTTTAGGGCATGTAATATACAAATCTTTGTACATTTTTGTTCTGAAGAAGGATATATAAGTACAAATTTTAACCTGTAGTTTCTAACAGTCTAGAGCAAATAGGTACATATTGGGTAAGGTTTTTCTGCATAATTATGTGGATATTTTTGAAAGGTACTAAACTGACAGCCTTGGAAGCTGAAATCCTAGACAGATGACTTCTATGATATCTATGACAATTTGATGTCTCTTAATACTGATCTAGTTCTTTCCCACTTCTACCAATCTGTATTCTTTCCTTGTAACAAGCCAATATAAAATATTACTTTTATTGGTCTGATTCCCATGAATACCTTTATTTCAGCTGTTACAGAACTGCCTACCTTGCTGTGAGCAGATCATACATATACATAAGATTCTGTCTCTGCAACTAGAAAACATAGTCATTTTAGGGGACCTTGAATATCTCAGAAAATGTCTTTCGTAGTTAGCTGTTGTTTATTTCACAGAATCACAGAATTGTAGGGATTGGAAGGGACCTTCAGAGATCATCTAGTCCAACACCCTTGCCAAAGCAGGGTCACCTAGAGCAGGCTGGACAGGAATTTCATGAATAACATATAATTCTTATATTACCATGGCTCCATATTACCTGCACCTGATGTTAATTAACGGGTAGGTCAGTGTTATCACAAACAGATAATGTCACGAAAGATCATTAAAGGCATTGGCTGTTAGGGCCCTAAATAGCATCCAGAAATTGGGTCTGAAAAGCAGTTCCAGAGATGGAAAAGTGAGTAAACAATCCTGCTCAGCCTGGGACCAGGAATTTGAAGTATTTATTTTGCTGAGAGAGACAAATGTGTTCATGGATACATTCCAGGAGCTAATCTGTTGAATGTCAAATGTCTTTAATCCCCTTTTCCCTCTCTTCATCCTAATTTTCCTTGGCATCTTAAATTTCCTAGGATGATAAACACCACAGGCACCAGTTCCCATTTATTTTTAATAGGACTCTGATATATTGCAATAATTATATCCCTAGGAGTTAAATTTAGGTTTGGGGGATTATTTTCATTGGATGACTTATCACAGGGTTGGAATTGCCACTGCTGGGGTCCTGGAAGATGCAGTGCTGGGCAGGCAGGGTGTGTGGGGGGGGTCAGCAGCGTGGCTCTCTCTCATACTTTGGTCACCTAACCGAAGGCAGTAAGGATTTCAGTCCACGCTGCAGCATGCCTTTGTTTCTTCCTGAATCCCATTCATTCTGTGTTTAGGAAAGCTGCATGTATTTTTTTCAGGGAAGAGCACTACCAGTCCTGCCAACGTGTCTGCCAACTCCTCTGACAACACATGAATACAATTAACATAACATGGGAAGAAAGGAATTACATAGTGAAAGATGATCTGAAATCAGTTAAGGACCAGTCTGTGATACTTTATCCTGAATAATACTTTTTGGGTTAAACCTCCTGCTCCAACCCTTCCGTACCATCTAAAAGATTCAGTACTGATTACAGATTAAATAAAACTGACATACTCCTGGGAGTGAGGATCTGTTATTGTAGAAGACAAAAATAAGACCGCCATCTGGGCCCCCCTTTTCAAGCTGTAAGGCTGAGTAGAGAGTGGTAGATGTGTGTTCAAACCCAGGCCAGTGCAGCAGAGGCTTACCACCACGCTCCTGTGCTCAAGGCACCGTGTGCTGGTCTCCTCCAGGCTACCGGTAGGCAGGTTGGGAATTAAAACTATTACATGCCATTAGAAGAGAATAAATTTTAAACAGAAATGGCCTCAGAAAATTCTATATATGTATATAAAATTATGCAATACCCAGTCTAATGTGTATTCACAATATTTGATTTCTGTTTGTTTTTGCCTTACAGGTTGTGGCAAAGGGTCAAGCTGTGCTTTTGGGAAGGGTCCCCTCGTCAAACAAAATAATAAACCTTAAAATCACTGAGGAGATGGTGCCTGCCTTTCGCTTCTTAGCTTACTACTTCATTGCAAATGAGGGCCGTCAAGAGATTGTTGCTGATTCTGTGTGGGTGGACGTTATGGATGTCTGTGAAGGAAAGGTACTTTGAAAGCAAGTAGCTTCTGTTACTGTATTCCAAAATAAAATCAAAACCATGGAGTATCAGCAAAGAAAGTGCAGGCCTGGGGTTAAAAAGGGAAAGACATTTCATTTTTATTGAAACAGGGAGTCATCAGGATTCTTGTTAAAAGATATAGCTGGTAAAGGCTCCCAGGAGCGATGGTAGAGGTAGCCTTCTTCCATAGGACAGGTTGTGCCTCAAAGAGATGAAAAATATAGTTTCATACAGATAAATCTCCCTCTACAACTGTCTATATATTAGAAACCCACAGAGAAACACCAATAGAATAGTTGAGGGGCAGAATCTCTTTATAACTTTGTCTTTTTGTAGAGAGGTGCATCATGTGAAAGAAAGTGAAGCAATTTATTGGGGGGAGGGGAAGGAATTTGAAGTAATTTTTCAAGCTTTTTCATTCCTGTTAAAAGCAGTTTTCCGAGATTTTGTAGCACTTCAAAAGCACTTTAAAAGGAAAAAAAAAAGTTTACAGTAGAAAATGAAGTGTGGATAAAATAGGAGTCCCTCTAATCCCTCTAAGCCCTTCTTTCACCTTTCTCCTTCTCCTTTTTGGTACCATAACATAAAACAAAAAAAAAAAGATAACTTTTCCCAACAGCATGAAACACAACTACTGGGAAGTGCCAGCCATCTAAAATTATATTTTGCCTTGAGAATGTTTGTTTTGGAAAAAGAATGTGATAGACCATTGGGAAAAAAGAAGTTTTCAAGAAAAATTATCCGTCTCCAATACACAAGCCAATTCTTCATTCATACAATGACAAAACCCAGTTACATTCAAGTTGGCATTTCTTTAAATAATTTCCTATTAATTTCGTAATCGTCATGGCTACTGCCTTCTAAACCACAGAAGTGTCTACATCAGGTATGCACCAGATAAGAACCCAGTCATGCTGAAAAATTCAAGTGTGAGTTAGAAAGCAGGTAGTACTATTACAGACTGGTTGAAGTCATTTAACTTTATACATTAATTAGTCTTTTGCTGTAATTCATGGCAATTTTGTTTCCACTGGAAAATAACAAAATGACGTTGAAGGCCCTGGTTCAGCAAACCCCTTACACATACTTTTAATTCCCATTGCTGCTTAAGTGTCATTGAAAGGCAGCGTTCAATATCCTGCAGAGACACATCTTTTAACCCCCCACATTGTCCTCCAGTGGGAAATTTCTGCATCTACATCTTCCAAAATGCAGAACCCCAGGCAGAAAGACGGCAAAACAGGACCATCCATCAGCCTCTAACTGCTGGCATAGCCGACAGCATTCCCTGCCCAATGAGTCTTTGCTTTTTATTAACAGATGTGACATTTTTGTTTCAATATTTTCTATTTAGATTAAAGTGAGAACAGAACAAGAGAGATATGAACCAACAGACAGCATCAATTTACTGATTGAAACAGACCATGCAGGAACAGTTGCCTTAGCTGCGGTTGATAAAGCAGTTTTTGTTCTGAACAAGAAAAATAAACTTACAGCCAAAAAAGTAAGATATCTGTAAGAATATCCACTAATCAAGCAAAATTTTCCATGACTAATGAGAGGATCAAAATTTAATTAATGGCTATTAATTGTTTAATCACAGCTTTGCTAAACTTGAAAATGTTTTTGCTTTACAATTTAGCATATATTTAAGATTAATTATACATTTAAATGGGGATTGGCATGCTACAGTAGACAAGTTTGTAAATTTAAAAAAAAAAAAAAACACTGCAAGTATTCCCCAACTAAAACATCCCTCAGCTTGAATCTCAGCTTGCAGATGCCACTTATGCCATCAGTTTGTGTTACTTCTGCAAGTCAAAGGCGGCAATAATTTTTTTAATATATATATTTAAAAAAACCAAACCAAAAAACTTTTGCAGATAAGTACAGTCCATCTATTCTATTTTATTTGGCAGGTATTTAATGCTATGAATTCGTATGATCTTGGATGTTCTGCAGGTGGTGGTGCAAATAGCGTTCAAGTTTTTACTGATGTTGGTCTGGCCTTTTTATCAGATACAATTAAATCCAACCTTCGGGAAGGTAAGTGCAATCTGCCCTCTACTTTAGACATTTGTACAAGACCACTCTAGATATGGGGGGGCTGATTGCTTAAAAATCAGAAACATTTTTTCGTGATGTTGTAAGATCTCTCTTGCCTGTGGATTTTTTTTTCTTCTCTTCTTCCACTGAGTGCTGGCAGCTCAGACAGCACAAGTCTTGGCTGCTGGTCCTTTGGTGCCCAGCTCAGCTGGGGCAGGCAGCAGTTAGTTCGGGTTGTAAGGTAACTTGGCCAACTGAGGATCACCTGTGAATGAGATGGGTCCTAAAACTGACCTCCTGTGAATGATCTGAAAGATTAGGCTGTTAATGTCATAGTATGATGACCAAGCTCTTCTGTTCTGCTTTCCCAGGCTATAAATGCCCCCAGGGTGCCAGAAGGCAGAAAAGATCTTTGGAATTTCAGAAGAAAATGTCAGGACTTGGTATGTCTGCTCACCTGGGTAGCCTGAAAGGTTTATCGGGCGAAGCAAAGGGAACTGGCTTACATCTAGGGGGCAGGAAATGATAGGGTAGTAAAAGATACCAATTTATTCATAGCCCCAGTTCTTGCGTTGTGCCATAACCTAGCACAAGCGTGTATATTATACCATGTAACCTGATGCATCATTGATCAAAACAACCCAAACAACAAAACCAAAGAGTGGCCCATCTGCAAACAGAAACTAATTCACCATTTTATAATCCCAAATGTGAAGCATTTCTACCAGACATCATGTCATAAAATCAGTCATGGCTTTAAAGTTTTTCAAAGTTATTGGTATGGACAGTAAATGTTATATAGATCCTATTCTTTTTCTTGACGTTCTGCTTGGAAGTTGTGCCAGCTTTGGTATTTTGAGCTCCAATTAAGAGAAGAACGAGTATAATATTTGGCCTAAATTTAAAAAACAAAACAAAACTAAACAAAACTTTACAGAAATTGATATTTCCTTGCTGGAAGACATGAAGGCTTGAAGCTGGGATCTTCCTTACTTTTGAAATTGGTCTCTTTATTCAAGAATGACAACACTGCCATGGCTAATTCTATTAAGATATCCAATTCCAGTCTGCAAGGAGGTGTTTTTAATTCACAGTCTGAATTTGAAGAGAAAGATTAGGGCCCATGCTTTCCTCCTGTGTTTGGGGACTGGATTTAGGACAGAGAACAGGTCCCCAGCTGAAGGTAGACTGTTGGAATATCAACTAACATTAACTGCAAAGAATGACAAGAGTGAGCATGATGAACAGCTTTATGCTTATTGCAACTTCCACAGGACTAATTCTGGGCTTTAATTATGTTGCAGCCAGCAAATATCAAAACGCCACTCTACGAAAATGCTGTGAAGATGGCATGAGATTGAATCCCATGAGGTTGTCTTGCGAGAAAAGGCTAAGAAAGGTGGCTGGCTCCCCCGAATGTAGAAAAGCCTTCCAGGACTGCTGTGAGAAAGCCACAACCCTCAGGAAGCAGGCGAAGCAGACGATGAGAGTGGGCTTAGCACGATGTAAAGAACGGTGGCATGCAACTGTCTACAGAAAAATTCCCTTCATACGGTGACAAGGGAGGGTTAATGGGCATTTAAAGCTGTGGGGCCAGGGGGGAAGTTTTCACAGCACCATTTCAGTGAGCCCTGGTATAGGGTGGCACCCACAGATAGTTGCATCTTCACAACTGTACTCTGTGAAAGTGGGAGTGGGACAGGATAACTTCTTGGGGTGAGAAAAAGAATCGCTTTAGCCCCCTTTGGACCCAGTGCAGCCCTTATAGAGGAGCTGTTGGTCCCTGCCCTCACCCTGGGAGGCTGCAAATGCAGAGCAGAGAAGAGGGTAGATGTCTCTGGTCAGGGCACTGAGTGATCTCAGATTCATGACTGTTTTATTAGTGGTACTATTGTTGTAACACTCAAGTACCATCAGAACAGTACCTGATGAGAAGAGGCCACTTCAGCCAGGGACAATTATGTCTCTTTGTTCCTTTCTTCTTCCCAAAGCCTATCTCTGATCACACAGAAGCTCGTGTCACACATATACACAAAACAATACATATTGAAAAAAAGACATATTCAAAGTATAATTTCTGCTAGCATTATTCTCAGACCTTCCCTTTCATGCCCTGTCTGTCACAAATATGGGAGAGTGGGAACACCTTTGCTACTCATTATTAAAAGGGAGTATTTTCTTGCTTGATACAGTATAGTTGTTGAACTTGGAAAGAAGATTTATCCGTTTGTTCAATGACAAATTTTGGTCATTTCTTCTCTTTTTCCAGCATTTTATTTTTAATGCACAAGATGAAACCCAGATGAAGTCTTTTCATCGGGAGTGCTTTTCATGCTGCTTTCTCTCTGGCAAACTGACTCCCTGGAAGACAGGGGAGCAAGTCAGCAGCCAAAGACTTCAGAACAGAAATCCCACTCTTGTTTTACAGACTATGATGACCATGAAGAAGTTTTTGATCATACTTCTGTCAACTTGCGCACTTATTTTCCTGAGAGCTGGTGGTGGAATTTTGAAGAAGTGAAAAACCCTGGTAACCATAGGTACTGTATTACCTGACTAGGTGAATATGTCTAAATTAGTACAGTAAAATGTACATAGATATCAGCTTTATGTGTTTTCTGATACAAAAGACTTCAGAATATTTGCAAGTGCTTTGTCTCCACAAGTGAAGGAATGTTTTTTTCCTTACAATATTCAAACTTCAGCAAATGACTATGTTTATGTTTTATACATCCTTCTTAATATGTTTTATTTTCTGTTTCTTAGTGTAGTAAACTTTGCTCCTGACTCTATAACTACCTGGGAAGTTCAGGCAATAAGCATATCTCCTCAAAAAGGTATAAGTATTGTGTATTTTATTGGGTTTCTTTGTATGGATGAATAGAGAATGCATATTTTTTAAAACAGAGATACAATTTTATGTTGACAGAGTGAAACTGTGCACTGAAAAACACAAAGTTTTTTGATCACGGCATTTAGTCCTCTCTTTTATGCCACAGTTATGCCCAGCTAGAATTTAAGGGATAGATATATATTAATAAAAATTACTTGGTGGTCTCTGAAGGAGGATGGATTATACAATCAAAACTGTCCCCCATTCTTTCAATTCTAGAAACCACCTCACTTTAGCTTCCACATGGCCAGGTGGCCACAAGAAAGCTAGCAGTTATTTGAATATTTCTGGGAGCAAATTCTGGCTGTCTCAGAGAAGCGTGAAAATCTTTGGTCTCTGGAAAGCCAGAGAAGACAAGAGCTCCAGGAGACTAGCACAGGATCAGTAAGCGCTGGACACCAGAGAGCCCAGGTTCCCAGGTGTTGCTCCCTGGGGACTTCTGGGAGTTAACCAGGACCATGCAGGAGGGACAAAGGGTCCACCTGGTACTGCCCACTCCCCTTTGGAAAGGGAGGCTCATCCAAGTGTGCAGTGACAGACATGGAGTTTATTTACAGAAAGCGAGGAAAGATCATTATATTTTAAACACGGCCTTTGCAGGAAAGCTGGGCCACATTTCACTCACAAAATCTACAAACACTCCTGCCAAATCTTACCTATCAAATACCATGGCAGTGACTCCAGAGGGCAAATCATTGGCTCCTGAGATAGGTCTCTAGCATAGATGAGTTGAAATGCTCCCTGGAGACGCCTGTCTTCCTCTCCTGCTCTTGACCTCAGGGGAGCCCAGGCAACAAGTTTTGATTAGACGTTTAACTTTTTACCAGCTCATGTTAAGCGTATAATTCTCAACTCTGTTTTTTTTTTCTCATCCCAGGATTTTGCATAGCTGACCCCCACACCTTTGCAGTTTTCAAAGACTTTTTTATATCCCTGAGATTACCATACTCAGTCAGACGACACGAACAACTAGAAATAAAAGCAGTGGTTTACAATTATCTGCCCAGCGATCTCCAGGTAGTATTACCATCAACTGCTGTGCTATACACATCTAGCTAGGTAGATATATAGCTATGTAATAATTTAATGTAAATGACCCAGCCACCTTCCTACAGCCCAGACATCACCCTCTCATTTTGAAAGTCTCCCCAAGGACAGGAGCCAGTTCTACTTGCCAATCAAACTTAATGTATAAAACAGGTTTTATTTACCATATTACACAACCAAATTCCTTGTCCTTGAGTTTGTCTTCTCCTGCTTCGTTGAAGTAACCAGCTACTTTTTTGCTGCCTGCCAGTCTGGGCAACATCCAGCTGCTGACAAAGCAGATACACAAGATACAGAGATAAATTATGAGCCCACAATCCAATATGTTAACCACAAAATTCATTGTGCATGCAATGCAAAGCCACTTTTTGTCTGCATGTGACACCAGTGCAGCTCTGCATATGTCCACAGTTGTCACTGAGTTTACGGCCTCCATCACCTTCAGGCTGATGTTCTTTTTTTCATTTCTTCCCATCTCTCAGGCAGCTTTGCTTGACCAGCATCTTCTGAACTGTGTTGAATGATATAGAACTGGGATGTATAAAGATGTAGTATCCTTCTTACCTCCCTGTGGTTCAGGGATAGGCCAAAATTAAATTGCAAATTCACTGTAATGAAGAAATTCTAGCTGATTTACCTTCATAGCCCTCATCAATGTAGATGAATGTTAACAGACCATAGGGTCATACAACAATTTACGTTGGAAGGCACCTCCAGATGTCTCTAGTCGAACCTGCTGCTCAGAGCAGGTCCAGTTTGGGGCCTTGTCTAGTCAGATATTGAATATCTCCAAGGAGTGAGACCCCACAAACTCTTTGAAGAAACTATGCCAACATTTGATCACTTCTTGCTGAAAAAGCTTTCCCATTTTATAAAAGGAGAAGAGTAAGTTCAGGGGAGCAAAGTGAAAATCACTTTCTGTCTTGCAAAATGCCTGTATTGCCTTTTTTTTTTTTTTAAGCAAAAGCTAATCTCCTGTTATACCCGTTTCTCATTTCTCATTCTTATCTAGACCTAGTGGAGCTGGATTATTTTTCCTGTGTGGTGATGCACTAAACCTGATTACAGGCATTGACTTGTCCCCACAGGTGACAGTGATAATGGAGGCAGTGAAGGGGCTGTGTACTGCAGAGGCAACGAAGAAGAATGTTCAGCTGATGCTGGTGGCAAAGGGAAACTCTGCAACACCAGCCTACTTCTCAGTTGTCCCTCTGATTGTGGGAGAAATTCCAATTACTATTACTGCTTTCGACGCCGTTTCTGGGCACACTGATAGCATTAGGAAGAACCTCAATGTTGTGGTAGGTATAACTAGTTGAGGGCAGACACTTCACGAATATGTGCTTCTCCTCAAATATAATAATCACTAAGTGTGAAGTTCTTGTAGAGCAAGTGAAATCCTAGAAACATAAGGCTGGAAGCAATCTCAAGAAACCTGTTTTTTCAGCAAGGATTGAGCTATAGCATGGGGAAGAAATTTAACCCCGTGGTAGGCTTGTGTGTAGTGTATATGGAAAGAATTGTTCTTTATGGCAAAAAAGCATCCTTCTACCCATGACACAGCAACAACTTCCTTCATGCAGTCAGTGCCCATCTTGTAATCTTTAACTTCCACCTGCTTCATTGTAATTTATAAAAATTCTTTTTCCTTTATGAAGCCAAGATTGAAGATGTCCATCTAGTAATATTTTGAGAAGGAAATACTCTCTGCTAGTCATGAAGTTAAATCCTATTTTATTCCTTCTAGTTAATGGATCTTCAATCTTAACAGTTGTATAGGTAAAACACATACAGGCAAACAAAGTTATCGTAATGATTATTTAATACCTTAGTTCTCTTTCAAAATGATGAAAAGGACAAGTCTTTTAGAAAAGATGACTTTTCAACAGTCAACACTGACCAGCGCAGATTCATTACAGCATTCAAGTAGCCCACTGAGGGCCATTTTCAACCCACACAAAACACGCAAATTATGAATCCATGTACTGTTACTGTCAGAGGATAGCCATGTAGGTAAAGATAAGATGCTGGGAACCTGCTGTTGTTATAGGCCATAACTTTTCTAGAGATAGACACAGTCTCAGAGTTCAATGCTACACCGAAACACTAAAAGTGTCTGTAAAAAGAGCTTTATTAAAATAGAAATTGTAGGAAGTAGGATATGTGGAAATAAAAAGGAAAAAAGTTTAAATTTTACCAACAAGATGAACTCAGAACTTGGTGGATTTCATATATGAGAGGTTTATAAAAGTGAGACCACCTGTGAACTTGACTTGCACGGCTCATAAAGCTGAGAATAAATTTGAAGTTTAATTTTTCTGTGTTGTTTTGGTTAAAAGAATTTCATCCAGGGAAATATGTCAATAATAACAACAACAACAAAAAAAAAGGGTCTGCAGAGTTTATTAGCATTTCAACCGGGAGACCGAAATTCTGATTTGAAGCTTCGGTTTTACACAGAGAGAAATCTCACTCCAAAATAATTTTTTTCTGCCCTCCGCTGGTCTAGTTCAAGAGCAGAGATGGTGGCTTTTATGCAGCTTAATTTCAGGTGCAAGTGCTTGCAAAAGTTTTGACTTTTCTTTCCTCAATTGTACAGGCTGAAGGCATTTTACAGAGAGAAGAAAAGACCATTTGCATCAACAGTGACTGTAAGTTACACAAAAGAATAAGATACAGATGAGGTTTGGGGTAGAGACAGGGGGTGTAAATTTCTGATGGGTGCAGTGACATACTTCTTAATGTACAAACGTTGCTTTAGTTGACCAGCACTTATCACAAATATCTTCATTCAATACACAGCAAAAGACTCAGGAAAGAAAAATCATTTAATTCTAAGTGTTTAGAATTGATTTGTATTACTTCTGTGTTTCAAGGTAACGTTCTTTAAATATTAAGTAGACATCTATTTCATTTACTAATGGGCCTTAAAAGGTATTAAAAACAAGCCTCATTTCAATCCAAAAAATATTGCTAATGATTGAAAATTAAATCAATTTAAGAAAGATAAATATATTTCTTTTCGTAAATTTCCACTTAAAGTTTCTGACAACATTTCTGTCATAATTGCCACCAACTGTGAGATGCTTGATGAAAGCACATTCTAAAATTGCACTGTATGTTTTCATGTTTAAAGAGTCTGCATGTAGATCTCTATTTACTATTTATTTACAGTAAAGTCCCATACACTGGAACTGAACAGACCACCTGATATGGTACCGGGTTCTGATAGTCACGTGTTTGTTAGCTTAAAAGGTAAATGTAATTTTTTTGTCAATAATTCCTCCATAGGTGACAAGAGACATGCCCCTTTGTGCTGTTCTTTCCTGAACGTCGAGTCTCTATTCCTTTCTAGTTTTTCTGCCATGACTTAAATGATCTGTGCTGTGTGCCCAGGCCATAAAACAAAAGAGTCCCAAGGCTGATCTAGTACTTTTCCTCTTTCTAATTACTCCTTCTCACTTGTATTGGATATAATAGCTTTATGCAGCCCATCCTGCTTCACTGTGACCCAGGTAACTTTATGGGAAGGCCAGGGGAGAAGGGAAGGGTTCACCTTCTCTAATAACCCCACGCTGCATGTAGGTCTATAGAAATCTGCTTCAGTCCTCAGAAATAAGGATGCCAGACTCTGATGTATAAGTTCTGGAATCTTCTATTCTTCTAAAGAGAAGATTTGTACAATCATATATTTATTTAATTAAATAATCATATACTTATATATATATATTCATGCATACATATTTAAAAACATCTACTAGCAAGTACTCTTATTAATTAAATTAAAATTAATTTTAAAATGTTTATTATTAAAAAATGTTAAATTAATTAAAAAAGGTTTATTATTTAAAAAATGTGGTTTTTTTCCAAAAAATGTTAAATAATACTTTCTTGACACAAAGACTATTGGCTGCCATTTCAAATCCCTGTTCTAAAGTATGGGGATGCTTCAATTCTACAATTGAGAAAATTACAGAGAGGAAAAAAAAACAACAACAAAACTCTGCACAAAATGTTTGGCGTGATTAAGGCACAATCTTTTTGCCCCCTGTGGGAGGATCAGATCTGGTTTGGCAAGACTTTTCCAGCCTGAACCTGAAGCACCAGTCTTTCCCCCTTTCCTTGCCTCCCTGCCTCCAGTAGCCTCAGGACTCTTTCTCCTCCATGCTCCTTCACTGCCCCAGCCACCCTTGTCAGCTTTCCCAGGGCCTGGCACCTCATCCTTGTTCTTCCCCAGCTCTGCAAAGTCTTAAGTAGCTGAAAACAGTGTTTAATATTGGGAAGTATCAGTCCACGCTGGAGTGTCAACCTGTGGTTAGTATCACTTTTCTTCATGTTACACCAGCCAGCTTTAAATACAGTGTGTACTATGGCTTGTGGTTTTTTTACAACAGGGAATATTATGGACGAGCCCGTTGAAAACTGTCTCAGTCTCACCGGAGTTGAGAAACTTATTAAGGTGCCCACAGGCTGTGCAGAGCAAACAATGGTGAAAATGGCCCCTGCAGTCTATGCTATTGAGTACTTGGATGCCAGTGAGCAGTGGACAAACTTTGACCCTGAAAAGAAGGAGGAAGCCATTGGCATGATTGAAAAAGGTACGCAGAAAAAAAACACAACACACCACCAAAAAAAACCCCTGAGACCAACCAGGGTCATTGTTATTCCTTTACATTGCACACTAACCATTGCTGCTTGCCAAAGGAGCGAGGGTTGTCTTCATCACAGCCACGCAGAAATGCCTCTGACAATCTGCAGACAGACAGGAGAAACAGAACTGGTGAGGAGGGTTTAGGTGACTAATTGCCTACATCTGACATTGCACAGTACTGACATTCAGAGTCCACCCTCTCTCTTCCCTAATTTAGAAGCAGAAAGTAAAATCTGAGATGATCAATTTCAATTCTTCTCTGACTAAATGGACAGTAAAGGCCAGTTTATAATTTCCCACTAACGGAGATGTGCAAAATAGATCCAGATGAATCATGTCCTAAAAATAATTATTTCTCCCCCTGCATCATAGAGAGTGAGTGCTTAGGACAACCAGCTGGGATGTAGACATCTCTGCTGCAGATGTCTGTAGTTGGCAGGAAGAGTATCACTAAGGAAACTCCGAGTGGTAATCACACTCTTGACACTTTGTCTTCCACACTCCTGTATTCATTACATGAGCTAGAATGAGCCTTGGACCAACAGCCTTGGACCAGCCAAGGGAGGGGGTTTCCTTAGGGAGAGGACAGCTGCAAGGATGCTTCTTCAAGAGCCCATTCCAAAACGTGATCCAAAGCTGGTGTTAAATGCACAGCAAAGCCAGGACCACGACACGTGGAAGTGGAGATGTTCCAGCTCACAGGCACTAAAGTAGACCCCAAAAGTATCAGTTATCAGTCACAGTTACCAGTATTGTAGCAGGTACAGCTGAGCTTTCTAACTGTAGCGGTGTGCATACTGCATAAAGCAGTACAGTGCAGCTGTCTTCATGATCATCAGACAATGTGACACATCAGTAAAAAATAAGGGTATAAATAGAGATTAAAAACATGCTAACACTCTTTGCCTATTTGTCTAAGATTGCCTAAGGTTATCTAAAATTTATCTAAGGTTGCCTAAAGTGACATGCAATCCTGCTGATGAGTATTTGGTATTAACAGCAGCATTAGTCCCTATATTATGCTTTTATTGATTCTCATTCAAGTTCACTGGGGTAGAAAATTAGTTGTGTGGTTATGATACAGACTTTATCAAGATAATAGCAGTCAAGATCAGGGGCCACAACTTGTGATTTCTAAGCCTATGTCTGACCCAAGAGATGATGTGTTTGTATTTCTTGGTTCCATGCACTATAAAGTCAACAGCTTGAAAAGTTGTCAGTAATGCGAAGTAAGTTTCCCAAGATTTACAACACATGAAATGTTTTGTAGCTATAGATACCTGCAGTTTTCAGGTTATTCTCATAGCTCAACTAAGTCAAACAAGACAGACCGTCTTCTAAGCCTCGCACTTTTTCTGTGTCAAAGGCCTGCTGACCCAGTCATTTCCTCCTTAGTGTACCAATAAACACCTCAACGAACTCTTCCACTAATAAATACTGAATGTGTCCATGTTAAGACAAGTAATGTATGAAAATGTCCAAGAAATATGTGTACTCTCTGAACAGTTATGTGCTGCCCTCTTCATGCAGGTTATACTAGAGTGCTTCAGTTTCAGAAGGAGGATGGCTCCTACGGAGCATTTAAAAATACACCCAGTAGTGTATGGTAAGTGTATTTTTCAGTATTTGGTGGGTTTTTTAGTTGGTTTGTTGGTTTCTTTTCCAAAATACATCTATTATCATTTGCTGCATCAGATGTTTTTTAGGGGGGATGAGGAGGGGATGGATTTTCAAAATCTGGTGGGCGTGGTGTTGCCTATGTACTTTTGTCACGGATAGTCAGCCACATAAGTCTCTGAGCAGGTTTAGTCCTTGGTGAGGGAGATTTATACTGAGCCACTGATGATTTTATCTTTGCCACAGAGTAGAAACGTTCACGCTGATGTCGAATGATAGCTCACTAGGTTCCAGTGAGTGCACTGTATTGAAGTAAAGTCTACATACAAAATGAGTATGTTTCTCTTCCTGTCAATATGCTCTTCTATAAATATGCATCAGCACAAGTCGGGAACATTTTCTTTTGTGCAGGTTAACTGCATTCATTGTTAAAGTGCTCACAAGGTCCAGAGAATACATTAGTATCCAAGACAGTCACATACGCAACTCCATTTCCTACCTGATTAATCAACAGCAGGCAGACAATTCATTCCACGACCATCACCCAGTATTGGACAGGACTATGCAGGTAGGTCATCCGTATTTAGAAGAATCTGTTGAATATTTAGGGCTGCTAGGGGTAGAAAGGTATATTGTAAGCTGTTGAATAACAAGAAATGTATCTAAAGAAAAGAAATCTGTAATGGAAGTGCAAAATCTATAATGTAAAATGAATTTGTTAGAATATTTGTTATGTCAGAGACGCATAGCTAGCACTTCACCACCTTTATCTTTTGATCCAGTCTTAGATAATTTTGCAGTTGACCTATGCCTCTAGAGCACTTAGAAAATTAATTCTGAGATCTTCCTGCTTGGTAAAACATTATGCCTTTTATTGCCAAAGACAACGGAGCCATAGAATCACAATTTAGTTTTGAAGGGACCGCCAGTGGTCATCTAGACCAACCCCTGCTAAAAACAGGTCTAGTGAAATTAGATTACACGGGGCCAGCTGAGTCTTGAGTACCCACAGTCTCTCTGGGTAACTTGTTTCTGTATTTAAACACTCACATAGTGGAAAAAAGCTATATAATTTTATGCTTAATCAGAATTTCCAATTAGATGTGTTAATCTACACATCCCCTATAAGTGTCCAGAAACACACCATTGTTACACTCTCCATGCATCTAGGATATGAAAATAATGTGCATCTTCCAAAATTCATTGAAAATTCCAACCTAGGCGATTCTGTGATTCTGTGAAAATGCAGATACCTTTGTAGTGATCTTATACCAAAAAAGTATTAATTTTTTAATGACCTATGATTTAATGATTTAAATTCTTGGAGGGCTTTCGCCCTCCAAGTCAGTTCCACAGTTGATGTAACACTGTTTGGGGAAAAAAAAAACCAAACAGCTCAAGAACTAGCCAAAAGTTTTTTTTTTTAACCTGTGTTCATGCTGAGATACTTATTTTCTATTTACATTTGCTTCAGGAGCTGTGCATGATAATTTTGTACAGACACTTAAGTCTTTCCAAGCAAACAACCTGTCCTTCTCCTAAGGATAAACATCTGGGGCTAAGTGAAAGAGAAGGCTGTTGCCAGAGGTTGTTGAAGGTTGTTGTCAAAGGCAAAAGTATCACAAAGAAGAAAAAAAAAAAGCTAATGAGGGCACTGTGTATATTTTATCAAGAAGAGGAATAAGAAATGATCTAATAATGATGTATAAATACCTTTAAAGGAGCAAAGTTCTGGGTGTTAGAGGGCTCTTTAGTCTACAGGAAGTAGCAGAGAAACAGAAAAAAAAACCCCCTAGTGCTTGGAAATCAAAGCCATGAATATTCCAATGAGAAATTGTAGATTTTTAGCTATAAGTTAAATAATTAAATATTTCATTACCAGCTGAAGTTCCTAATCTCTTAACATTGTTTAATGCAAACTGGCAGGCATTGTAGAAAATATACTTTAGGTGGACAGAAGTTATTGAGCAAAATTTAAGGGTAAAACTACATGGTCTGTGGTCAGATGGTTTGACAAGAAGGTTCTTGACTTCATGAAAAGTGATTTTCTAAATTTAATCATAAACATATGCATGTATGTTTAACTTTTCCTTTTCATGTTTCATCTTTCAGGGTGGCATTAGCTCAGCAGAAGAGGATTTGGCTTTGACAGCCTTTGTAACTATAGCATTGCAACAGACTCAACAGGTCTACGGGTCACCTGATGTGGTAGGAAGCCTGACCATTTATCTTTAAGTATGAAGGCTATTGCACCATGGTATGTCCACCCTACTATCTTAAAGTACCACAGATAAGGAGGTTAAAATCTACTTATATCTGTGGTGGGTAGAAAAGATGCCCTGACCTAATGTACAACAAGGTGTTTCAAGCTATGCAGTCCATCATCAGTGGCTATAATCACTAAGCAAAAATTATTCAAATTGTCTCAAAAATGACTAGCATGAAATATTCTAATTTCCTAGTACTCTCCATCAGAAGTAACAGTTAGTAGGCCTGAATGACCTTTTCAAATGGATCCATTCTGTTTTCACAGGTGCAAGTGATTAGAAAAGCAGTGGCTTACATGAAAAATCAACTTTCAGGAAATACTAACTGCTATTCTACAGTCATCACTGCTTATGCTCTGACACTTGTGCAGTCTGATGGTGAAGAAGCCCAGTTTGTGAAAGAAAAATTAAGGGGCTGTTCTGTTTTTGATGCAGGTACTAGTAAACATTCTTAACAATTCAGTTAGAAAGCACTTTTCCTAATTAAAGCACTCTGAGCATTCTTATAGGAACAAAACAAATTCAAGTAAATGAAGAACATTTAATTTTATAGAAATGTGTATATATGTGTAATATACTTAATTATTATACTTAATATACTTAATATTTTATAGAAATGTGTATATATGTGTAATATACTTAATTATTATACTTAATATACTTAATATATTAAAATATGCTTTAAATTACATAATTAAATATTTCAGTGTTTAAATTTTAATATGTGATTTGTATAATTAATATCACTATAAAGTAACAACTTAGCATTGTGAAGTTTGGATCATGATTGTATCTGATACTGCAATTGGAACAAAACCATGGTAAATCGTCATTTATTTCCCTTTTCTGCTTCCCTTGCTGCCTACCAAAATTTCCACATCCCTAAAGTGCATTTAAAAAAAACCCCAAATGTTCAAGCCAGCTGAAAAAGAAGAAACTTTTAATGAGTAAATAGGAATGAACAGTTACATATTGCAGTAGTCCAGGCTGGATTTGTGATCAAGAGGGAAGATGTCTTCTCCAGCCCACCTGCTTTCAAAGCCCCCGCCAGTTCTGAGTGCTTTGTTCCACCTCCACATGAATGTCACCTCTTCCACGCACAGTGTGTGCCTGTGGTCAGTGCTGAGTCAACTGGCTGTGTTGCTGTACTGCCACACTATTAATTTCTCTCAATTCATTCGGTAAATACATTATGGTTTAATAGCCATAGTTTAAGTGTAAGGTATATGCTTCTCCTTAATCAAGACTGGACTTATGGGCATAATTAATGCTATTATCTCTTGGGAACCACCAGACACAAGGCTACCACTCCATCAGATGGGCATCACTGTTCAATGTGATCATTAGACTGTGATGGTTGAATAAGTACAAAATTGAAAATTGTGGTTTTCCCATAATCTCTGCTTCCCAACTGATTTGTTCCTCTCATGACAACATCTGTGTTTTGTGGCTCCTCAGTGCTATGACATGAAATATCACCTGTGTAGGGCAATAGTCATTTTTGACAAATGCCTTTACGAAGGGGAATCAAGACTGAGTTATTCTTGCAGCAAAGCAGCAGCGCTACTGGGGAAATGGCAACGATGCAGTCTCAGTGGAAACCACTGCCTATGCACTGCTTCAAACATTGCTCCTGGAAGACATGGAGTACGCAAGGCCTATTGCTATGTGGCTGACAGAAAGAAGGAACTATGGTGGAGGATACTGCTCTACACAGGTGCCTGACCATCAGTCTGGGTGGAGTTTCAGGGGGAGGGAAGAAAACACAAACCCCATAAGGACTTTTTCATTTAGTTTCGAAAGCGTTCTAACAGCTAATCCTGAACTACTTTGGTATATGAAGCACTAAAGATTTTGGCTCATTAATAAAAAATGGGCCAAAATAAAATGGTTATAAGCCAGCAAAGATTCTTTGTCTTTATGCAGACTTATGATAATCGAGGGTCAGAACTTCAGTGGTTCTAGGATTTTAATGCTAAGAGAAGCTGGGAAATGAAACGAGTAGTCTGTGCAGGTAGGAACAGAGAGATACAGGAGAACTTGAAAGCAGCAAAACCCATTAAAACTGAAGAATAGGTCCAGGTGACTGACCATGTCATCTTACATATTGTTGAAATAACCTGGCATAGTCACTAGGTTTTCTGCATTTCTTTCTCACCTAGGACACAGTGGTGGCCCTAGAAGCTCTGTCAGCATACAGCATACAGACACAGAACACTGTTTCCACCAACCTGACTGTAAACCTGGGAACACCTGGAAGACAAAAAGACTTCAGTATTACTCTGACTGGTATTGATGAAGTGATTCAGAAGCAGCTAGAGGTACATAACCACCCATTGTTTCAAGCTTCTTTTCTTCAAACAGGAGAAAAGTTAGATCATCTGGCCTAGGTTTTCTTGTGTTAAGCAATCATGAAGTAGCTGGTTTATAATATTTTTTAATAAATTAATCTATAAACAACATAATCTTTTTAAAGAAAAAAATTCAACAGATGCTTAGCAGCCCACTTTAGAGGCCCCTTCCTGCATCTTCAAGGACTTTGGTGACATGAATCTCCCCCAATAGCAAAGAAGAGCCAGAAGCCTAAGTCCTACTAGGGAATGAGGAAGAAGGGGAATATTGTGATATTTAGTGTGTTGGGACTGTGAAAATGTCAAATTCAGGCTACAGAGGAGAGAATGAATTTGGGTAAATATGTCTCCTGGGCCCCAGAACGACAGAGTAAGATGCACCAGCCCAGCACATTATAAACCTGATGAGATTTGAGGTCTCATAACTTCTTCCATAGTTAAAGGTTTTCCCTACCCCAGTTCTAAGGAGAAAAGGCATAGACCGTCAAGATCACAGGAAAACAATAGATCAAATGATGAGCATAGATTAAATTTCTTTTTTTTCTTTCTCTTTTTATTTTTTTTTGCCCTTGTTTGCAGTTTGAACTTGGGAGAAAACTTGAAGTGTCTGTACAAGGAAGAGGAAATGGGACAATGAGTGTAAGCTGTAAATCAGAAATTAAGAGTCCGTCTGGACTTCTTTTAATCCCTTTTTGAAAACAGAGTGAGAGATTACTTGCCATGGCTTCATCCTTTGTGTTCCTACCTCCAAATTTCTAAAATTAGGGGGCTACAGACTGCCCTGATGGACAGTCAGTTTTTCCTGTTAATTTTGTTAAGTCCATGAAATGTCAAAGCTGATGGAGGCAGCTGGAGTTTGAAAGACCCCTTTGTGGCTGGGAATGGAGAGTTATCTCAAAGGTCTCACACCACTTGTTAGTTTTATATAGGACCTCTCCTGCTTATCCCCACGACAGTCCTCTGAGAGTGGTCCATGCCTCTGGGACATCAGTGTTTTTCTCCACACTCCCATGTCCAGCATTTGCTGAAGTCCTGAACAAGTAAAACCCTTGTAATTTAAATGACTTTTTATTTTTTTTTGTGGTTTGCTGTTTGTGTATTCATCTTAGATATTAAAAATGTACTGGTCTTCTGAACTGAAGAACAACATGTGTAATGATTTGATTTTGACGGTGGAAATGGAAGGGAACATTAAGCACTCTGGTGAGTGAAAAGGGACGTGGTTGGGTTCTCAAAGGTGACACATTTGGCCAGTTGCTAACGATACTTAATGGCTTTCCAGCCTCAGAAAGTGAGAGTAACTGAATGAAAGAAGGAAAGAGAGAGGCCTCTGAACTCTGCCTAGGTACTATTAGTGAGCCTTTTTTGTTATTGGGAGGAGAGCAAGGTAAACTCCCTTCACGGCATTCCTGGCTGCCACTAGGGGAAAGCCCAGCTCAGTTCCCTGGCTAATAAGGGATCTACCATATGGCTTTAAAAATTCTTTGGGGCAGATCTGTCATAGGTTTTTCATATGAGCAAGACTGTGTTTTCCATCCCGTGAACTGTGTATTCACCATTCTATCTGCCTATGTCTGCATTTTTTTTTCTGTTTGAATAGCTAACTTTTGGAGGCAGGGATTGTCCCCTACATATTTATGCATAGCTTAAACCCACTTTTAACTAGATCTGTTGGTTATTCCTTCTATAATAATCCCTAAAATTTTAACTCTGAATGAATTAGAAATACTGAGATGGTGTGCAGCAGACTTTTATAAAACCCATAGAGATGGCATGACTGCCCTCTGTTATTTGTCATTATACAAAAAGGAGCCAAAGTACCAGGTACTCAGTCAAATTTGTGCATGGCTGATTGTGTCTGTCACCTCCAGAAGCGGCATACCCTGACGAAAATTATGATTATGAGGATGTGCTTGCTGCAGAAAACGTTGACTATGAGGCACTGTCTGAAATAGAGTGGTTTGATATCCACAGCAGAAGGAAAAGGGATGTGATCTCTGCCAGTAAAAGAGAATCACTGCAGTACAAAGTCTGCGTCAGGTAGGTCTGCAAAATCAGCTCTTCATTAGAAAATGCATTCATTTTTGTTTGCGATTCTTCTTGGTCACCCTCTTCATAACCACAAGCTCGTCATCCAACCTGGTGATCTTTTGTGAGTATCCATATGTGCTGAGCCTGCATCCTCTCTCCCACAGCAGGAGAAAATGTTTCCACGCAATGTGTTAAGTTTAGGTAGTTTACATAGACCTCAAGTATCCATTGCAGATTCTGCCCCATCGAACTCTGGGGAGACCCTAAAGCACCTGGCTGGCTAATCATTTGAAAGAAGTCTTTTATTAAATAAAGTAGGTACAATTGGAATACAGTAATAACACATTTACAAAGTTTCCTTGCTTTCTGGAGAGATGCTGTTACTTCCTTTGTGGTGACATTAGCCTCATAAAAAAGAAAAGATGTCTACCACTATTTGGGGGAGGAGAGGAGGCAGAAGGGATATACTGTTGTGGCAACCAAGAAGTAGGCAAGGACAGAGCTACTGAGAAAGAAATTATCCCGTGCAGAATAACACTGAAACATCTGCTTTTGTTCCCCTTCACAGTCTGTCAAGGGTTGCAGAAGCACAAAGTGGTGGCTGTCCTGAGTTCCTCTTCTAGAGATGTGCAGGGTGGCAGAAGCAGGTTTTGCTCCCCAGCAGAATTTAGCTTTCCCACTGACTTTTGACAAAGCCTCAGAGGCAGTGGCTTTTATGCCCCCTCCTCCTAGACAGTGGTATAAACAATGGCAGGGGCGGGCTGGAGCCACCCTAATTCCCAAGTTTCACTCTCCCTAGTTAAACATGTATTCAGGGAACTGTATGCAGGCTGAAACATCATGCTATGTAACATTTGTCAACTGTCAGATTCACTATCCTGCAGGACATTACTGAGTGTTAAGGTGAGGCTTAAACAATAATGTGAAGCTCCCTTTGTTGTAGTTAAGACACGGGAGAAAAAATGAAGGCACTCTACTTCTTCCCTGCACCGTGGTACACCCCTTATGGGGAGAGTGCCAAAATAAAAGTTTCTGAAGTACCACTAAGGGTGTGTAGAATATCTTATGGCAAGGCACCCTCTGTGAGTGCAGAACAACTTCATTTTCCAACAGTGACACAACTACCCAATTTCTGAGAAGGTGGAAGTTGAAAAGATTGGAAGTCCAATCTATATAACTAATGGATAGTTAGAGTAATGAGGATTTTTGCTTTGGACAGCAAAGGTGATGTAAATTTGACTTGTCCATGAAGAATTTGGATAAACTCTTTTCCTCTCCAGGCAATAGAGAATAGACATTTTGTCAGTGCTGTTTACCTTCCTTGTCTTCAACATTGCTTTTATGGTGTGGTGAACTGTCTTTTGAAGGTGATTGTTTCTGTCCATCAGCTATAAAGAAAGCCTAGATGACAAGGTCAGGCAAGACACCTGGGTTTTGGATGAACATTTGACTAGTTTAGATGACTAATTTTGCTTCATGACTCTTAATGAGGTAGGCAGCTAATTTTCAAATTAAAATCCACTTGGGAAAGTTCAATGGAGTGGAATGTTTTGTTTCACCATTAGCAAGCCTGAAGAGCCAAACTTCAAAGCAAGCTGGCTGTTCAGTACAGATGTTCACTGCTGACAGTCTCCCTTATAAAGGTCCACAGGTTCCAATCCACCAAAGATGTCCCTGGTTGATCTCTCTCTGCTGAGTGGCTTGGAGCCTGACACAAAGGATCTCGAGCAGGTTAAAACACATTTTTCTGTGCAATCTTTTATAGACTTTTCTATAGAAAATTTGTCTTTTGAAATCTTTCCGAAGTCCACAAAATAAAAAAGGGAAAACCAATTTTGGATAGATATATTTTCATTATTCTTGCTCTGATAAAATATTCAGTGAAAATGTGCAAGAAATTAAAAGCTTGTGGTGGACAAAGTTCAGTCTTTTTAATCCTTTGCAATGGAAATTCAGGCAAGGCTCAGCAAGACACTTAAATATGTGCCTGTCCTTAACATATATTGGTGTCCCCACTGGCTCTGTTCTTCGACATGCCAGGATAGCATGTCCTTTGCGTGCAGTAGGGAAGACAAGCAAATCTTTCAAAAACAGTTGCCATCAGGGCACAGTGACAGGGAAATGGGGCACAGTGGTCTGCAAAGGTAGCTACTGGGTTTTGGGTTCTAGAGCCTGCTCGGTTGGGGGCCATTTGTCTAAGGTTCATGCTCTCAGGGACTGTCTCCTTTAGAGAGGAGGAAAGACGGCAGAATAAAGCACAGAGGGTGCTTAGCAAAGGTGTTCCTGTTATGCTAGGGTTTTGTTCTGATTTTTTTGTTTGTTTTCCTGCAGTTGGTGGTGTCTTCAGACCAGTACATTCAGCACTATGAGTACAAGAATGGAAAGGTTTTGCTCTACTTTGGTGAGGTAAGCAAACCCTATGATTTTCCAATTTCTGTCATTTCATTTCAACCTAGTCATTGTTGGTTTTCACACTCCATTAACTATATAATTTTTGTCAACAAAATTTGTAAACAATCATGTTATTGAACAGCTCAGTTGAAAGAGGGTGAAGGAGAGGAAGAAGGGAAACATGCACCTTCATCCACTGCCTTTCTATGTTCCAGGAGATGTAGGCCATGTTTGAGACCTGAGCTTTGGCCCCCCAAAATAAGAGAAATCCTCTCTAGTCAGCATAGATGCTTTTCATTTGAGATTAACAAAGTGGTAACTGATGGTCATATAAATTCCACATGGACATGTGTGGAATGTGTAAAGTGTAAATGTGGAATGTGTAATGTGTAAAGTAAAGTGTTTCTGGATCAAGATCCACATAGTGACAAAAAATGTAAACATCAAAACCCCCTAGTTTCTGTGTATATGTCCCCATATTTTGGATAATGACTCCACCCTACACCCACTTCAGTGGCTTCACCTCCACAGCAAAAGCAGGGGTTCCCACACAAAGGGCAATGATTTTTTAAAATGTAAGACACTAGATAAGTGAAAAAATGTAAAAAGTTATTGCTGCTATGACTGTTCCAGATATTTAACATAGGTCAAAAGCTGTTCCTGACCTTAGCGTTTTACTAAGGAAAGTGTTTACACTGGCGGCCACTGGTACAGGTTAAGTTGTGAACATATGTTACACCTGTTACTCCTGTGCAGGGTGGCTTTAGGCAAAAGCTGAAAAGTAAATCCCAAACTACTGATGATGTGAATCTGGGTCAGACAGTTTCAGGCAGAGAAGGCCTGCACACATCTCACAAAACTACCTTTACCAGGCTTAGGTCATCCACTAAATGTCCCAATAAAATCATGGAAGGAAATACCTTCTTCAAGTTGAGGCTACAGCTATTGGGATAAACTCACCTATGCCATCAGAAACAAGCATTCAACAGCTGCTACAGGCACAAATGAATAACGAACTGACTGGGAAAGAATTAGTTTACTTGTTGTAACTATTGTTCCTTTTTCCTCCAGCTCACAAGCGGACCAGACCCAGATTGTATATCATTCGGGGCAAAGCAAATCAATCCCATGGGCTTGGTTCAGCCAGCAAATGCCATCCTTTATGACTTTTACAACCCTGGTAAGGGCACAGAAAAATGATATGATACTGATTGAAAAAGAGACCCTCAAGAACAAACTTCAGTCTAGAGAAAGGTGGTTTTGATGTAGTGTGTGAAATCACGTGATTTTGTCGAGTGTTAAAATAATCTGCCTCGAATACTGTCTTCTGCTACCATGGTTTAGGATCATCTAAACAGAGATCCTCTCAGGAAGGGTCCATTATCACAAATGGACTGAAAAGACAAACTTTTACACTCATGGATTTTTAAATCAGGTTTCCTGAGTTCCTGTTTCTCATGGTGCTTTTAAGAATGTTCCACTCAAATTATCTTTTTGGTCAGGCTGCTTTTCTATGCATCTAAGATAGCAACCTTAGAGGTTTGGCTTATGTATTCTGCTTGCTGGGGGAACCAGTCTCATTCCCTATTCAAAGGTTAAATGCAAATCACCCCCATTTGCCAGAGTTACGTAGACGTTTTTTGAAAATTAGGTCAAATCTCTACATTGCCTGTAACTGAGGGGTCCAAGACAGTTTACACTAGGTTTAAATCACTAACTATTGGTGATCCTGCCTCCTTCTTCTGAAACAGTGCAGTGCTCACTGTAGCTCCATGGTTTAAAGATGCTTTTAAGATAGATGCTTTTCAGACGAAACAAAAACAAACAACAAAAACGTAGGTTGTTGCTCAGCTGAAAGGCAAGGTGATGCCTGTATGGTGCCCAGGCTACAGGTCTTTGTGGACTCCTGATGAGCATCTAACCCCCTAGTGCTCTGATTTCTCTGGACCACGGAAAAGTTGGGCTACAAATGTAGTTTCTGCTTTATATGCTTTTCCACCTGAGCTCTCTGAGACAAAACATTTTGTTTCTTCTCCACAGACAGAAAGTGCAGCGTGTTCTACAGTGCCCCCAGGCACAGTGCCATGCTTTCAAAGTTGTGCCAGGGCAATGTTTGCCAGTGTGCAGAAGGTAAGGAATGACTAAATAGGCTGGTCTAAAATAAGATAGTTACTTCTGTGAACTATTAATGTGAGAATTCTTAAGCCCAGAAAGGACAATTGTAATTATCCTCATGCATAACACAGTACACAAAACATTCTCTAGTATGTTCGGTACCAAATTGAAAAAATATTTTTAAGACATCTAGGACTGATTTGATAGTTGAATGATATATATATATGTATGTGTGTGTAGATGCTCATACGTATGTAAAACTCCTCCACCACACTTCTAAGAAAGTTGATCTGCCATTTTGTTTTATTCTCTGTTATAACATTGAGTGAATGAGTATGTGTAAACTATATCTATCTAAATAACCATGCCTACAGAGAGAGATGTATCAATTATTTTCTTCATTCTAGGTCCCTGCCCAAGACAAAGAACAACTTTCAGTAAAGCCATGAAACAAACCACACGCTTTAGTTTTGCCTGCTACCACCCTATTGCGGATTATGGTAAGGCATGAAAGACAACTGTCAATTTAGTTTAAACATAGTTCTTTTTTATAAGGATAAATTTGTGGTTTTATATGCCCAGACCTCTCCTGAAATGAGTAGGCTTTCTGTATCTGGCCTAGAGGCTGAGGAGATGAAATGAAGCCGTGTATTGTTGCAGTCATCAGGGGGGTGAAAGGAAAAAGTAAAGACCTCAGAAAGATGCAGTGGCATGCTGGGGAAAGAAAACATGAACAACATTACATTACATGGTTTAGAAAAGACCCGTGGTATGAGGACCACCATCCCCTACATCCCTAATGTTATAGCATGGGGAAAAAGAGTAGGCTTTGCATGACGTGCCATAGCTCAGCAGCTCCTGTTGTGGAGCTAGACAAATATTTTCTCCTGTGTTAATTTGCCTTTCTGGCCTCTTCTTTGGATAGAAAGTTGGAAGAGCTACCGAGGGACAACTGGTTCAGCAGCTCTGATAAGTTAAATGCTAATGGAAGGACGGGAAAAAGCGAAAACCTAATCATATAGGAGCTTCTTTTACAAAAATACACAAAAGAAATACAAGTCTAAAGGTTGTTGATTAATACCTGACTTTCTAAAAGAATATTAGGCATACAGAATTACTATCCTGTTGTCTTTCACACCCCATGTTTTGCAAATAGATGGCACACTGGTCTCTGTATAGACACCTGGTAAACGCATACCTATTTTTCAGTTTTTGGATGCAATTTCGTGTTTCCATCTAACCTCACACAGTTGTTTGTTGCAGTGTATGAAGTTGAGGTCCTCAATAGTACACAGAAGAATGTTTTTGATTACTATGAGGCCAAAATCCACAGAATCTTTAAAGCCAGTAAGTATCAAAATGTTTGGCTCCTTTCATTCACCTATAGGAAAATCAGGTTGATTAAATGTTAGCCAGTATGAGCCACACAGATGCCTTCTCTTGGTGTAGAAAGTAGGGTCAGATATACTTACATACTAAGCTTGCAAGAAGACTGATTTCTTTGGTGCAGCTGCCTCGCTATTCAGTTCAGCTCAGGAGCAGGTTGCTTTGGTTCATATTGTGCAGCAGTCCTAAGGCACATGAGCTTCAATGATTTCAGATGAAACTAAACCAGAAAACAGAGTCCAGCTGCATTCAGTCCATGGCTCCAAGCTGGAGATAAATCCTCCAAAAACATGCATAGTGTGGATATTGGGTCTTCTGCATATACTAATTCACTTTATAGACTGCTGTTGTTGATCCCCATTTTTCTACAGGAGACATATCCACTGACCTCTATTTTCATACTGGATGAAGATTTGAAGTGCTTGTTACTCAATTAATTATTTAGCATTTGCAGCCCCTGCAGAACAGGCTAAGAGTTGTCCACAATGATTTGCCTGAAGTCAGTGAACACAGGAAAACTTCTAGATCTTCAATTTAAGAATTGTGATAACAACAAAGAAGCCTTTCTATTCCTTTTGGTGCAGTGTAAAGATTTGCACTGCTCTCAGACAATATCCTTTTTTAGGCCTGCCATCCCAGCTGTCCCCATGTGAACTTTATCATTATCATCAATGAACACTGGCATTCTTCAAAATAATTTCTAGATAGGCTGTCAGATAACACCTCAGACTTCAGCCACTGTGGTATCATGTGGTTGTCGGTTTTGAGTTTAGCAGCCACAGATTTCCTGTGAAAAGCAACTTTAAAGGTTTTGAGATCTTCCCTGCCTGGAACAGAATAATAACTCACTCCCTCGATCTTTGCCCAGGGGACAGGCAATGTCACCCAGAACTTTATGGCACACAACTTGTGATCTGTGCCCAATGTTTAGTCCCCGTTGGAAAATCAGGTCCACACTTTGTGAATCCAGAGACAGCATCTGTCATGCTCAGGGCTTTCCATATGCAAGGAAATGATAATGTGCCTAGTGATCAAACCCTGGCTACAGGGAGATTACAGTACCATGATGGAAAATTTCATTAATCCCTCCAGAAAATCTACAGCATCAAAAGTATTGAGAGCTCTGGGCCTCAATGCAACTTGTACTCACAACTCGCAGGCAAGCACTGGAAAGATTTTATTTCTTGGCAGCTGAGAGAAATATCTTTTGAATGTGAAGTTGAAGGGAAGAGATGACTTCTCCCATTTCCACCTCCTCCTTTTTGATGCCTTTAAAAGCCCCTTTGATTTGCGCTATATGATGCAGCTTATAAGCATCAGTAGATGTTTTGGGAAAGGCTGAGAAGAGGCATGAAGACATGATGATAAAGAAAAAGCAAGGTGTTGCATCCAAAACAGCTCATGACTGAGCAAGAGTTGTTATCTTTTGTATCTTCTGTGGCTAGTTTGAGTGAGGTTGCCATCACCAAGGGTAGGTGAGAACAAGTAGGGTAAATTCTCATTCTCTGGACCCCGGCATTATTTCAGTATTCATCCTTGCAAATAAAGTGTTGGTTCAGAAAACAGACGGAAACACTTATTTGTGTTTGGGAGTCAGCAAAAGAGAATTCTGCAGATGTGCCCTCCTCAGATTATTTTGATTATTAATAGAATTAGTGTGTGTGTTTTGGATGGCTAACATTTATGTTACCTGATG
>KZ506214.1:258669-285708 GCA_002844005.1 Limosa lapponica baueri
TAGCCCAATGCAATCATGAGGGACTGCAAAGTCCAGAGACTCATTCCTGTTTACCTCCCTCCCGTCGCTCACTGAAAGCTGTAGAACACCTCACAAATATCCAACCTTATGCCCCTTCTGCTCCAAAGGTTAAAAGGTTCAGAAAGTACATTTTGCAACAGGGAAGAAAGAGGAAAAATGAAAAATATTGCCATGGATGGGGACTGTGAAGGAGAAATAAATCATTGGGTGGAGTATCTTCCATGGATGTGAATCTCTGGCCACAGCACCATGGCTGGGGCAAAAGATTTAGTTTGTATGAAACAGGTAATAAGGAGAATGAGGGGAACTGCTGCTGTCTTTAAATGAAAGTTTTGAGGAATATTGATGGACTAATTCATTCTCTAAACCAGAAGCTTCCAAATCAGTGTTTGTCTACATCCACACCCGTGCATTTTGAGAAGTTCTCTCATTGCATTCAGCTCTTCTCATCCCAAAAATTCATTATTATGAAAACTCACTATTTCATTATAATGAAATCAAAATATGTCAAAATAATTTCATTATTATTATTATTATTTGCCTGAAGGGAAAGCAGTGGTGAGTTGTTGTTCAAGTACTAGAAGTTTGGGAGGCTCTTTGTAAGGGAAAAATGATCAAGGAGCTGTTGCTCTTTGAAGAGCAGCTGGACGTCCTCACAGGAGAGGCACAGAAGAGGGTGAGGAGTGAAACAGTCCTGCCACCAGGACAGAGTGCTGCAAGGTCAACTGAACTTTGCTAAATGCAGAAATGCCTTGGATCGGGAAAAAAGTAGATGCATCAGGGATGCAGGCTGCGCTCGCCCTAAGGGCAGTCTGGCTGCCAGGTTTGGGCCAGAAGAGGATCTTCACGGGCATGAGCATCAGCAGATGGGAAGCTGAATGCCACAGCCTACATTTCCCAACACAAGAGGAAGAGGCAGGAGAGATGGAAGAAGGCTCAGAGGTCTCCTCAGAGAACCTCCCCCATGCTGACGTGAAGATCCAGCGTGTTTTGGATACGTTACCGCAAAGATACAGGGTAGCACTGGGAATTTCTAACATCAAATAAAATTCATATGCAGATAGCAGCTGATAAATAGAAAAGAAAACAATTTGTTATATGTACCTTGTGAGAAAAAAACTTGTCACCACAGTGAAACAGCATGAGGCTACCTGATCTGTAAGGCATAAGCCAACAGACCAGCAGAGCAGGCCTGACAGGTTTGTCAGAAAACCCCCAGCAACCCTGGAGGAGGAGACACAACCCAGCCCTCTTGCAGCTCCTTCCTCTCTTGGGTTCCTCTGTGTTTGCAATGTTAACTGCAAACCTGGGTGTTACCACCAAGCCCTTTGCTGCTTGAAGTTTGCCCATCCTACTCTTGAGGTCTCCACCATGGATTTAAATACGTTTGTGTCCAAGAAGGCTAAGTTTCAGGTGTCCCTTGGACCGTTTGCCCTGAGAGCTGGGCATAGAACCTCTGCACTGGAAATGCGGCTTTCCTCCCAGCAATTTCCAACAAACAGTAATTTGAAATCCCTGGTTGTTTAATGAGGAATCATCAGCCACGCTGCAATCAGTGGTAGAAAGGATTTGAAGAGCTCCCCTGAGTAAATTACCATGCAAACCTTAAGGCCATATGTTTGAAGACAGGACTTTTAAGATTTAATGTGAAAATCTTTAACGCTTTCACTGCTGCTTGGTTGCCACAGAGAGTTCTTCACATTACACTACTGGTGTGTTAGACTGCAACAGGCAAATGAAGTACCAGCAGTCGAGCATGTTTTAATCAGTGCAAAGAGATCAAGGAAACTCGTGGGATGGGCATCATTCATAATTCTTTATCTGAAGCTTGGGGAAATTAATCATGAAGGGATGCTTTGTTCAGCAGAACTCAGTATTTTGCACTCTCTCTCTATTTCACCTAAATGATTAGCTTACAGAAAAATGTCTGAAGATCTTTTTCTCCAGTGGCAAACTTGGTCATGAAGAACCTCCCCAAAAGCGATTTTGGACTGTAACATCATCCACCTGACACCACTGTGAAGATACCTGGTAGGAATGACTCAATCCATGGACAGAGGGGAATGTCTGGGAACAAATGCCCACACCCTGCAGATTGATATTCGTGCAGCTGAGAAGAAGTCGGTCAAGATATCACTTATCTCCACTATGGGCAAGAAGCACACATCCAAAATTGACGGAGTACAAGTTAATCCTTCTCCATGAAAACTGTCCTAGAGATCCTGTTGCCAAAATAGATTCCATTGACAAAAGCAGGATATGACAGTATGCCTTCTTAATAGTGAATCCAGACCTAACTCCCCAAAATATACCACAAAGGTATATTCAAACCGTTTAACCACAAGACAAACGGAAGACTCTAGAAAAACACAACAATGAAGAATAAGGATCAGTCACAACCCAACATATCAGAGACCTGGTTTTGCCATGCCTGTATATGGACTACTATAGCTGTAACCACCAAAAAAACCTCACTTGGGTCTGCAGTCCAGAGCAAACCAAGAGCTGCAATACACTGCAAAATGTGAGAGCTCATCAACCAGCAGTTGTGGAAAAGCTCGGGGATACTTGCAGGATACACTTTGTTTTTTCTTAATACATGCATCATGATACATCATGAACACAATTGATACACAAGATCATGCTATGGGTGTCCAACTCGAAAAGCTCACGTCCAAGCTATCTTGTGAGGAATATAAAGAACTGTGGGCAAAAATCTCCCAAGTCTCCTACAGCAACAAAGAGAGATGGAGTAGCTTCAGCCTTTTGTAAACTTGACATACCCTCCTGCTTTCTACAAGCACCCAAATCAATCCTGCCAGGACTCATGCTTGTCCCACTGCACCATCCACAGCAATGGCCAGACACAACGGTGAAAACAGCACACATGGCCCATAACAACTTTGTTTTGGCATCAGTTCCCTGGCTTGAAGAGAGCATCAGGTGCTTGTCATACAAGTCCAAGCACATCAAGTGCTTTTGGGGCTGAAAAATTCTTCTACCTTCCCTAACTCATATTTTCCCCTTTCCACACCGTCCCTACACACAGAATAGCCGAACTGGACGTGTTAGCCCCTGGGGCCATTTTGGCAGAAGGCAGATGCTGACACGTACTGGCAGGGCAGTATAAGGTAATTTGCTTTGTCGCTCAGTGCCACAGTCTGAATTTGCATCTCCAGCCCATGTGGGAGACTTTTGATGAATGCCTGGGTTCAAATACACTTTTTATGTTTGGTTAATTTAACTCCTTTTTATTATTGAGAAAAACACACACACACACAAAAAGTAAGGCTTACCAATTAGATGCTCTGTGTTGTTTTTCTTGGGCGTCTCTCTCTGGGGATCCATCCCAGTTGGGGGAAGCTCTGGTCCCCTCACAGATGAGACAGCAGCATACCTTGAAACTGCAGAGTGCTCGTGTGAGGCGCTGAAAAGAGAACCAGGGTGAGAGAAGGAGAAATCCCCGCTTGCAGGAGAGCCCTCTGGGAGTGAGTTACCCTGGTGAGAGAGGGATGTTTACAAAAACAAAGTCTTGTGGATCAGGGTTGTCTCTGAAGTAACTCCATGGTCTTCTGTGGCCGTCTTCTGGCCGGGGAAGTACTTGGCCCAGATGGTTTCACACCCCACACAATCCAAGATGGAAATTATTTCTATGTGTCAGTAATACCTGTCACCAGAGAGAAAAAACAAGACAGGACAGAAAGAGAAGATAAAGAGGGCAGAAGTCCTATGAGGAGCAGCTGAGGGAACTGGGGCTGTTTAGCCTGGAGAAAAGGAGGCTGAGGGGAGACCTTATTGCTCTCTACAGCTACCTGAAAGGAGGTTGTAAGGAGGTGGGTATCAGTCTCTTTTCCCAAGTAACAAGTGACAGGAAAAGAGGAAATGGCCTCAACTTGCACCAGGGAAGGTTTAGATTTGATGTTAGAAAAAAATTCTTCACTGAAACGGTTTATCAGGCACTGGCTGCCCAGGGAACTGGTTGAGTCACCAAACCTGGAGGTATTTAAAAGACACATAGCCGTGGTGCTGAGGGACGTGGTTTAGTGGTGGACTTGGCAGGGTCAGGTTTATGGTTGGACTCTATGATCTTAAGGGTCTTTTTCAACATAAATGGTTCTATGATTCTATAAAGCCAGAGGATACAGACCGAGTACTGCTCCTCTGCTGTACGCTTCTGAATATTATGGGGCTCAGCTACCGTTCAGATCTCAAACACTGGCAACATAAATAATCCTCCAGGTGAGGTCCCTGTGCTGTGCAAAATACCTCATCACACACTTCTTGATACTGTACATCGCAGCAGGTTGAACCCTGTTGTGCTAGATAACCTAAGAACCCCAGTAGAAGCATTTCAGCTCCAAAGCCTTAACAATTTTTTTCCCCAAATAAGAATATTTTTTACAAAACACTTTTTCATCTTGACAATCAAACTAAGCACAGCATTTCAGATGAAGCCATTTCTGAAGGCTGCAGCAGCAGCAGCAGCAGAGAGCAGCCTTCTCAAAGGACACAAATCTGTTGCTTGTTATTTGAGAAAAAATAGGAGGTGGCTTTCCATATGTAATTTATGAGTTTGACATTACTTGCATTAATTATATGGCTGTTTTCTGTGGGCATCCATCATCTAGAATATCTTTGGGAAGCTCTGGCTCCAGCTTCCATTTTATGTCTTCATCCCTGCCAGTAATCGCATTGGCCCCAGATGGGTCATTCCAAGCCGATTGCTCCCCAGAGAATCCTTTCTCAGCCTCACAGAGCGGAAACGACACCATGGAACGGATGTTTTAAATCATACTGAAAACCACAAGCACAAACAGCTTGCAAAACTGGGATTGCCTTTCTTCTTGCAAATGACCTCATCAAATATGTGATAATATCCATCTGAAGTCATTTGCGGCATTTTCCTAATTACTTGGCTTCTCACGCTGAGCTGTAAGGTCAAACCTGTTCAGGACAGATGCCTACTAGTAGGGCAGTGAGGGTGAACAGTTACAAGAAAAATGTGCTTTAATTATTCCAGAAGGAAAAACATAACATGCAGAACTACCCCCCCAACATTTTTTTTTTTTCATTTCAGAGCAACTGTTTTATTGAAAATAACTTTATTCCAAGCCGTTTGAATGCCATAATCTACACAGCTGCTTACACCATCAGATAGATGAACAAAACATATTAAAATCTAACAGAAATAATTGCTCCCTGCTGTTTATTGATAATTCCCTGGGGTGCTTGTAAATATATCCCTTGAAAGGTGACTAAAGCAGATGGTGTTTTTCTTTTACATTCACGAACATCACTGTATTAGTTTCTCTGCCTTAACTTCAGCTGCACTTTTGTTCCCCCTTTCAAAAATTTGAAGTCAAAGGCCGGGCAATCTTAATCCCTTCTCCTTGGGGCTGCACTGGGGCGGGCGGGTAACTCATGTCCCGAAGTGCTACAAAACACTCAGAGAAGAAAATGCACGATGGGCTCTGGGGCAAAGCAGTTTTCAAGCTGCAAGTTCACCGGTGCTGAGGAGCCCTGAATTTTCACTAAATTTTTTTTTAGAGTTGGAAGGGACTGTACAGATCATCTAGTCCAACTCCCCTGCTGAAGCAGGATTGCTTAGAGAATGCTACTCAGGACTGCATCCAGGCGGGTCTTGAAAATCTCCAAAGAAGGGGACTCCACAACCTCCCTGGGCAGCCTGTTCCAGGGCTCTGTCACCCTCACCGTGAAGAAATTCTTTCTCATATTCGAGTGGAACCTCTTCTGTTCCAACTTGTGCCCGTTGCCCCTCGTCCTGTCACTGGGAACCACTGAAAAGAGTCTGGCTCCCTCCTCCTTCAACCCACCCTTGAGACAGGGAGACTCTGTGACACAGAGCAGTGCCGCAACGTCTGAATCCAAAGCCGCTTTAGCAGGAGCTACAGACTTAGAAGCAACATTAGATGGATGTGGTTGGGGTCGGTGGCAGCTCAGCTGTTTCTGCAGCGTGTTTACCCAGCTGAAGCCTTCAACTTTTCAACTTCCATTCCAAAAGCAGCACAAAGGCCGGGGTCAGGCACGATGATGAGGTGCTTACCTGTAAACGGGTCGTTTCCCAACAGTTCTCTACCTTTTCCAATGGCACCAGTTCTTTACAGTTGCCCTAAAGTGTCCAGTTGCACCCACTTGTCTCACCATCCAGCTGCAGAGACTTAATCCTACAGACCAAGCGCCCGCTTCGAAGTTTGTTAAAACCAGAACGGGAACTCTTCCACACCGCCATTTCTAAACAGTGCCAATCCCAAAGGTATGGAAGAAGTCGTCAGGCAGTCCTCACATGAGATTTGCATATAGCAAAGTTGTGGGTTTCAGTTTGTCTTTTTCTGACCTCTTTAGGCCCGTAATATTTTCCTTCCCATGCACTGGGCTTTGGCCACTCCCTAAAGATCTCTCAGTCTGGTCCTTTCCTGGCCCTGAATTCTGCACCCAGAACAGATGCTCACCTACTTGAGCATCCTTTCCCCAAATCAAAATTTAGAAGGGACAGGGCATAAAGGAGATTAACACTACCATCCTATAATGCTCCTCCCCCTCGTGAAAACAGCATCAGCTTTCAATAGCTGAAGACGGGGAGATGACAGGAGGCAGCCCTTTAGCTCCACTTTGCTAGAGCACGAGTACACGTGAGAGACAGGCAACCGAAGGGCTCGCTCCCATCGCAATCCAGAAAGGAAGGCAATTCGCAAGGATGCAAGAACATTCACACCGCGGCAAGTTTCCTTCCAGGCCCAGCCAAACTCACAACTCTCACTTGCAAATCAGAGGAAGAGGAGGGCAGAAAATTGCTCTGTTTCTCTCATACTCGCTACAGCTGCAATTAAAGCACTTGAAAAAAATACTGAAACTTGTATTTGCAAACACAATCCCAAAACATTCTTAATTGTTCCGAACAAAGATTTTATTTCAAAGGACATTTCACCACACCTTATCTTTGCAGTCTGTCAATGCAGCTGAAACATAGCAGTAATAGCCAACTTGAACAATGAAAAAATCATCGTTAGTCCAGAATTAAGTCATACAGCAACAGCCCTTTCCCAGCACGGGCTCAGTGTAAGCTCCAGCATGGTTTGCCTCTGGAGCAGACTTTTCCTTGGTTTTTTAACAATGGTGCTCAAGTAAGCATGGAAGACCTCAGGACAAATGACCCCCTTCAGAAATTCCAAGGCTGGGTCACAGGAGTTTGCTGCAATGCAGAGCACAGACTTTATTCCTGAAGAGAAAAAAATTAATAAAAAACAATTTTACATCGAGAAATTGAAACTTAGCTTAATCCTAACCACTATAAAGCTCAATTTACAAAATCCTGCTCAATATGATTCGGTAAGAACCAGAGAGCTCATTCCAGACAAAAGAACTTGACAGCTTAATGCTTCTTAGCCTTTTTGTTCACTTGTCTAACACTGATGATGAGCTTCCATGTAAAACTACACCAGCTGTGCATGAAATACTCTTTTCTGGGTAAAGTTGCTAGACATCACTTAGCAAATACACTGATCAGAAGAACAGCATTTAATACACTTCTCACCTGTTTTCATTGGAGAAACAGGGCTTCAGTTTCTTGGGTATCTCTGAGTTGTCTCATGTTCAGGCAGAAAAAAACATCAGCCCCCACCCCATGACCATTCAACAAACATTTTCAGAAACAGACATACAAACTGCTTACTTTTTGATAAAACACCATATAACACCTGATGTCTGGTACTTGGTTTTGACTACAAGGTAATGTGAATTAGTTTAAACTTTGATTGCTTGATGGGGAAACTAGGACTCAAATCAGAGATCAAACTCAGCACCTCAGTAAGGTTAAAACACTCTTACTGACTTTGAACTACTTTACATTCACATCTATGGGACAAAAACCAATTTGCTCTAGATACCTATATTCTTATTTTCTTCTTCTCCCACTGATCTACAAATGAGAACAAAAGCATACTGAAAGATGGCAGAGATTTTTTTCCACAGATTTCTTGAGTTAAGATATAAGGCACTGACTTTAAAAGCAGTTCAGAGTGGAGAATCATTAGAATTCAATACGTTTCACAAAATAAATAAAAAAATGTAAGAGTACAACTATGTTTTTATCTTTAAAGTAATAAAATTAATAATTATTAAAATGCATGACTCCTCAACTGCTGACAGTATTGACACTGTTTAAATTTTTTATCTAAACACTTCATAGGATATTTCTATTGCTACTCTTTAGGAAACCAATTTTTCAATTCAGTACATAATTCTGCATCAGAAAGAAACAGCATAAGCAAGATCAGACATTAGGAAGTGTCTTAGTAAAAACAAGTTTATTCATCTGTATTCTAGGCAAATATGTAAATAGTCAGCAAAGCCTTTTTACCATGACTGTAAACTTTTTATTTAAAAAAATTGTGTTAAAAACCAATACAGGAATTTCCGTTAATGTTCTAAAAAAGTTCGTTCACATCTTGAAAGAAAATACATTAGCAACATCTCCCAGCAGAATTCATCTTTAAAAAAGTAAAACTCTAGGTGCAGAGCTTTTCTACAGTATAGTATCCTCTACGTTTTAATTTAATCACAAGATTGAATATCATTTGTCTCTATTGTCTCTAGAACATGATCAAGAGTTTATCTTAAATAGATGATATTCAATGATGTGTTACACATTGCCACAAGTACTAACATTATTAGAAGAGTGCACAACTGAATTTCACTAGCAAAGCAAGACCTTTCTATATGCTGCGTCATAACCTTTTCTAACCAATACAGTTAATTTAGCTATATGCCTTTAAAATCATGTACATTTTCCAAGGAAAAATACTAAAAAAATCCATGGTCCAAATTCTGCTCCCGCTTATATTCACAGGGTAACATAAGCACCATCAGGTTGTGGTTTATTAGCCGAAAAGCAGAGAGAGAACCAGTGAGTTTATGAATATAAGGGAGAGAAGAACTTGACCCATGTCTGTAAACATTCACAAAAGTCTGCAGTCAAAAGTGCCGGATAGGCAGCCTATCCGCAGTACAATTATTTCATTCACAGAGAGGTGTGGGGGCAGGGAGAATCTTATGGAACATTACTTTAGAGGCAAATTAAAATGCTTTCATGTACTTTGGAGAGACATATTCTCAGCTAGCTAAACCATACTCCAGTAAAACATAATCCACGTCTACCCAAATACAGTACAGCATCATTTCTTAGCTCTCCTGTTCGGATTCAGGCAAAGGAGTCCTCGATTCAGCAGCAAGCCCGTGACAGTATTTCAAAGCGTTAAGAAGACCCCCACACCCCTCTGATCTAGCCTCCCCTTAACACACCGCTGATGCTAACAGGAGAACCTCACACATACGAAGAAAGGATTCGAGGAACCATAAACTGACCTTGATCTATGCACACACAAGAAGTGCGCATCTTAGATGGAAGATCATCTACAGCTTTAAGTTACCTAGTTTCAGTCTAGATCTCATTCTATATTAACCACATATACCATATAAAATATAATAGAAGGATAGGTGCTTATACACACTATTAAGTATACTTGTTCTCCCCATTCAGTTTGACAGCCAATTGCTCTATTTACATAAGCATCTGTTTGAGTGTTCCTGATCCTGTAAGACACCAAACATTCAACTCATAAGCTAAAAGGAGAGTCAAGGATGCTCAGCAGTTCACAGGATCAGACCCTGAATCGATTAAATGCAGTCACAAACTAGGTTTGACATCTGACACAGCCTCCTGGAATCATTTTACCCTCATGTTTTCCCCCTCTTCCCCCAATTCAGACCACGCTCCCACTAATGCGGAGTTAGCCTTCAAAGTGAATAGGATCAGGCTCTGTCAAGCAACCACTGCAGTCTTTAAAAATGTCTGGTATTTACTGCCATCCACTCTGGGGCAGGCTCGTCTGCAATGAAAATGGTGTTCCTGGTGTTGATGGATAGTTAGCAAAACCTTCAGGCTGAGCTGTATAGTTCTCCAGAGCAGAAGCAGAATGTGCCTTCAAGGAAGAGAAGAAGTTAGGAAACAGCACTGATAAAAAAACAAAGAAACAAACAAAAAACTAAATCAAGCAAAACTTCAGGCATGAAACCAGTCCTACTCAAGCCAAAACAAACAAAGTATTGTCTGCAGTATGCAAAGAACAGAGATGAGCAATGCACTGATATGCAGATGTTAAACTGTAGTGCAACTATTGCTCTGAAACACCAGAGAATGAGGAAAGCAGCTGGATTAAGAGGAAAAATGAAGAAGCGTTAATGCATTTGCTTTCCAGTGGAGTAAGCCACAGCTGATTCAGAAGGCAGAGCTTAATCAGGAGCTGCAGTATTTCACCGACTTTGAACTTTCTTTATCTTCATTGCTTGAGTAGCTAAGTGTTAATTTCAGTGATTGGAACTTGTAAACATGAAAACTGATGTATCCTCAATGCAATCTGCACACATAGGTATCTACAGAATAAACATATTCCTGAGCTGCAAAAGCAGCACGGCCTAGATTAAGTAATTTGCTTCTTCCAGTTATTTGCCGTGATATTCAAGGACATCTGACAATATTCTGCATACTGAACAGGACTTAGACACATGCTCCATTTCAAACACTGAGGTGTCACAGAAGCGAGAAAATATTCATTCAAGACATTCAGCTGCCTCTTTCAGTCTCTTGTTGAGAAGGACAAATTTCCTACCAGAAGCACTGTACATTGGCAATTTAATACGAGTTGTTCTTTATCGCCATCCTTGTAATCAGTTCTCAAACAGGTTAGGGGTTTTAACCATTTACTGACTTAAACTAATCCCAAGAAGTTAACACGCAACTATATACTCAAACAATTACTGGAAGCAAACCAGTATTAACAAACAGGCACGTTACCTGTAGTAGTGCTGACTGTGCAGCCGCACTATGCTGCAGTTCCTGTAAGGAAGATTGTGCGGCACTTTGGGGAAAGCCAGGGATACCAGGGAGGGATAAAAGACCAGGAAAAACTGCATTTCCCGGTGTCTGTAGTCCAGAAGTCAAGCTGAAAGAATATTAAGATGTGGCTATTATTAAGAACATCTGCATCGTGTTTTATCCTATGTTTCTCTCTATATATGTTTATGTCTATATAAATTAAAAAAGCACCTATTTTTCTACACCTAATAAAGGCCAGAATTTCCAAACAGAAGCCCAGTCTCTACCCACCTATGAATTATTCATGCACACACAAACCAAGACTGTCTGGAGCACACCTAAGAAGGGAACTCAGAAATTTTTGTACCTCAGCTGTGCCTACAGTTTGCACACAAAAAAACTTTACAGACAAAAAGTTAAGATTGAGTACTTCCTTAAAACATAGGAACATCTAAGATATTGTCTGCTATTACCTGGATGTGTCAATGGATGCCCACGTGGAATCCATTCTTGTAAAAGCCTAGGAGGTGCCAAGTATCCTCATCTGGGAAATAAGATCACTAAGCACCTCACTGGATTAGACTGTCATAACGGGGACTATCGAGGAAAACCTATTCAGTAACTACTCTACCAGTTTCTAAAGACAGGTGAAAATCTACTGGTGAACTAACTCTAAAAATTAACTGTAATTTCTAACTATGAGTGAAAATCATGTCTACGCCTAAAGTAAAATCAGTGTTTTTCAAGAGAAAAAGAAATGGTTCTGACCTCCTTCAGAAACAGAAACATACCCAGCCTGTGCAACAAGTGCAGAGTTGAAGTTTGAGCTAAAGGCCGAGGCAAACCCTGGCAGGACCGGAGCCGGAGATGGGGCTGTGGCAGCTGCCGGCAACGGTGCAACTGCTGCTACTGCAGAAGATGCCTGGAGGCCAGGGAAAGAAGGGAGAGCAGGAGTGACAGAGGGTGTGTTAGAGACAGGAAAACCAGGGAAGGATGGGTTTGATGATCCCAGAGGTCCCTGGGCAACAGAAAAAAGGGAAGGGACGGCACTGGACAAGTTAAGCGAGAAGGGTGGAGCAGAGACTGTTGCTGAGGCGGCGAGTCCTGAGAGTACGGCGGCGGTGGAACTCGCATGAGGGGCAGACACGGCTGAAGCGGTTGTAGACGGAGTAGCTAACAAAGACCCTGGGAGAGTGACGGGTGGCGTAAGTGCTGGATTACCAGTAAAAGCAAAGTTACTGGTTAGAGACGTAAAAGGAGGAAGTCCATTGAACACGGGGGCAATGGGAGCAGAGGAGCCATGTGGGGCGAGGGAAATGGAAGCCAGAGAACTGGAGTTGTTTAGAGGAGCACTCAGAGAGGAGAGACCCGATAGCGCCGGATTCAGGGAACTGGGTAAACTGACTGGTACTGAAGCCGCTGAGGTGTATGCACGCCCAAGCGCTGACAGTCCTATGGTGCCATGAGAAGGGCCAGCTGAATGAGAAGGACCTTTAAAGGCCGAGAGGGTAGGACTTATGGGTTCTGTTTTGACCAGAACTGGGATACTTGTGGCAGCTGGGGCTGATGACAGCTGCTGATCAGGATTAGAAGGGCTTGTGCCATGCAAGAGGGAGGCTGATGAGCCACAGTTGACTGGCATAATCGATGGCGAAGTGGTTAAAGGTGACTGTGCAGGCAATGTTGGAGGAGTGGAACTAGAATTGGCCACAGATGGGGATGGAAGACCTGGAAAAATGGCCAACCCAGGTGTGGAGGAACGCTGTGGGGTGGGGGTGGCTGATGGAGTATAGCATTTGTTGACAGAGGAAGTGGGAGGGTCAGAGCTTTGATTAGCAAGAGCAGATAAAGAAGCAAGCTCGCTTGTCATAGCAGAAGGTAAAGCAGATGAATTGATTAATGAAGTGTCATTTGATGTCAGAAACCCCTTTAAGACAGACAAAATTGGGTTAGGCAAGCTAAGCGAACCAGGAATGGTAGTGGCAGGAGAATTAGCAACTGTAGATGGAACAGGACTAGAAATCCCTTGGGCGTTGGGAGGCAAGGACAAAGGGAGGCCAGCAAAAACTGATGACAATGGAGTGGGATTATTAGCGGAAGCAATTGAAGAGGTTGCAGAGAAGGGGAGGCCAGCAAATGGTGCAGCAGCAGATGCGAAAGCTTCACTGGGCGCAGGTGTGGCGCATGGTGTGGTAGAACCCTGCGGAGCTGGCGTAGCAGTGGGTATAGAAGCCAGCCCAGAAAAAACTGCAGGGATAGGGGTAGAGGTTGCACTGTGAACAGATGTGACAGGAACACCAGGCAATGAAAGGGATTTGATGACAGTAGGGGTTGGGGTGGATGGCTGAGATGTATGGATGGAAGAGGAGACCTGTCCTGGGAAAACAGGAAGGACAGGGGTAGACATGTTCATCCCAGATATGAGTGGAGTTGCAGGTGCTAATGGATGGCTTATTGCCTTGACAGGTGATGGGGTAGGGACTGGAGTAGCAGCAGGTGTTGAAGGATTAGAACCATGAGGAGTAAAGAGCTGATTCGCTTGTGCAGAAAAAGCTGCAAAGAAACAAAACTGGTAAGAATACTTGAAACCGTCAGAAATGTTTGAAATCAACACAAACACATTTTATACAGCATTTCAAAATACGATACACAGGCAATAGCTAACATATAATGTCTGTATATAAACAATGAACCACTGGAGCCTATGAAAACAAAACAAAACTGTACATACAAACACATCACACAAGTCGTACATCATGTAGGCTACCACTCCTCTTTAAAACACTTTGTGACATCTACTACCTCTTCATGATCTCATGCAAGACAGTTAGATACTCAAATATACTCTGTAAGAATGTCTAAGTGATACAGGAAAACACCCTCCCTCTGGTCCCTAACATCTGGCAGTACACAAACCAGATCTAATATTCCATTGGCATCAGATCACCTGGGCTCCTCTGCATCCACTGTCACTGAAGGTCAGAATTTCCTTCAGAACCAGTTAATTCAATGTATCATGATTTCAGAGAAGTTTAGTCAACAACTGAAGAAAGCTGATTTCAGGTGCTGGTATTTTTCTTTCCTTCAAAATCAGGTCATTCTCTTCACTGTGTTTCCTTCAGATTTTGATTCTAAGAAGGTACACTTTTAAATTCATGTATCACGCTACAGTATTAAACTAACATTGGCACTTGACCTTATCAACAAGTATTTCTGTAAGTCTGAAGTCAGGTATCTATAACCAAGGCAAGCACCTGCCACTAGGAATATCAGCTTATAACAATCTTCAAAGTAAGTCAAAGACACATCAGTCAAGCTGGAGGGAAAAAAAAAGGCAGGTACACTGTGAATGGGGATGTGGGAGTTAATGAAAAGAAGCTGCATTTATGAACACTGGCATGTCAAGAGCCTCGATATGCCTCTATCTAGTTTCCTGTAGAATATGTGTTAATTAATCATTCCTCTCAAACAACCCTCGTGCTTTATTTTACTTTTAAAATAATCTGTTCAACTGTAAGCAAATCACTGATCTAACCAAACTCATCACCCTTAACTCTGTAACAGTTTAGATTTCTCTCTTGCCCAAATTCTACATACGCACACAGAAACCCGGAATCTTTAAAATCTTGGACCTAAGTGGACATGACAAACTCCTGTTTTATGTATCTTGAAGCTCTAAACTAGCAAGTTTGCAAACAAACTATTTCCTTTTACAGATTCTTTTCCAAAAACCTAAACCCAGATTGCTCGGCTCCGGATTCTGTCCTTTCCTCATCCTGTTTCCAAGCTGAAGGCTCTCCTACAGATCACAGTTGTTAATCCTGACAGCCAAGATTACCATCACAGAAATACAGCTGCAATATGACCCAGGGCTGTTACTGATTTTTTCCTCCTAAGAGATTTTATTCCTTACACTGTATTCATCCAGTTGTATAAACTACCTTGTAAAGACATGCACATTTTAAGGGGTATATATACAAATAAAGTGATTCTTTGAAACAGCAACATTTCTGTAGACCCATCCCTGGGCATAGAGGACAAAAGACAAAGCATAACTTTTTTTCTTTTTCCCCCCCTAGAAATATTTACAAGAGCTAAACCTATCATGGTAATTTTATCTATTTTGGGTATCGTTAATATGCCTGACTCAATCGCCAGTAGATTCTCAGTTTCTAATTGTCAAATCTAACGAAGTATCATCAAAGCCTTTGTGTAAGTAGTTCATAATGGGATTTATTATGATTTGTACTAGCTATAGGTACCGCACAGATAGAGACAAAAAAAAAAAAAAGACCACTCTTTCTTCTGCAAAAAGAATTGGAATTGAAAGGGTAAGACAAAAGTGTAGGCAAACATACTTGGAGTAACAGTCTGGGATAAGACATTCTACACAACATGGATTTCAACAAACTATAAACAACAAACCATCTCTCTTGTATTCTTAGCTTCCCATTGCAACTAATGTATGAAATCAAAATATGAATGAGTTTTCAAACAGATGCCCAAAGTTTTAACTGCAAAGACATTAATGAAGTGTTTCAGTGCACTACATTGCAAAGCATATTTTAATTTAGTTTTTCATATGATTTCTCACATACTTATATGCTGAAGAATATAAAGCCTTAACGAGCTAACACAAAAGGCTGAATTTCGATGTTTCGATGCTTTTAAATGCCAAATGCCAGAGATAATTTTTTCCGCAGCTCTCAAGGGATCTTATTCCTACTGTAGTTACATACTTAGAGGCTTACAAAAATTCCATTAAACAAATAAGTTTTTTACATTTTCTGAACAAATAACAAAGATACAAACAACACAAAAATCCCCCTGTGGATTTGCAATTTACCTTGATTTTGGGAAGGCTTTGCCTGGCTGGAAAGATCCTCATTTTCTAAACAGAGAACAACAGCTTGTTATTTAAAAGCAAATGAAACTCCAGCAGTGAATGATCCATTCACAACAATGAGTTAGAAAAAATACCATCAGCATTTTTAAAGGTATGCATGCTTTACCTGATACCACTTGATTAGCACTGTATGGTGGAGGAGCTGGTAAGCCTGGAGCTATGACATTAGCCATTGGAACTAAGCCAGCATTGTTGTAAGCACCTACAAGAACAAATGCAATATGCATCTCAGTTGTTAGAAGAACCTGTACCTAAATGAACCAGTAAGTGTCTTTTCCTTTAAAAAGAACATTTTCAAGATCATAAGACATTCCTTCACCAAAAAGCCAGGCCAGTTAATCATCCAGGCCGGATGCTGACTTTTGCCAATGTCTGCCTGAGTGACATGCATCATGACCCAAATTTTAGTAAAGGCACTTCTCTTGAAAGAGCCTGAAAAAGTCGTGTTTCAATTCCTTCCGGTTTCTTTTTGCCTGAAAAACTCAAAGGGGAGGAGTGATTCAGAGTGCTTGCAGCATCATTTGTTCTTTTTCTATTCCTAACTTAAAAGCTGCTGCAATTCTTCATTTAACATTAAAGCTTTGACAAACAAAAGAGCCAAACATACAACAGTGACCAGCCTTCCAACACTAGTCATAAAATTCAAAGAAAAATATCCCATCTCAAACACTTAGTCAATCATCTTCAGTATTTCTTTAAATGTTAAGAAATTCAAGTGGGTTAGTTAAAAAATTATTTTAATATAAAATACTTATTGTACTTAACATATTAAAAATACCTTTTTCTCTCCCTTATTCTTTGGAGCAACTCAAACTGTTGCATAGCTGTGGTATACAGTTCTGATTAAGAACATCAGAATTCACAGGAACATAAATACACTTCACAGTGGTCCAGAATGAATATTTTAAGAGCTTAAGAAATTACACTTAATGGGAAAAGGTAGCACTTGAACATTACTCAAAGTGCAGTAATTTGTTATACGTAATTCCTTTCTGGTTTCACACTTTCATAATAGTTCTACCTAATGTTAAGATTTCTTGCATGACAACTGTTGGCTGAAAATCAGAAAAGTAACTAACGATCATTGCATCAGCCAGGAAGGAAATGTTAAACCAATACATATAAGAGGCAGAAAATAAAATATCTTTCTGACCACTCTGACCATTGAAAACAATCACATTTAACAGTTTCAGGTCAGTATCTGCAATCTCATTTAACACATTTTATATATATATATAAAAATATATCATCAGTTATGAATTCCAATGTCACATTTATTTTTTTTTAAAGCCATGTTGCAGCCTAATAAGACTCTGAAACCTCAGAAGTGTTTTCATACCCTAAAACGTACTAATTCTTACATCCAATCACAGGCCCAATTTTATGCCCTAACTTACTTTGGAAAGGATTTGTTTAATATAAATTTGAGCTAATCTACAAGTTTCCAGTACACTTTCTGGGGAGCAAGGCATTTCTAGAGGAGTGTACAAAAAAGACTCAATCCTAGCTGAGGCACAAGGCTAGGAACAGGCAGACCAAACACAGGAAAAGGCAATCACTATGTCCTTTCTGAGACTGAAATCTACATGCCCAAACTTTTCTCTAAGGAAACTGTTTTCTCTCCATTGTGACAGAGAGAAAGTAAAACTGAAGGCAACTGAGGAACAGATTACCCCTTCAACTGAGAAACAGGTTACCGTCCTTCAGCAACTTCCTACCTGTTTCCACCCAATTGAGGGCTGTGCTTGACCATATCCTAAATTTGGTACAACAGCAACAAGCCAACAGACTTGTCAAGACAAAGCTCAAACTTTGGTCAAACATTACAACAAAGGCACAGCCCTCGTCTTGTCTAACATGCACAATGCCTCCCATAAAAGGAATATTTTGTCATCAGAACAAGATTGTGAATTTTCCTTATGATGTAGATGTTGGGAAAATAATACAATATATTTCTCTTTTTATCAACTCTGCAGTCACGACAGGAAGAGGTAGAAACCAGTACCCAGAGCAAGCTTAGGCAGCACAAGCCAGTTTCAGATATGATCATGGTTAGAGAAACTGACACTTCACACTTAAAAGGCAAATGGATGAAACAATAGCATCAAGCTAAAACACATAGAAGCCTTACTTGGTGCAATAGTCGCGTGTGGCCGACATGGTGGGATGGGGTATGGAACTGGTTTGTGTGGATTGTAGGTTGATGGAGCCTACATAAACAAAAAACAAACGGAAGAAGCAATAGTGAAAGCATTACCTAATGTTTCTCAGACAAAAAGTTAACATTCAGATACTACTACAGACAGCTGTTCTTCACTGGAAAAATATGTGATATCAAATTTCTTCATAATATCCATTGTGACTGCAAATATTTCACTCTTTCTGAAAAGAATGAAACAAACATCACTTGTATACCTTTAGATTTTAAAACAATACTGAAAACAGGTGGGAAAAAGAACTCCTTTCTGTCCCGTAGTTTTCACACACTGCAGTCTTGGACTGACTTCTCATTTTAAAGATTTAGCATGATTAAAACTAATAAATACTTATTAAGGTACTTGTCGCCACAGCTTAGTGGGAAACATCTCATAATAAAAGTGAAAACATTTGGACAATACTTCTAAAGTAGTATCAAGTACATTGAAAGTTTGTCCCACATACTGAAAAATTTTGAAAAACAGACCAGCTGTGTTGTTAAGAAACCAGAACCTCGTTCTCAGGCACTGCTGTAATTCCAGTTTCCAAGATGCAGGTATTTTATATGTTCATGTGGGAAACCCTCAGAGATCGTAATAAAAAATTGCATATATTTCTATTTAAAACTTCCACTAGCTCATGATGAGCTACTAAAAATGCTTTTAGTTTTGTCTTCTGCTACTGTAATTTAAATTCTGCCTTCAAATGCACACACATTGTATCCACTAGAGGATCTTATCCCCCCACAAATATAAACCAAAGCTTCTTCTCAAGTTAAATAAAAAACCACTACATCATATTATCTTTATTATATAAGTTTAGCTTTGTTTAAATTGCTGCTCTACAGTCTTCTTGCAACATAACAGCATTTTGCATAAAAGCCTTATTGAACTGGCTGGTGGATGGAATTTTTTTTTTTTCCTTAAAGTTTCATTTATTTACTCATTTATTAGACATACTGGTTTGGATGGTCCAAGTATCCGAGCTGCTATTCCCTTTCCTTCATTAGTGCATTCTTCTGTATCTTTTTTGATAGGGGTTCCCTGAAACAAAAGAAAATTAAACTATGAATTTAGAAGTAAATCTTGCTATGGAATTTCTGTCATATTTGATTTTTTTTCTTAACTACATTTGAGCTTTTGAATATTCTGAAAGTGATACTTAACCATGTTTGTTGGGAAAAGGAAACTCTGTTCTAGGCTTGTAAAATGATAACTAAGAGCACTCCAGTAGCTTGGTTTATAACACTGAGCTTTTGTAAAGAGATACATATTAAACAGTCCACGTTTCTGATGGAAATCTGCATTTTGATTTGTGGACATGATAACCTACATTTTGCAGTCCCTTAAAGTATTCACAGGAAATACTTCACATGGTTGTTCAGGAACTACACTAAAATTAGCAGTGTTACTGTAGAGACCATATTAGCTCATCTTATCAACCTACCAGTAAGGTTGTTTATACCTCTCTTGATTCTACCAAATATTGCTGGAGTTTACAATGTTTTCCTTATACGAACAATATCTTATTTATGCAGTAATCTTTACTCAAAGTGGCACAGAAAGAATGGGCAAATAAAAATAATGCAAGTGCCCTATAAATTTGTAATGAGGTACAAAAAAAATACCAAAACCATTGCGTTTGATTGCACTCCTCCTTCCATATATATGAATCCTGGTTTTGCTTATATGATAACTAATCCTAAATCAAGGATGCTGTGAAAAGCAAAAGCATAGGATCATGCTTACTGGGAAAATTCCATTTATGCGGCTTGGTTTGCCCTTGGGATAAGGGTTGCCTGGAATCATGCCACAGGATGATATCATAGCATGAGGAGCCTTACAACCTGTTTTTGAAGCCTGCAAAATAATCAAGAAAGGACATTATTTCCTATCAAATTCAACACTTTATATAAATTAATTACTATTTCATGACACTTAGACTGCATGAATCAACCTACATGGAACAATTCAAAGCTTTGCCTCAAATCTTCTTCCCAAATAGCCCAAATAGTGTGAGGTTCTGCCAAAGTCCCCTTTGTTTTGAATAGTTCTACTCAGACCACTTCTGCTTCTACTGAACTTGGCGTTAAGCACTTGGTGTTCTCTAAAACACATGCAGACTGTTTCCTTCAGCATTGGCTGCAATTCTGTGCCTCTTTCTCCATATGATCCTAATGCCTGACAGGAACTTCCCCTTTTTTTTGTCACGTGTATTACATTCCTTTTATCTTTTTGCAGCTGCTTCTTTCAACTTGTCTTCCACCAGTAGTTCCCAGCAGTCCTTATGGTAAGTCCTGACCCCACAATGACCATAAGAGCATAAACAATAATGTGTTTGACAGAATCAAGGATACTAGAGTATCTTGACTACCTGTTCAAGAATTCTTCTGCATCTTTTCTTCTCTGACATATTAATTCTGAACAGATCTTCAATAAGGCGATAATTCTGAGCATCAACAATGTTGCTATAAATAAAGACGTTGACAGATGATTACTGTCATTCCATATGCTCATCAGAAATAACGCACTACTGAAAAGCGATCAACACTTACTCAGCCAGTACACAACAGTACATTAAAAAAGCCACAATTAGTTCAGATCATAATATTACTATTATTGTTAAAGTAAAAACCCAGGGCTTAAATATGGTATTCATATTTGTAAGTGAAACATGGTATTAGAATGAAATACCAATAGGGAGTATTAGAATTAAATATCAATATGGAACATGGACAATGATAGCTAAACTTTATGGCAAAATAACTACACTGACAAAATGAATTTTGCATCACAACAGTTCATTAAAAAGCTTTAATTGCTACTAGCACACAATTCCCAGCACAGCAGAAAAGCAGCAGCTACTAAGTTTGCCACTGTTTCCTGCTAGGCTGGCGGAGAAACAAATTTTCATCTTATTTACTCCAGAATGAGAAAGATGAAACTCCTGGCAATTCTCTCCATGTTCTGCAGAGCTAGTGAAACCCTTCACGCAGTTCCAAAAAGTACCTTTCCTTTCTCCTTGCTCCTCTACCAAAAATAACACTAGACACACCAAAGACAACAACAAAATGTGCAAGTACAAGGAACCTAATGCCTGATTCTATCTGCCTTTTTCAAAACCCCAACCGCAGCACCTTTACTGCTGTCAAACATTAGCTGCCCCGCATAAACTACTGGAATTACAACACAGCCCCAGAAAGGAGGACTCCTCAAATGGAATCAGCAGGACGTTGAACGAAGACATAAAAAACACCCCAAAGAAAGGTATTAAAATGACACTGAACTTTCAGCTTTGTTCTCTAGTTTTGAGTAGCAAAGTAAATAGTATGTGGATTTGGGTTAGGATTTCCGTATCATGACTCCCTTATTATGCTCTGGCACTGAAGAAATTCAACAGCTAAGGAAATTACCAGGCTTTCTCCCCACACCACAGCTGAAGTGTAGCAACTAAAGAGTCTATGAGCTCCAATCTCATTTCAAGAAGTAGAACAGGTTAGTTTAACGCGCCACTGAACTTCCTTTAGGCTACTCTGTTTTGTCATGATCTGAAATAGACTAGGAGCACTCATACAGCTTCTTAAAGCTCAACTCTGAAAGCAAGATCATGTCTATGTCCTCAGCCTTATTTGTTTTATGGATTTTTACATAATGAATTTATATGCCCAAAAATGTCCAAGCTGGCTGTAATATATAGCATTCACATGCAAGGCAGACATACTTAATGCAAAACAAAAAATAAACCAAAACAAAAACAAAAAACCCAAACAAACGAACAAAAAATCCCCAAAACCAGAACAACACTTCATATAATAAATCCCCCAAGCCAGGCAGAAGAGTTCCAATATAAACATATGTAAAAGGTAGGTCATTTGAAGCAGCTGTGTTCAGTAAAAATCCCCAACTTTCTGCATAAACATACATTTAGAATATCCATACATCTTTTATAGACATTAGATTTGTAAATCAAATGTGTCAATTTAAGACATGTATTTACTTAACTCGTTTTTACATATGGAATATTTAGAGGGCTTTTCAAATGCAAAAGGGTCAATGCACAGAATACTCTGGTCGCAAGCCTTTTACATTTCAGTGAGCAGAAATAAGCCCAAGGCCCTCTTCATTCTCTACAAGATTTGAAGACCACGGTAAATATACTGGCAAAGTGGCAGTTTTCCAGCAGGCAGAAGCCCACATAGCAGCATGCTCAAGACTCAGATGAACTATGGAATTTTGCACAATGCCTTCTTTTTACAGCCCCATCAATAATGGATTTGTGCTTTACCTTAACTGGCCACAGTGCTTCCTTATAGAAGTATCTTAAGTTTTATATACTGAAACATTAGTAAAAACAATACAACTTAAGGAAATATAACATGAGAGATACTTACGATGCTAAGATTTCAAGGGCAATAAGTTTATCTTTACTGAATGTGAAGCAATTGAGAATATTAACCATTTTCGATGCTGGAACTGCGACTATTTTCTGACAAGTAAGCAAGAAAGAAAAAACAGTTTATATAAAATAAGACGCTGCAATTATTTTAAACCCAGAATGCTACCCAAATGTAACAGCTTCATATAATATATTTCAGTAAATGTTTAATACTGTCTCCCTCCCACTGGGAAGGAGACTCTATGCACTAAATACTGGACAGGCAACTGCAAAGAGTACTTGCCAAAAGCAGAAAAATTAGGAAAGTTAACAATAGTTAAAAAGGGCTACATCTATTCTTGTGATACACAGGAAAGTAAAAGATACTTCAGTCAGAAAAGATACCCTGGTTAAAAGTATGACATTTTGTATTTTGATACCATTGAAAAAGAAAAGAGATGAAGAGGAAACTTTGAAGATTAAAGGGCAGACTGACCCATCAGTTGCAAAAGTAGACATCACAAAACTAAGATAAGAGGGCAAACTTACTCTACAAGATTATGCCACAAGAACTTACATGTTGTAAAGCCTTTATTGCCTTGAGCTGTGGTTCAGCCCAGGAAAAGTATCTCAGTAACTCAACAACCTGCAACAGAAAGGCCCTCAATTAATCTTTTATATATATTAAAAAATTATGCTAACAGCATCGATATGATCTTTCCATTTTTGGAGTATAGTGGTATACTGCTAAAATACATGTGCCTGTCTGTGATGTCTGATTACATCAATGCCTACCAGCATCTAATGTTTTTTTTATTTCTAAGTAGGTACCTAAAAATTCTAAGTTATGAAATGAAGTTTTTCTATGGAAATATTGGAAATACTTAAAATAGTTACACCTCTATATATTTGCATATATGCACAATTGCCACAGTATTAGAATAAAAAAAATAAATCTTTCTGAAAAAGCTTCTAAACTTTCAGTATCTCAAACAGCACATTCACCAAACATACAAAAAAAAAAAATGAAAAAGAAACAGGAAAAAAATCCACGTAGTACCAAAATAAACTGGATACTTATTACTACATCCCAATTTAGAAAATACATGCAAAACAATCCTACATTCCATGATGATTAATTTCTCCAATTTTTCCCACACAACAGGAACGGAACTGTAATGATTTTGATAGCAAAACAACTTAGAACTATTTTTAACAGATGAATGCTGATATAACAATGGGGAATTAAACGTCCTCAGTTAATAAATAAAAAAGCTAATATGATCAGTCGCAGTATGATTGGAGATACTGCCTTTTTCTATTACTAAATCCACAAAACCAACAGCTCCCATTAGGCCCATGACAGTGTTGACTTTTACCTGTTCACTAGAAAAGTATCCATGAACATATTCAATGGCTTTTAATTTGTACTCAGTCAATACAGCCTAGAAAATATAGAAAAAAAAGACACATAATTAGTCCCCCCAAAACTGTAACTATACCACAATCACCTGCTAGAATAAGCCATTAATCTAGATTAATATAATTATTAAATATAAATAAATTAAAATATTAACTTTTCTGTCACCTTACAAAGTGACATTTGCGTCATTTATACTGCAATATTCCTAAGTAACAGAATACTTCTTAGGTAATTGAGAGAACAATGAAAAGCAGAGGTGTATTTTAACTCTTCTGTTTAAAAAAAATAGTCATTTTTTTATTTATTGCATTATGCTTTTTTTTTTGTTGTTTAAAACGGCACTGAGAGAATATCATCATCACTCTTCCTTTTGCCTCTAAGGTTAACATTAACTTTACATCAAACAAGATATTACAGTTCATTATTCATACAAACTCTTTGTATGTTCCCTGTAAAATAATTAGCAAAGCATGTTACTTCAGTGAATTTATGAAGAGACTGGGTAACAAGTCTGTACAGACAGAACTAAGTACACAAGAAAGCCTGCTCCAGAGGGTGGTGATGTCTTATCATTACTTTCCCATAGCTCAAACTTCAATATGCAATTATACAAAACCAAGGAAGCACAACAGTTAACACAGCACTGGCCACTGCTCTTGACTCAGTGGCAACCTAATAGCCAGGGCTTCCTCCCTCTGCTCACACGCAGCTCACCAACAGACACACAAGATGTAAAGACGACAGATAGCAGCTAAATTCCTGCCCTGAACTAGTGCACAAACCTTCCTCCCCCAGTTTCCAAGGGCCCCATCAACTGATAGCTCTCAGATCACCTCCAGCTTCACTCACGCACCCATTTCTATCTTCTTCCCAATAGCCCTAAAACCTACCCTTATTACTACTTTTTTTGTCCTTGCCCCTCCACACGGACAGACATGAAGTTCTCCATCGCTGCAACCCGTCTGTGAGTAGCACAGATGCACAGAAACCCACTCACACACCGTTCGAGACAACTCCCTCCCTTTCTGTACCTCATTAAGAGGCCAACACTACCAGACACGCAGAAGCCACGGGGGAAAAAGAACTTCTCTCTTCATGCTCATTTTTCCTTCTCTCCCTTCCTTATTTTCACATATTTTGGAAAACAAGCCTGGTATGTCAATAAAGCAATTTCTTTACCAAAACCAATGTCACTCTTCTTCCTTAAATCAACAACCGAATGACTTCATAGTGAGAACAAAACCAGTGCTGCTATGTTTATTTATTTAAAAAACACCCCTCAAAGTTAATTTTTTTAATAATCAAAAATATATATGGGGAAAGACAGAACTAAGCTACACATTAAGACATGTAAATAATTGTTCCTGCTAATTGCAGGACTGAAAACAGAACACACCAACAGAACTGACTTGTGAATCCCATAATAAAGAAGGTTCTACCACAGAGCTAGAAACGAAGTTTAAACAAAGACCTAGAAACAAAGGCACAAAATAAGCATTTGGGAAATGAATGTTACACTGGAAGAGCACAGCTATTATTAACACAGCACAGCACCAATCCTTAGATCAACATTAAGTTGGGTTTACGGGATACAGGCAGATAGCATACAGGAAACATAACTGCCTATAATCACATGTCAAAAACCCTTTTGTTTGAAGTCTTTAGTAACCACAGAGCGTATTCTGATGGGCCGCACTGCAGCAGGAAAATCTGAAACATTACTCCCTCCCATCATCAATTCTCAGAAAAAGTATTCATGTGCAATCTGTTCCTTGATTATTTTTTTTTTGCCAGATTTTCCATAAAAATTCTTAGGCTGGGAGGGAAGTCCACGCCCTGAAATATCTTAGCCTGTCACATTTTTAGCTGGTCACACAGCATGGAACATGTTTTAGAAAGGAGAATTTCTGACCATGACCTTATGTAAAAATGCTGTGATAACAAAGAATCCTCAACGGGGCTTTTGTGTACAGTGGTTTATACCTCAAGATGTTCCAAAACAATAATAGTACAACTGCAGACATCACTGTATCTCATGCTGAAGAGAAGCTGAACTGAAATTCAATTCTAGCACCCAAGTCCAAATAAAGGAAATGACCTCCCCTAGACAACCCATCATAACAAAAAATACCTTTCATAAAAATGCCAAGGATTCCATTTCTGCCATAAGACAATCTTATCAGAAACGAGCCTTTCATTTTCACACCAAGACAGCTTTAGCAGGACACACAACTGCTCTACTGTGACACTGAAATCACCTTTGCTTAATTACAGCAAAATACGTCATCCCAGGCTTGTACTTCCCACGCAAGACAGGAACCATACTTCTACTAATCTGAGAAGTTCTGAAGGATCCAGACACTTTTTCAATCCCCTTTTCCAATTCCAGCATTTGGGGAACTGTCCCAACCACCAACCTCTAGCCTTCCTCTTAAAAGCAGGCCTCTGTGCAGAAAGAAATGAAGCCAGGCACCAGGAAACCCAGGTTCGTATCTCTGCTTCCCACAACCAGGAGGTATTTAGCTCAGTGAATTTTTAACAGGAGATGCGCAAGCACAGTCCAGAGCATCAAAACCCAGATCCTGGAGGATCGTGTGCACACACTCCTGAACTGTGGGAGACGTGACTTTGAGTAAGTACAGGAAAGCACAGCTTAGAAATCAGCTCTCTCACATCATCTTCGTGTGCTGTATCTCCTAAACCACCATATAAAAGGTGGATACCTCACACTATAAGACCCCATCTCCAGTTAGGCCAAGCAAACACTGTCCCTCCTCCCAAATAAGAGATAGCTGGCAATTTTGGCTTTTTTTCCCCATCTTCCTTGACAGCAAAAATGCTGTGATGTATTTATTAAAGTGCTTATTTCAAATGAGCACTCTTCCAGCACATGGCATTAGCGGTAGCAGCCTGGACATCTGATCTCAGTTTTCTGAGAAAATAAAAACATCTCAAAGAGAGCAAACATGTCACAGCAGCTTTACACGGTTATACCTGACACACAAAAACTACGGATACACCAGCAATACAGGATTCTAGTTCTTCACACCCAGGTAAAATTTAGTCTTTATTGAATCCTGAAGTGATTCTTAAAACAACACGAACACCTGACCTGGTGTGTTCACTAAGAGGAATAGTCTACTACCAAATGGTTAAACTAACATGCAAAATGATAAGTTACCTTTCTAATTTCATCCAGCACGGTTTCAAATGATTTCTTATCCATCT
>KZ506214.1:286823-315173 GCA_002844005.1 Limosa lapponica baueri
GGCGAAGCGGGGGAGCTTTGAGCAAAACCTCTGGTTACGGCTTCCCGCCCCGAAGGCAGATACTGGGGTAGGAGAACGGTGGGGCTGGAACCGGTCCTAGGTCGCCTCGGGGACCCGTAGTGGTGCGGGCTGGGTCCCGGGACCCGGTTCGTCCTGGTGCCTTCCCGCGCCTTCTCTGGTTTAGGTCGTTCTGGGCGGAGGTTTGGTGATGTGGCTTCACGGCTCTTCTGGAATAAACACGGGTGCTGGGGGGTTCTTTTTCAGGGGTTTCCAAGCAATATGTGCTGCTTAACAAGGAAAAACTTCATAATCTGTAGGTCAATGACTTTGCACTGTTTACTCTCAGATTTTTACCCTGGTTAATTACTTTTCCTTCATGATGGTCTAGTCTGTCTTAAAATGTTCGTATTTCTCTGTCATCAACTTAATCCCTACTTCTGGTGAGGCAATTAACAGAAATGTTAGATGGCACTGGTCCTTCAGGGCCACCACTTGTTACTTCTTAGTTCTAGCCTGATCTTTTCTGTTTCAGTGCTTACATCTCCATCCGCAGGGTAGCTGTGCTTGGCTTCCATTCTTCTGCTGGAAAAGTAGAACAAAAAGGTGGAAGATTATTTTCTTCCATTATCCTTTAAAATGTATACATTGGCCTGAATTTTGCTATTCCTAGTATCTTACACTTTCCCATTTCTACGAGGTAGTTTTCTTTCTCGACCTGTATTTTCCCTTTATCCTGATTTTTCTTTTTCTTATTTTCATATCTTCTTAAGTAATTATTTATTCTGTTGCAGTTGGAACCTTCTCTGCTACTTTACTCATTGGAGCGTGATTTACAGATAGTAATAGCAGCTTCGATGTAAAAAATTTCAGAGTATGCTTTTTGCCTTCTAATTCCAGAGCTCCCCAATCCAAAGGATTTCATTAGCTAATTTCCAGTTTGTTGCAATTTTCCCATTTGCACCTGAAAGCCCTAACTACAAGCCTATTTCTGTTTATCTATCGTCTTAATTTAAATTGAGTAGACCAATTTATGATGTTTCAGTACAAAGTTAATTCATACTGCTGGTTCTTCTGATCCCACCATTGTGGGTTTTAACTACTAAAGGGTATTTATTTTTGTATTTTCAGGTTTTAAATGCATTTGATTACCCCTCCCCTTGGAAGGGACAGCAGCAGATGTACAAGCTGGACATAGGCTGGCCTAAAATTCCAGAGTATTTCACTGGTCAAACATTTTGTGTTGCTGTTGACTCTCTTCATGGTTTGGTCTATGTGGGACAAGTGAGTGAGAATACAGTATTTCTCTCCTTGTTAACTTAGTGTATTTTTGCCCTTAAAGTGGCTGTTTTAGATTAAGATGTATATGTATGTGTGAATATATATGACTAGCTATTGTATCAAAATTTGTGAAGATATAAGTGTAGATATGTCTGCTATAAATGTTTTTTGAAAGCAGTTCTGGGACCAGACTTGCTTGTGCTTTTAAAAGCATTAAATTTCTGCGATATGAATGCGTGATCCAATTTAACTGATTTACAGAAGCTTCTTCTCTAACTGTAAGGTAAACTGTGTTTCTGGGGCAACTGACTAGTCCCCTTCCACTCGCTCAGCCTTTGTCCCATGAAATCAAAACCACACAGCCCTTTCAGCCTGTTACAGTAACTGGTGTTCAATTATTTGCTTTACCCAGTTCTGTGCGTTGGTATCTCTAGGTCATGGATAAGACATTCTCTCCATGGAAAGTGGTGGGATTTAATTATAAAGCACAGTATGAGTACTTGAATGCCGTACAGCTAATAAGTACAGTCACAGTTTTTCATGCATGTGTTATGCTAGGCGTATTTTCCAGCAAGAACATAAAAACATGATTGAAAATGGAGACCAAGATAGCTGCAGGGGCATTCTTAAAATGGGACTTTACGTGATTTAAGTTGAAAGTCTAGAATAAATGGAAGGTTTTGCATGCTAAACTTAGACCATTCTCTGTCTCTTCTAGCTGGAAAAAATGAGATCTAGCAGACAGTCTCAGGAGTCTCATGATTCATGAAACATTGCAAAACCTTACCAAGAGGAATTTTCAAGATAGGATAACTTGCTTAATGCTTTTTCTTAATAGACCTTTTTTTGCCTTTTCAGAGGGGAGATAATGTACCAAAGGTACTTGTATTCTCAGAGGAAGGCTATTTTCTTTACTCCTGGAATAATACAGTTGAAATGCCTCATGGTATCTTTGTATTGAACACCGCAACAGATAGTTCTGTATGGATCACAGATGTTGGAACAGGTATGCACGGTGGCGATATGAGAAGTATTAGGTGGGGAAGAAAATGCTAATATTGCAGATATTACTTTAAACAACTCATTTATTTAAGTTTCTCAAATAATTGAGACAGATGTGTGCTTTTCTTGCCATAAACAAACATTTCAGGTGCTGCACAAAATACTCTTGACGGTTCATGAGCTAAGCTGTGCGCTTATAGCTTCTGAACTTAGCAAGCAAGATTTTTGGAGGGGTTTTTTTGTTGTTTTATTTTGTGTTTGTTTTTTTTTTCCCAGGAGAAGTATCAGGGAGGAAAAAATCTTCTGTCTAGACTTATCTACTGTCTTAGGTTTGGCAGCTCTAATGCAATGGGTGAATATTCTTGTAGCCTATAGATTTACAAACCCACAGTCATATTCTCACTATAGAATTTCATCTGTTTGATTTATTAATACAATTTGTGAATATCAGGAGATTTTATTTTTTAATCTTTGTAATCAGTTGTAATACTTACACTTTGTTTTGTTAAGATGTTTTTGCACTTTTTTTTTTTTTTCCTTAATTCAGGGAAAAATGGGCACACCGTGAAACAATATAGCCCTTCGGGTAAACTTTTGCAGATCTTGGGCACGCCAGGTAATGCAGGTTCAAGTTTGATTCCCCTCCAATTTGATCAACCAGCTGAGGTCTTCGTAGAGGAGAGTGGAGATATCTATGTTGTGGATGGAGACGGAGGAATGAATAACAGATTGCTCAAACTGTCCAACGGTATGGAAAAATGAACTTCCGCCATCGTTGACTATTGAAAATTGAATTTTAAATAACACAGCTTGAGAATACGTTTACGCGAGGGCTAGGTAGACCTGTCATTTAACATTAGTTTGAAGACTTTGTTGGATCAGGTCCTGTTTTATTGCTTGTCGCTTCAGGAGAAATCTCCTAATTGTTTATGACAAAAGGCTGAGAGAATTAGTTTGTTCCGGCTTCAAGAGAGAAGGCTCAGGAGGATTCTTATCGCTGTCTTCAAGTCAGTAATGGGAGGGTATAGAGAAGACAGAGCCACACGTTTCTTGGAGACGCACAGTGAAGAATGAGGAACACTGAGTAAAAGATGCAAGAGGGGGGAAATTCCAGTTCGCTTTTTGGAGGGAAAGATTCACAGTGAGGGTGATCAGACAGTGAGTAGTTTGCCCAGAGAGGGTGTGCAGTCTCCACTCTTGGAGATGCTCAAAATTAGATGAGTTATGATAACCTAATTTAACTTCAGGGTTGGATTTGTTACAAGGCTAGTCCTGCTTTGAGAAGGAGGTTGGACATGATGGTATCTGGAGATCTTTTATACTTAAATTATTCCATGATTCTAATTAGCTTGCTTATATTCCCCAGCTAGGTGGTCAGAGTTGGTTAGGGCAGGAAGTGAGGAGTCTGTGCATGTCTGCAGTTGGGGAAAAATGGTGGAGCTACCATTTCTCCTTTGAGCTATCATAAAACAGTATATTTGCTAATGTCTAGTTTGCAAAATGGTAAATTGTTAAAACTCAAAACTGCCAGGGAACCAAAGTGTCATGGTTTGGGCCAGACTGGCCACTGAAATGAACAACAGATTGTTTAAACTTAATAAACAAATTAATATCATAATCAGCCAACTGTTGTTATATATATATAAAAAAATAAATACAGTGCTTAACAGGGCCTTCGACTATGGCATTTGTGTACTAGTAGCTACATATCTGAAACCATATTCCTGAATCCATTAATAAAAATACGGTAGTTCTTGGAGTAGTTCCCGAATTTCTTGGGTTTATGTATCAGTAGTACTGTGTTTAAAAAGCCTGGGTTTAGAAATTCCACCATTTAAAAATTACGCAAGGTAACTTTGCAAGGGAATGAGTTAGAGCTATTTTATTTGTTGTTTTTCATACTGTGATTTTTTTATTATTTTTACTTTCATCTTTCATTGTGCTCACTGTTTAGATTACAAAGAGATATGGCTGGCTGGAACAAATGGAACCGGCATTGGTCAGTTCAAGATTCCTCACAGTGTAACACTGGATCCTTTTGGACGGGTAAATAATAAAGGGAGAATTTTTTTTTCATCTTCTGACAGACTTGCTTACATCTATTTGAACAAAACAAATTCTATTTCTTTTCAATTGAACTGTTGTGGTGTGGGTCATTTCTATGTGGGTTAGTTTTCGGGGTGATAGAGTCATAAGCTGAAGTTTCCCACTGCAGATCCTGCTAAAATAGGTGGCTACAAGGTTAACACAAGGGTTCTGACCGGTTACGTTGTCAGTGTCCACGTAACAACAGACTGTTCCTCCTGCAGTTTCTAACATGTTGCCATTATGAAAGTGCAGGAGAATTATATTCTGTACTAAATATCTACTCAAGTGCTTAAGTTTCTTCAGGGGGCTTTAATTTCATTTCCTGTTTGGAAATTCCAAATAAATTTAAGATGATAGTAAGGCTCTGGCTAAGCTGTGAACATCAGTCACTTTCTACATGCAGCTCAAGAGTCTACTTCTGCCAGGTGTTAATCGTAGCCTGGTTTTGCCCTGCTGCGCTTATAGAGGAATTGTGCAGTCACTCCTTAATCTGTTTCAGGGAAAATAAGATTACTTGACTAAAACATCTTAAATCACTGGTTTGAGCTAATTCTGTTGATGCTGTCTGAACCAGAATAAGAAGCGTATATAAAAATCACTTCTCTGCCAAAACTGGCTGGGTGGGAGGGAGAAGAGGAGGGACATGGCCGCTTTGTGTTGAAGGGTAGCCATGAGTATATACAAAGACAGCAATTGCGATGGGCTACAATTTAATTGCCAACGCAGTGTTGATCATCAGCCTAAGTTAGAAATCAATTCCTAAGAAATTTAAGAGACCGCTGTAGTAGTGTTCCATTTAAAAATAGCGATGAAAGGTCTCAGGGTCAACTTGTTTATTGCTTCCTTGGGGGTGATATCTCAGAAAAGTCATGAAGTTCATTTATCAGACTGAGTTGTTACCAGCTAAAATTTCAGTGATTGTAATACAAGAGAGGCCTTCACTGGAACTGTCTGATGGTATTGTCAGCTTGCAGTGTTTGTAAACCCAGTTAGCACAGGGTGGAACAGAAATAAGCACAAAACTGACTGAAAATTCTCTTAGTGTTGCTCAATATTTTTAGTATTATTAGGCATATCAGAGTGTTTGCAGATGCAGTCATCATAGGCCTGGATCAAAAAAGAGACTACTGTTGAAAAACAAATTGTTAATGGGTGTTAGGCCAGTATCTTTAGAATTAAATCAGTGGGAATATGTCCTCTCTGGGGCGGGGAGGAGCAGAGTTCTACCAAATATATCCATATCATAGCCACAAAAGTGAAGAGAAGGCACTGATTTCTCTGTTATAGTATAAAATAATTTGTGTATGTTAACTATGTTGTGATTTTGTTTTATATCTGGAAGTCGTATCTATTTACTTTGCTTTGAATGTGGAGGTCCATGCTTCCAAGGTGTACTTCGTTTTTTACTACAGGAGACTTTGCTCATGTAAGAAACTAATGTGCTTGATTTGTGAACAGCTGTGATTCTTCTTCTTAACAGGTATGGGTTGCAGACAGAGACAACAAAAGAATCCAAGTTTTTGATAAAGTCACAGGGGAATGGCTTGGGTCTTGGAGCAGCTGCTTTTCAGAAGATGGGCCCTATTCTGTCAGGTATTATTGAACAGTTCATCTGGAAGCATGCAATTGCATGAATGAGGTCTACTGTTACCGATGAATTAAAACATTGATATTTAATGCTTGATGACAAAGAGTTACCAGTTTAACTAATAGGGTGCTGGGCCCTAATCATATGCAAAGATCTGCACAGTTGTATCTTGACAGGGAAATCCTGGCTTTATAACAAGCCCCTTGGATTTGAGTGCAGGACTGGGAACTTCATTTTAAATTGTTGTGTGTTGTTGACCTTATCGTTGCAGCTTTTACAGGAATAAAGATTGTCTTGAATGAATTTTCTGTAGCATAATCTGTCTCGAGGAACAGCAACATCTAGAGCAAGGCTTACAAGTTAATTCTCAGTGTCTTGCTGCATTCAGTCTGTTGTAGCCTTCAAAACCTTGGTTATTAAGGTTTTGTTTCTTTTAAAGTAGTCTTAAAATGACATGTCATATGGAGTTCGTAACTGAAAAAATATCTTTCTGTCTTTCACAGATTTACTGCCAATTACAAATACCTGATTGTAGCCCAGATGAACATCAACCGGTTAGCAATCTTGGCGGCGGCACCAGTTGGCTCCATTGGGGACTGTGTTATGGTCAGCGCAGTCCAGCTGGCAGATGAAACCAAACCACACCTTGTGGATGTAGACATGAAGAGTGGAGCAGTCTATGTTGCAGAGATTGGAGCCCAGCAAGTACAAAAATACATACCTTTAAGCTGATGGTTTCCCACAACTGCTGTGGCACAAGCTGTGTGACATATAAGACCTATGACCACATTTTCTTGAGTTTTCTGTAGCTTGTGTTTCCTTAGACAAGCACAGAACATTGTGCTCTCGGAAGTGTAGAGCTAGGAATCTGTCCTGGCTGTTCTGCAGGTCTGGAGAAGTACCTGGTCTTGAGCTGTTACTCATTTTAGTAATGCTGTGGTGGCTTTTGCTTTTGTTGCTGGGAATCGTAAAATGACTTTGATAAGTATCTTCATTTTATTATATAAAACTCTACAAACACAGCTGCTGTTCTTAAATGTGTTAGGTCATCTTGGGGCTCCTCTACTTAGCCCGTGTGTTGTTAAATGAAGGTCAGAACTGTCTGAAAGAAGTCTATAAATGATTTCCTGGAAAGTGAGCACCTAATTTTAATGTTTCTCTGATTTTTGGAATCATTGTGCTGATACTGCCTAACACTGAATACAAAGATGCATTATGATGTCAAATAAGATGCTGCTGGATACTGATGTCAGTGCTGATACTGGCATCTGCCTTAGATGTTTAATGACATAAGCATCAAAATCTAAGTTTTCAGCCCTTGCTAAAGTGGTAAAGTCAATAAGACAAATAAACTTAAGTTCAATTAATAGCAGGCACTTCAAACTAAATTAAAAATATGTGCACAGCAGCCAAGTACTGATTCTTAACTAAATCAATTCTTAAGCTGGTTTGGTTTATATCAGCATGAGTTTTCTGTTCCGTAAGGTTTCATAGTGGAACATATTGAAGTTCAACTCAAATTTAAGTTCCTCAAGATAAACAAATTGCAATTTGCTAGGAAAGTCTTAATCAGCATTAGGGACTGGGAGACACGTGATTTTTTTCCCAATTTTATTGAAGCTCTGTCAGTTAACAGCAGTGCATCTGTTCTGATTTGGGGATTTTTAACTGCTCTATATCCAACACTTAGACATCATCAACTCCATTAATGTCTAGAGCTAAGTTTCTTATGCTATATCCTAGCAGATGTCTCCAAGTTCTTTCTGTTCCTGGTCCAGGGTGGTTCCATTTTCTTTAAATGTTGCTACAAGATTTTAAGTTAGTTCACTTTTTAACACAGAGGGAAATGGGTATAGGAAAACGGGATTGGGAAAATGACACAGCAGAAATGAGACAGTAACTGATTACCTCTGTAAAGCTGTGAATCCACATTCCATATTTATCTCCTAGCTCTTCAAAACATTTGGAAGGTTTTTTGCTGTTTCCACACACTAATTCTGCTGTGTGGACTATTTTAATGCTAATTACCAGCTAAGAGAGGCAATTTCTTTTCAACTTCCTTAGAAAGGGAATATGGGAAATGGAATTATCCTGATGAGAAACATCCATTTCAGTGAATGTTACCAAAAGGAAATGCATCTTAATTTGGCAGACTTCAGTCTATGGTCACAAATTTCTGGGTCAGCAGATGGGGAAAACTGTCCAGAAAAGTCAGATTCGTATGTTCTAAAGAAAGTTACCCAGCTGTGGAGACTGATAGCCTGATTTCAGTACTGTTTGAGATTAATGCACTAGGTGTGAATGCTTTGTTGTTGGCTACATCCACAGCAACAAAAGCAGATCTAACCTGGCTGCTCTCGTGCAAGCCTAAGAACCAGAACTTCAGAGTTATACGCTAGCAAATATGATCCATCATTCACATGGACTTGAATGAGAGCCAGTAAGTAATATTTATTAGCTGAAGAAGTAGCAGCACTTCCTCTAGACCTGGACGGATAGGTCCACGTTGCCTTGCAGTGTGTTTTGTGGATTTTCTAACTAGATCTCCACTAGCTCAGGGATCTCTGCTCTGTGTGCAATTTAGCTATTTCTCACCTACACAAGGTGGATTTCTTTGAAAAAAAATATAACACTCAAATATAGTTAATGATATTATAGTATCTCGGTGATGTAAGGGGTTCAGACACATCCATCCTTCCTCACCACATCCTCTCCTTATTTATTTTTCCTGTGTCACATCCATTTGAAACTGGACTCGAAGCTCTCTGGGAAAATGCTTCTGTGTTCAGTAAGGGAGTAGTGCACTTCTGGATGTTGACAATTAAGTTATTTCTAGAAGGTTCTGTTTGCTGCGTGGATCTGCTCTCAGTTCTCTTTACATGGGCTTTTGCAGCCCCTGGAAATGGAGAGCGTTCATCCAGTTTTGTCTGGCTTTACTGAAGTAGGCCATGGAGCCAAAATGTGCCTTGCCTCTTGGCGTTTGGGTGTCTGTGATAAGAAGGGATGCTCATTATTAACTAGTATGGGATGCTTAGACTCCTTTTTACCTCTGTGTCTATGACCAGACTGAGAAAATGATTGATTTGTGCTCTAACTTGCTAATTCTCTGAAGGTTTTCTTATGTATCTTCTTGAAACTGATTTCTGAAATATTGCCTAATAGTATAACTTGATAAAATAAATTGAGAATTTCCCATTATGAATGGCTTGGGCGCTTTATTTCTGCACTAATATCAATAAATTCCATTGCAATGGATTACTTTTCTAAATATGGAGTCCTCAGCACTTTAATAAGGTATTTAATAATTTCTGATACCAGCATTCAAATGTAATCAAATATTCCATGTTATCTTTATACATTACTATTTCTGCAGCTCATCTCACGCATCCTAATTTATGTATCAATAAATTCACATAAATATCTCCCAGATGTTTTCCTCTGAGTAATTAGTAAAACGATATGATGAGTTACGTAAGTGCCATGTATAAAAAACCTGTGTTTAAACTGTATACCCTTTTGACACTAATAGGGAAATTTAAAAACAAACCAACAAAACACTTATTAGTATAGAATCGGGTTTTATTTCCAGAAAAGATTTACCAAGCAATCTGTTTAGTTTTCAGAAGATTAAGAAGGGATTTCACTATGGGTTAGAAATATTTGCACAAGAAGAAAAATAACATACTACAGTGCTAACTCGACAAGAAAAAAACCAGGTTGTTGCTAGAACCCCTCAAAAATCTAATTTTAGTTAATAGGTCCCAATTTCAAGTGCAAGAAGTAATCTCTGGAGTATCCAAGCAAAGGTAATAGGAGTATTCCATGTTTCGTTGTCTCCCGCTTTGCAGACTTTTTCTTTTTTCTTTACTTTTCAATTTATTTTTTTTTAATTGATCCTCTTCTTTGGGTAAGTACCTAGATTGTTAACTGGGTGATGTTCCCAGGAGGTAAGACTGGGACTATTAATACAGTTCATCTTGATTTTTCTGTGATGCTAACCAGTCTTTTTTTCTTTTTTTTTTTTTTTTGGTGTTTTTGTAGTCAATTTTTAACAATATCCCTCTGGTCAAAACAAAAGAAGCCTGAATCAGGTTTGTGCCCTGCAAGGTCAGTGTAGTGAGGCTGAAGTGCCTCAAAAACAGCTGAGGGGGAAGGTCCACTGATACGTCTGTGGGTCTGCTCCTTACTGTTAGGAAGTTCACGGCCTTAAAGCGGTTATTAACCTTTGTGAAGCATTAAGTAGTTAGTTATCTTAGTTGACACTTTCTTGACAATTTGTAAGCTGAGAAGCCTTCACAGAAGTGATCCATCACCAAGAAGTGTTTGCAGTCCCTGAAGTTGCCTGTATAAAACATAGGAGGGCACCAAAGCCCTGCTGATGCTTGGCATGCTCAGCCTAGCTATATACTAGTACATGTAAACAGTTGGTAGTTTCTAAACATTTGGAGTAAGGCAACAAAGATAATTAATCGCTCCAGACTTCCTTTCTCTTTTTAAAATAGATTGTGTTAAACATAAGCATATAATTGTATTATAGTCATTTTGGCTTATAACTACTGGATTTATGTCCATCTTTTATTTATTTCCATTGTTTTTCCTGGAAAAAAAAATCAGTAATTCTGTGTCCAGAGACAACTGGATATGGTGAATTGATTCTTCTACTCCTGATGTCATTGATTTCAATGGAATTACTCCTGATATGTTGCTTTGGAAACATAACAATTTATAATAGTATAACTATAGCAGCATAATTATACCAAAAGAGTAATACCAGGACATTTCCCTACAGAAGTGACCCTGAATGAGATTAGATCTAAGCTTACTGGATCTGATTTACCAGTTTTATTCTATCTCTCCTTTCTCAGCCTTCGCCTAAAAACCTTGCTCTGATTTTGTATTACTATTTAATTCTACTTTTGAGGGGGGATTGCTTCTGCAAAAATCATATTTGCCAGCAGTTGCCATCAAAATCTTTGAACGTGGACTTTTCTTCAGGTAAATGATTCAAAATACTTGATTCTTTCAGTGTTCATAAAGCATCAAAGCCATGTTGCTTGTATGAAATTTGAAAGTCAGAGCATATTAATTTATGCACAAAGGATGCTTTGTTACTGCATTAAAGCCAAAGTAACACCAATACAAACAAGATATGAATAAACACACTTTATCATAAGATCACAGGTTTTGAGGCTGAGGAAACCAAAGATGATTGAGTAACTGCATCTGCAAAACAGAGGTGAAAAATCTTGCCCAGTTACATCAGGAATGAAGCCATTAATTCTGTCTGAGCTATGATGGGGTCTCCTACAAAGAAAGTAAGACTTAAGAAATCTAACTCTTGAATAACTAAGGTCCATATATTTTAGTCCTTCTTTGTAGTCAATAAGCATCATTATGAAGGGAAGGCTTTACATTTAATCTGGGCTCATTTGTCTTCAACCTTGTGTTTTCTGGTTTCTGGCTTAGAGATCTCTTTAATGGGAGAAACTTCTGCTCTATCCCCCATGGAGTCATCTACAGATGGTGACTGAGTCATCTCTTGTTCCGCTCCTTATCTAAACTGTATAGATCGGAAAACTTGCCTTGCAGTGGAAAACCGCTCAGGCTTTAATTTCAAAATCTTTTCACGGCATTTATTATTAACAACAAACAAATCCACAGGGGCGTTCACCGTGTGACAGGCAGCCTGGCTATTACAACTGCCGGCACTAAAACTGTCTGTGCCCTGTACAGGAGTAATACCATCTCCTCGTGATTTGATGGGGCTGAATTTGTTTCTGCCCTTACCTCTCAGTGCAGTCCTGTCTCTGACAGTTGTCAAAGGATTTGGGTGGCTTAGGGGAGTCAAGGCATAAAGGAACCCTTCTGGAAGAATAGACCAGAACAGATACTGGTATGTTTTGTTTTGTTTTAAAATCTGTGCTTGCTCTTAAAGTCCTTAGCAAACTTCCCATGCTGTTAACATTTATTTTTTTATTTGACAGGGTCTTAATGGGAAGATGTGGCTGAAATTGGAGTGTCAGTAAATGGCTTATTAAAACAAACTGGTAAGTTGCTAGCAGGTGGTCATTTTATTAAGGTAATTCAGTATTTTCAGAAGACTTCCAAAATACTAAGGTCTGCTTAGAACTGCCTTAGTACCAGAGGGGAAAAAAAAAAAAAGGCAAATATGGTTTAAAGAAAGAAAAAAAACCAACTGAACAAAAAACCAACAAAACCTCACACCTTTGAGTGAGGATTCTGGAGAGATCCAATAGAACTGATGGCTGTACCGTGTCAATTGACATAAACCATAATGAAAAAAATAGCTGTATTGGACACACAACCATTAAATCTATTACAGGTCTTTGGAAGAATCTCTGAGCATGTGTATCAGGATGATCTGGCTAATAAGATTTGCTTAAATTTTCAAAAGGCTTTCAATAGCATCTCTTGCCAAGTGTCCATAAAGAAATTTGGTGGGATAAGAAAGAAGGGATAATAATGGATTACTAATTAAAATATTATAAGTGCAGTATATAAAAAACTAGTTCTGTGCTGCTCAATATATTGACAAATGATCTGGAAATGGACTGGGGAAGTCAGGGACAGAATTTACTGACAACACCAAGCTACTCAGGCTAGTAAAGACAGAAGCTGCAAAGAGCTGCAGAAGGATATAATGAGATTGAGTGTGCAATAAAATGGGAAATGGAATATAACACTGATAAATATAAAATCAGGTACAATTAGTAGAAAGAAGTCTAATTTTATATATGCAATGACAGCTTTGATATATATATTGCCATTTAGGAAGTGATCTCAGGCTCATAAAAGACGGTTCTATGAAAATATGAGCTTTCAAACTCAGCAGCAATCAGAAAACAAAGAGAATAATGGGAGGTACTGGGAAAGCACCAGATGATCAAACAACGTAATTATGTGAATTCCTGGTGAGTGCTCGTTTTGAATACTGCAGGCAGTTCTGGCTCTTCTTCCCCCTTCTAATCTCAGGAAGGCTACAGTGGAACTAGAAATACTAGAGAGAAGGAGAAGAAGAGTCTGTTAAAGATCCTTGACTGTATCCAGCTGCCGTCATCAGCGTTTCATCATTGAAAGCATCTGCATGAACATGCCTTTTTCTCTTGTAGCTTCAGAACTGGGTGAGGTCTGCTGGTGGGGTGGGGTGGAGAATAATGGAGGAGGTGGGGGATAAAGATGGGCAGAGATATGTGGTATCTGTTACCCAGAAGTCAGCTCGAGAGGAAGATAAGAGTTAGCAAATACCCTAAGGTTTTAGTGTTGAAGGAGCTTTCTGAATAGAACATACAGTCACCAAGTCAGTTCGTCGGTCTTACTGCAAATCAAAAGTTTTAGCAAAGGAGGCCCTTACTTCAGTTTGGCCAGCTTTGATGTTCTCTCCAAGGTGCATGTCCCTTGTGGCCTGTGGCACCTGTCCTCTGTCTCAAAGATGAAAAGCACTGTACTCGCTGCATCAGGTAACAAAATTGCAAAAAATGTCACGTTTCTCTGTAATACATCATCACCCGTGGTCTGACACAAGCGTGAGATAGCACAAGCATAGGCTAATTTTTGTTCAAAGATCGGAGCACTTGAAAAATCTTGGAATTAAAATGAAGGTGCTCTTTCAAATGTTTTAATAATTTCCAGCCAAGAGACAATGCCGATAGTTGTGCTGGTTCATTCTGGTGTGCAGAAGGTGCCTGTTAGCTCCCAAATGGAGCCTCCTTATATGTCCCAGCTGCAATGTTCATAGCACTGGGTGATTGGTCTGCAAGCAAATATCCATATTTACCTCTACAGGGATGCTGTGAATGAGAAAGGAAGGAAGATATATCATATTAGGGGCACGTGCTTCAGCATGTATATAAATTTTACAGTGGAAATGTGTATTTAAACAATTAAGGAGGAGATGTGGAGGTCAGGGGGAGGAGGGGGAAGCGATTCTACCTAGTGTATTCCGTACTAGCTCTCTAATAAGGCTTGTAGCATCTTTGTGCTCAGCCTAATTTCAGAGCTTTTAGGAAAGAAAACTCTAGAAAAATGTTATAAGAGTAGGAGATTATATGATACCTAAGGGTTACCATGATGTGCCTCCAGGGTGGTGCCTTAATGGGGCTTTGTGATGGATGATGCTACCAGACAAAAACAGTAGGAAGTTTGAATCAACTGTAAGATGGATAACAAGCTGGAGAAATTAAGAATATTAGGGATAACTTTTAAGGTGGCATCTTTGAAAACACTGGCCTGTGTTGTTATGGAGAGGCATGGCCCAGCAGAAAGCTCCTGATTTTCATTTTGCCCAATCTCCTCACTGTAAATATCTTTCTTTCTCACAGACAGTTGAGCCAGGAGGAAACACAGGTCACAGCCAATATTTATTAAACACCTTTTATTAATCAAGCTGCTTCTGTTAACAGCCAAGCTGTTGTTATTAATAGCAGATAACTATTTTACCACGCCTCCACCTCCCTGCTCCCAGCACTCGGGCAGGCGCTTGTCCTGCTGGAGCACCGTTTGGGAAGCCCACCCCAGCTCTCCTGGCAGCACAGGGTCACCCTGGTGCACTGGTGATGAGGAAGCCCCTTGAGGGGGGTCCAGTGCTTTGTGCAGTGCCTGCATCCCCTGCGGTCCCTGTGCACACAGGGCAGCCACCACCTCATGGATGGGGCCAAGTGGCATGGCCACTGCTGATGGCAGGCATGACTGGTCAGCCCTGTCCCCGGCCACCCCATGTGGAGCCACCTCCGGAGCTCACCCAGCTGCAGAGAGCTGCAACATGCAGCCTCCAGCACGCACTCATCTTCTCTCTGGCCTGCAGCTTTCTGGTCGCTGTTTCTCCATCCCCACGTGGTTTTGAGGAACACACAAGCCTTCATCCCCACACACAGCTCCCCGGTGGCACACGGAAGAGGAGGACGGATCTCAAGTAGGGAAACCCTAACAGGGCTGGAGTGGCTTATGTTTAAAAAGTGTCTTTTCTTCACCAAGCACTGCAAAGAAAGACACAGCTTATCTGAAAAGGCAGTCTCGGTGGCAATCTTGGAGAGGCCACCTCTAAAGCAGAGCTGGCCACCAGGCTGTCCCAGGAAGGCTGCCAGGTGCTGTGAAACCCCTGCAGCTCTGGAGAGCAGTCACGTACGGTCTGGTGCATCACCTCTACTTCTCCCTGTGCCCTTCCTGTTCTGCACCCAACCCAAGGGCCCTTCAGTCCTGACGGTTGCTCTCTGAGCACCACCTTCCTTCTCCAACAGAGGAAGCAATCACCCTGCCATTTTAAAACCCATAATGATCTGCAAACACAAGCACAGCAACATTTGCAAGGAAAAAATAGGCTCTCTTGTTAGCTCAATTGTGGCAGTTTAAAATGGAAGACGAACTCTTGGGTATGCAAAGGCATCTGTAATTTACTATTTTTTTTTTAAACAGCTATCTTACTAGGTGTAATAAAGGATAACACTTCCCCCGGCAAATCTCGACTGTCTCAAGAAACAGAAGTCATATAACTGATTTCAGATTGTATGCATTGCATCTCCTAAACACAGATGCACACATATATAGATAAATATATCAGGAGAGGTGTATGTAGCAGATGCAGTATATATAATCTAACATTCATGTATATGTATGTTATTTTTATTTAATTTTTATCGATGTATTCTGGGTCATGGGCATGCTGGGAGAGAAGAGTGGTAACAAATGCTTCTGTAATGAAACTGCCTGAGCCACCCAATATCAGTAGTAGTTCCCTGCTGTGTTTGCACTGTACGTACAGGCAACAAAGACAGCCCCTGCCCTGGAGGCCATTGCCAAGGAAATGGGCTGGTGTAGAAGAAAAGCAATACATGGTTCAGTAAGACAAATGAGCCAGCCTAAAACCTTCATGCTTTCAAAAGGAGGTTCACTCTGGTGTGAGGGATCCCTTCAATCAGCTCAGGTGCTCCAGGAAGTGCTGCATCAATTCCAGTGTATGAATTTTAATGGATTTTATGACATTGGTTCTCACTGTTCTGCTTGGGGGAAATTTCGTCTGGGATAAGAAGGGAATAACAGCTGCTTGACCCAAAATCTTTATCAGAGAAGAAACATTTGCAGCTCGATCTAAAAATCTTAAACCCTGTAATTATTTCAAAAGAAAGAAAAAGTGCTTGGCACAATGGAATACATGAGATGAAAGCCTGTGCCTTGCCAAGAGAGCTTGACATAAGCACATTACAGATAATGGAAACAGTGGAAAAATTAAGAGATAGGAAATTCTGAGCACCTTCTAAAAAGTTTTACTATAAATGTACTTGTTAGCCTGTGGAAGGATTTATTTTTCACTGTAATGTGGTTAGAAGTGAATCCAAGTAAACAAAGCAGTCAAAAATTAAGTAGACCACAGTGGCATTTAATGAAAGTATGAGTCCATGAGACAGGCTGGAAACATATCCTTTTTCTTAGACAAAGCTTTATGCAAGCCTAGGCAAATTAAAAGCGATTACCAGTGCATACATTTAAAGAGCTAGCGCCAGGACAGAGCTAGCCCTGGCATAAGGGTTTCAAATATGAAGTGTAGATGAGGCTCCAAATCAGGAATGGCAATTGGTGATATTTAAATAAACACCAGCAGGCCGAGTGGCCAGTAATCCCTCTGCTCATCCCTCCCTAGCCCGTGCCGCCTCGGCGGGGGTGAGCGGCAAAACTGGGTACATCCTTTGAAGCGTAATAATTAAATGGGCTGAATCCTGAACAGCTGGGTGTTCAAAATGCAAATGCTGCTGCTTTTTTAAATTCAGCAGAGAATTTATTAGCTTTTTATATAGATAATCAGGCGTAGTGGGGGAGGGATGAAAGGTAAAATTGAAGTGACATTGGCAACCCAGAAACTGGGACAAATGGGATTGGGTCGCTTCATTCTTCTAATGGGATAAGACTATTTTATCTTCTGCACTTGGTTTGATTGCCTGGCCTTAGTTTTTCAAGTGGGTGAAAGCAAACCTGGAGCCTTGTGTTGGTCCTCTACTTTTTGTTTTCCCACTCACTTCAACAAAGGAAGGGAATGAAACAGCGTGGGAAGCTGGCCACTGCTCCCGTACCTGCCGGGAGCACGGGTGCCTCTCCGCAGCCCAGAGAGGCTTTTGCTTTGCAGCAACCCCACTCACCCACGGACCATCCCAAGCAGACAGATGGGAAGAGGGAACAGCACCGACCTTGGGCAACTTCTCCCAGTTTTATGCAGGGGTCTTACCTGGGGACTAAGGTTAGACCCTAGCCTCTGGTGTCCAGGCTGCTGAAGAAAGTCCCAGGGACTACGGTGGGCTTACGAAAATACGAGCCATGTGATAGGTAATCATGTCACCAAGCCGAAACTTTCCAAGATTTGCCTTTACTAGATACTGGTTTTGTTTGCTTTTGACCCCTGAAGAGGTCAAAATAGAGTTCAGTCTGGATAGGCTCTGACTATCCAGACTGAAACCCTCCATGCAATGGATTTTCTTTATCTTCTGCTGAAATCTGTGACTTCTAAGAAAGTATATTGTTTTCCACTTGTTTAGAAGAACTATAAGACATGGAGAAGCTTTAATGCCTTCCTACTAAATATGGCTTTAAATTCAGCAAAGGGCATGTCCTCTGCATGAGATAATTTCCACTTGTTATTCCTGTGGAAAATATGTGGATGTTTGGCAGTGTAGTGAGCCTGGAGATGTCCAAGGAACAGGGAGCCTGGAGGAGGAGCATCCAGCAGAGGACACTGAATAAGACAAGAGCCCTGGGGAGAAAATAAATTGGCAATCATGTTATTAAAGATTGTAGCCATAATACGTGTGGGGAAAGGACAGATTTAGGGTAACACAGACAGCATTAATTCTGACACTTCCTAGGCTTTTGCCTGCTTGAGTTGGTAGACTTAATAAGGTTTTTAATGTGTGTATGTGCATGTAAAGTAATGTTTTTTGACAATGTCCCTTTAACCTGGTAATCCTGTTCACAATTCACGATACCTCAGCACACAGTATCACTCAATGAAAATAACTGTTGTGCGAAGTGAACCCTAAGACACAGCTGAGGAGTGCATAAAATTACAATGCAAACTGTGCTTTTGGTGTCACTGAGTAAGAAAATAATCCATGTCACCAGAGGTGGGCTGCTTCTTTGGATCTTCTTCTCCCTTTACAGTTTTTCTTATAGCCACGTCTGATGGTGTTTCCAGTGTATGTGCTTAAGTGGAAGGGAGAAAACTGGAAGTCTCAAGAACTTGCAATAAAAACATTCTTCCTGTTTTGTCAGTTACTTGTTTCTGTTACTTCTGTAATCAGCTCTGTCTTTTCCTCCTTAGATTTAAATATTCTTTTCTCGTCTTGCCTGTACACAGATACACAGGTAGAACAGTGTCCCCTCTCACAGTGTCAGATTCAAAAAATAACTTTTAATGAAAGACGCTTCCAGTCTTTTGCAAACATAAATAGTAACTTGAGTTACAACAAGAAGTATTAAACAAATAATTTTGTGTACTGAGCTACAATAAGTGTTTTCCTCTCTACACCTCTTGTAATTACTCTACTATTATTCTTACTGCTTATATAGCTTTGATGGGTTTTGATGTGTTTAAGGTGTTCCTCCAGAGTATTTTCCTAGATTCTGGTGAGCAGAGTTATTTTATGGCTGGGCCTTTCGTCTTCTTAGCATCTTATTACTTTATCAGTTAAGATTTTATGAGTAGTCCTATCTTGCTAAAATTTGCAAATCAAATTCCTTTTAATTTAAAGGAGAATGATTTGATGGTAGTGTCTGCTGGGTTCAGTTAAAATAAATCAAAACACACTCAGTGTAGCTGAAATTGTCTTGAAAGCAGAAAGGCAGTTGCACTGTAAATCTGTGGGGGTGGAGGTGATGAATTATACTGTGAAAGAAAATGAAAACCAGATGGCACTTGCCAAACACCAACACGGTGCAATTATGCACTGTGGCGGCACAAACACGTAGCACGTATACAAACCTGTTACCTAGGTCCTCACCAGACTGCTGAGGGGGGGTGAAGGTTGAGTTTTGCTAAGGTGTCTGGTGACATGGGGGTTTTGCAAGATGAAGGTGAAGGAGCAGCTTGGGCTGAATGAGCCCAGGGTAGAGAAGAGACGATGGGAGGGCAGTTTGCCAGGAGCTCCCCGGCACCGGTGGCTTTGCCCAGAACTGCTGCAGGGTTTGGAGCCCCCACCAGCACCTGTGGGACAGGGAGCTGCTGGCTGCTCCGATAACGGAGCGGAGGGGTGTTGTAGTCTGAGTTTGAACAACGTGATCTTTCCCACACTCTTTCCTACAGCTCAGGCATCACTTTAGGGGCCGCGGATAGTTTTAAAACCACAACTTCAGATGCTTATGAATCCAAACTCAGTATAGGAGGAATCCAGACTTCATACAGGAGAAGAAAAAACTTGTAGGAAAGATTAAAACCCTGACTGCACTGCAGCCAGGAATAAAATTGTCACTGACAGCTACAGCAGGAACAGGATTTTCTCCTATGCAAATACACCACATTTTTTGTTGTTGCTAATATGACCTCACTTACTAAGACCCTGGCAAACACAAGCAGATACAACCTGGTGACAAGGGATTGACATCAGAGCGGGGTTGGTTCTGCTGCTCCAGAGCATCCACAGTTTACAAGCTAGGAAGTGGAGCTGGAATTGAACAGAAGCCTTTGTGCAGCAAGTTATTGCTTATTAAATGTTGTTGTTCAAATTTCCTTGCAACTTTAAAGCAGATTTTCCAATCAACAGATGAGTCATTCCCCTAATCCTCTTTATTTTGCCAACAGACAAGTAAAAAGACCCAGCTGATACACAGCCTGGCATATTGCCATTTTATGATTCAATTTACTATCATAATTGTTTGTTGTTCTGCTTTGTTTCTGTGAAATTGACGGATTATAATAATTATTTTGCATACTGTATTTCTTTTTTAGTCCTTAGATCTAGAAAGGTATTTGGACCAGTTTTCCTGCAAGTGAACCACAGCAGGGGCACACCACTTTTATTTAGAGATACCTAGCTTAATCTTTATTATCAGCATCTGCTATTAACAATACTAAAGATGAAAATCAATTCCCAAGAAAATCTTTCTGGGCACTTTCCCATCAGCTAAAAGGTCACAGCACTGCAGAGTTAAAACCTCATCATCTCTACATTTCTTGCTGGGTTTGTTCCAGTTAAAATATCTTGTGAGATGGTCATATGAGTGCTTTATGATTGAATGAAGCAATTTATAGAAGATACGTTCCCTTTGGCTGGAATTTTCCAGCCTGCAGCTGAGATGCAGTAACTGACAGCATGTCTGGTGCAAAGGAAGGTACAAATCAAAACAGGAGAGGCTGTGGGATTGTGCAGGGTGCACATTTGTAGCGGTTCTGCCACTGCAAGGTGCTCAAAGTGTCAAAGTTTTGTCCATTTACATGGCAATACTGAGCCCTCCAGCTGGGCTAAATGTGGCATGAAAGCCTCTCCCATGGTGAGAGCTTCCCAGATGAGATCCCCATCCACCATGTTGTGCAGGCAAGGGCCTAGTAGATCTGTCAGCTATTTTTCTTGCAAAGCCCCCTTGCCAGAGGTAGGTAGGAGCAGGCAGGGCAGCGTGCCTCCGCCTGCAAGCCAGTGCCAACCTGGGATGTGCAGCTCCTGGCAGCTGCCCTGATTTATACCTGTCTGGTGCTCTCCATAGGAAAACAATGTTTGCTATTTCCTTTGGGCACCTGGAGAAGGGCCTGAATTCCAGTATCTTGGGATGAGAGGCCAGATGGCAAAGGCTATGTCCACGCTGTTAAAAAATAACAAAACCAACAGAAGCTTTAGTCCCTCTCCCTGACTGACACGGATTGTCTCACATCTACACTGCCCAGGGCATGTTCCTTCTGTAGCACTCCCACCCCATCCTCTCCTTGGATGTCCTTTGGGACCCTGCCGGTTGACAGGGCACCCTCTGGCACCCTCTCTGGTGACAGAATCATGGTTTGGGGTGTCTGTGGGCATGTCTTTTCCTTTTTCTTCATGTAAAATGTCTGAAATGATCCAAGGTTTGCTCTGCAGCTCTGAATGACATGAACCTTCAAGTGGGTGTTTTATTCACATCAGTGGGTGGCATGAGGATGTACATCAACACTGGAGGGTCAAGTCCACCCATGGTGCCTTCTGGGAGGAGTTGCTGGGAAAAAAAATCCCCCCAAGAAGCACGCCTGGGCTTTGTCTTGGAAAAAGCTCACTGGAGTGGTCAGGCCAGCCTGTGAGCAAACAAAAAAGTCAGTCCAGTGTTCAGGCTCACTCACTGCCCCACGTTTATTTAGCAGAACTGGCATACCAGGAGTCAGCACCTTATTTTAGCCAGAACAGTGTCACCAAATGAGCAGAAAGGGAGTGACACAAATCATATCCAACACTGCACACGCTCACCCCCTGCCAGGAAGCAGACATTCCCATCAGATGCTGTTAGTTTAATCCAGAAAAAAAATAATATATATATTTATATCTTTCAGGGAAGACTCTTAATGTCTTTCAAGTCAAAGTGCCTCCTGGGGCTTCTCCCAGGGAACTCAATGCCTGCTTCACCTCCTGCTCAAGGTCCCATCCAAAAATATGGTTTCATCTTATGCAAAACACCCTATTTTTTGGGCAGAATAGTTGAATACTGCAGCACAGTCATGGAAATTCTCTCCTTTTAATAGGACTTTCTGTCTGGCTAATAAATAAATCGTCTTTCAAATGAAAGCTGCCTCTGACTCCATTCTCCCACTGGATTCCAGCCCAGCTAAGAGAGAAGGAACTCCAGAGAAGTTTTGCTCTCTCTGACAATGACCAATGCTGTTGACTGACATGTGATGGCAATATCATTATTTATTTATTGATTGATTTTCCATCATTAATCCATGTTGTATTGCTGCCTGCTGTCTCTCCCTATTGGTTTAAAAAGAATGTTACATTTTGAGTCGATGGTTTTTTCCCTCCTGGTGCTTTTGCCACCCACCTCTTTTGTTGTTGTTGTTGTCTCCTGTCTTCTAGCCGTGGGGACAGTTTTCTGCCATCATCATCTGTCTTAGGGTTAGTTCTTGCAGTCCTTTTTCCCAAGGGGTAGATGAATGGACAGAAAAATGGGGCCAATAGTGAACAAAAGCAGGACGGCTGCATGCTCCAACAGGGTATGCTGAGTTAACTAACACCGCTTTAGAAAATCAAAGTTTCTTCTGAGTTACCTTACTGGTCACAATCTCTAAAGGTCATTGTTGTGCTCTGTAAACACAATAAATATACGTTTTTGTTTATTTGTGAGGCAACCAGCACAGCAGCGGCGCTTCTGAACATAGATGATAATTCACTTCTGGCACTGTCTTGTGCTGCGTTAATATGAAAATGCAGTGCTGATTTTGTTTGTTTGTTTTGTGTAAGGAGATTGATGCTAAATTTCCCCCTGCAAATCCAACAGGATCGTTGCGGTTTAAGATAATTGCATAGCTTAGCATAGTTGTAAAACTGCAGTTGATTCTGGCACTGAGAGCCTGGCTTTGATGTGCCTCAGGTTCATCTCCTGAATTGAGTGCCAGTTTGTTCAACGATCCATCATTTATTTATTTATTTAAGTTTAAAATAATCAAGATAGGTTCCCAAGGCTCTATGGACCTGCCATAATAAATTATGCAAAAATACCATTAAGTTAAACCTCAGCAGTTCAGTCAGCCAGCTACCTCCCTCTACTGTCAGCTGGAAGGGATGTCTCTACCTCCTCTGAAAACTCTCTCGCCCTCTTTGCAGTGTGCCTGGAAAGTCAGCAAATTTGATGTCTTCAAAAGGAAGAGAAGCAATTTCCAGAGCCATCAAATGTAACACTTCGCAAATGCTGTACTTTCCCCAGTTTCTAGGTCCTAGAGCTTCTGAAGAGACGCCATTTCTTGGTGTTTCAGGCCCAGTACACAGAGGACTTCACTGTGCACACAAAAATGAGTGTGTGAGAGGACATGACGCCCTTCATCTAAATTAATGAACGTGGAGAATAAGTAGAACTGCAAAGAAATACCACAGATATATTCCCTCTGCTTTCCCAAGCAAACACCATAAACTCCAAGCAGGCTCTAAGGCACTGAACACAGCTCCTGAAACACCAATATCTTATACTCCCAAATATTCTGCACAAATTTCAGCTGTTACGCTGCATGAGGCATGTTACCAGCACCTAACCCTGAGGTAACCATCATATGGATGACATTGTCAGCATATGTGCCTAATGGGGGACATGTGATGAAAACTGGCTGAAGAGGATGCTAGCAGAGGAAGAAGAAAGTTATAAATAAAGCAGGTTTATAAAACCAGTAAAATTCTTTTAACTACAACTTCCTCTGCAGCAGTTTTTAACTCCTGCTTTGTCCCTTAAAGCCCAGGTCCCTGGGATCTCCTAAGTAATCTCCTAACCTCCCAGTATCTTATTTCTTTCTACTCTTGCCAGTGCTGTGGCACACTGATCAACTGGCACAAAATGACCTACACTCATCCTATTAAATTCCCTTACCCTCCAAAATGCATGGCTGCATCCAGTCTGCCTGATGCCACTGCTCATTGACCTCTGGTAACTCCTGGGTTCATGAATTGTCTGGAAAATTGCTTGTGGGCCCAGGCCAAAACCATGCCAAGGGCTCTTTGCAAATATTCAGCACAATTTAGGCAATTTCAGTTGCATGAAGCACCTTCTGCAACCAACAGAAAGCAACAGGCCATGTCCAGCCAAGGATGAAAGGGTAATGGAAACTTGACTGAATGGAGGCTGGACTTTAGATAGATCCCTAAATCCCATTTTTCCAGATCTGGTCTCTAGATCTTAAAACACCCAGTAGAGCCACTTTCAAATAAAATCATTCTCTGCAGCCTGTAGCAAAGGCTACATCCTAAATGGGGACAACTGTGGGGTTCTTTCAGCATTTCAGTAAAGAAGCAGCCTCACGGGAATGCTGAACACCCTGGGACCAGTATTGGTCATTGCGTCATGCTGGAAGGTCACTTAGCCTCTTTAGTATTTTCTGAATGAAAGACTCCTTAGGATGAGGAAAAGTCAAAGGCTGTAGATTGTTTCAATGTATTCAGGGATTTCAAAATCAGAAGCAGTAGCGGGATCATCTGTTAGACATCCTACTAACTGTGGCTGTATCTTGCCATTTCTAACGTGGCTTTGTTGAAGCTTCTGAAACAACTTAGCTTTCAAAGCTCGCAAGAGTGCTAAAGGATTATTCAAGGATCAGGGAGCACAATCCAGAGAACCAAAGCGGAAGAGTCTGCAACCAGTTTTGATGAAATTAACCAGCATGTGTAATTAAATCACACGTATACATGCTGTATGTTTCAGCAAAGTTGCGCTTAAGCTGCTTTTCTTCTTGAACAGTGAGAGCTCCATCTTTCCCACAGGTGAATGCAATTTAGTTATGTTCATAGGTAAAGCAGATACAGCAGCTGCAGGTTTAATTAAACATTGCCTAACCACGTAAAAAGACAGTGATATATCTTCATAGCATCTGGCAGTTTAACCATTCGCTAGTCATCCTATAATTAGCATGCTGGTGAATTTAATAGAAGACTGTTCTAATGTAGTGCCAGATGGTCCTTCTGACTGACAAGGGGAATGACAATTTCTGTCATGTTTTCTTCAAGGGTAGCAGAACAGTCAAAAAGATCCTTCTCAGAGCACAATGCTGATGAAGTAAGAAATCTCGTTCGTTCTCCTTTGAAAGCCATGGCTTTGAAAGCTGCTATATGGAGTAACCATGATTCATGAACTTTCCATGAAAAATTTTTCTTAGCTTTCCTTGTTTATTTCTCCTATTTTGTAAAGACATTAGCTTGTTTGCTGTTTGCAGAAGAGCTTTGTCTAAGTCAATGCTAGCACCCCAAGGTCCTGTGGGGCAGAAGGAGGTGGGGGACATGAGGGTAGTGCTGAGAGGTCTGTTCTGCAGAGAGGCCTGTGAGTTGACCCCTGACCATCTCAGTGGAGCTTTAAATTAGCCCAGACACTACATAAGTGACTCTTTGCTACAGCTCCATTCATTAGAGAAATTAACTTTTACAAAGCAACTAGTGAAATGGCAAGGATGCCATAAAATGAGGAATATCCATGGAGAAGAAAATTAAAAGACAGAGACGTTTTTGTTGTTGATAAATGAAGACAATTATTATGTAGCTAGTGGAGAATTTCAATAAACTTCAGTATCCTTCTGAAGGTTATAATAGACGTTAGTGGAATTAGTAGTTAGACTGTAGCAATCTTGTTATCAAAGGATGTCTTGTAACTAAGAACCTCTGGGAGAAGATACCGTGCATGACAGATAAATCTTAGTGACTCTTTCATTTTGAAGCTGGTTGCAGCCTGGTAGGCCAAAGACTCCTTCATGACAGGTATCGATCATGTTCCAGCTGAGCTCCAACTAACATTTTGAACATTAAAACTTGCTGACTGGTTTTCATTCAGCCTGTGTCCATACAATTCCTTTCTCTTAAATAATAAAACGTTGATTGATCCATCCATCTACACTGTCAAAATGTCAGCGTAGGGACTCCTTACAGACTTTTACCTTATCAGCGTGAGCAACACACTCCACACTAATATCCTAAATCTCCCTCTACAGAGTACAACTGCTTTTAACGTGAGGCTTTTTCAAAATTTATCCAGACTGTTGGAGAACTCAAACTACTTTTACGGGCTCCTGCAGTGATCCTGAGCGGAAGAGCATCGCGCATCAAGGATTAGTGATCCATTTTAACAGTGAACCTGCGTAGACCCAGGGCTGTGCTGCGCAGTGCTGTACGTACAGCATCACCTTCAGGCCTGTGCCGAGTTGTACTTCTCTCTTTCAGGGCCAGACAGACTCAGTCAGGTGATGATAACAGAGGAGCCCGGAGGCAGCTCCCACTAGGTACCAACGATTACACACCTGCGTGGCCTTGCCTTTATCTGAGAGTGCAGCAACAAGTTCTCGTGTGAACATCCTCTCCATTTGATAGTGGAAATGATGAATAGAGTTGTTTTCCTGTAAGAAATCCTATAAGAGCTTGAATGACCAGAATGGGCTAATCCTTCCCACCGATGGGGTCTGCATGGCACGCTGCATGTGGATGAGAGGCCGGTCCGGTGCCGCACAGCTCAGGATTCCCAGCATTTAAAGGGACGTAAGATTAACTATACTATTTTCTTTCTTTCTTTATATTGTTGGCTATATAACTAGCATTTTAAATGACACTTTACGGAATCCGGGTGCCTTTCTCACTGGGATCATAACCTCCTGCTGTAAAACGTTTGCTGCAGTCGGCAGCTCCTCGCGAGAAAGGACTTTCTGGAGAAGGGATACCGAGGGAGTGGGAGACGGGGCTGCTGCCTGGCCCCGCACGCCGTGGTGGGGGCAGCTCCGAGGGGTTTGGCCCCGGTGGCCCCGGAAAGCGAAGCGGGGTTGCCTGGACGCCTCACCCGGGCTGAAGGATCGGCGTGTATCCGTAATCACGGGGCAGGCAAAGGGAACGCCGCGGGGAGCCCGCGCCGTGTCTGGTTGTGCCTGGAGCGGAGCCGCCGCGGGCAGCCCCCCAGCCGGCGGGCAGCGAGAGGCGCAGGCGATTCGGGGCGGGGTGGGGTGGGGGGCGGCCCGGGGAGGGCTCCTCGGAGGCCTGGGCCGTCTGCCGCAGCGGGGGCGGTGGGACGGAGGCTTCGGAGGCCCCGCGGACGAGGAGGGGCTGGGGGGTTTCGGCCGCCGGTGGCTGCAGAGGCGAAGGGAAGGGAGATTCCCCGTCCCTCATCACCCCCCAGCCGGGCCGGGGCGGCCCCTGCCTGCCCGGCGGGGGACGTGTCGGGGGGGCCGGGAGGAGACCGGCGCCCCCCGGCTCCGCGCCGCTCGTAATGCACTGGGGCTGGCAAAATAAGCGAGGGGTTATGCCTCTGCCAGGCAGCGGGGCAGGGGTGACCCTAATTCCCAGAAACCCACCCCGTTACCCCGGGAACGACTGGACAAACGTGAACACGTCGGGGGGTGGCAGGGTGGGACACTCCTAGAATCAGAATGGTTTGGGTTGGAAGGGACCTTTAAGGCTGCAACAAGGTCTCCCTGGAGCCTTCTCCAGGCTGAGAAACCCCAACTCCCTTAGCCTGTCCTCATAGGAGAGGCGTTCCAGCCTTCTAATCATTTTCGTGGCCCTCCTCTGGACCTGCTCCAATAGGTCCACCTCCTTCTTGTGCTGAGGACCCCAGAACTGGATGTAGTACTGCAGAACTGCTCACCGGAGCAGAGCAGAGGGGCAGAATCACCTCCCTTGACCTGCTGGCCACACACGTGACACAAAACCCCAAAATCCTGCTGCTGACAGCAGGCTCAGAGCCAGGTATTGATCTGCTGGTTCTTGTTGCTTCCCCCATCCTTCCCTGTGACTAGAATGACAGAGGAATGACTAGTTGCACTCCTGATCCTTTAACCACTTGTCCCAAGGCCCAGAAGTCTCTCTCGATCACCCTTGAGTTCTTTGTTATCAGTTCATTGCTGCCTGACTGAAAAATTAGTAGCGGGTAGTACTCTGAAGGCTTCACCAGGGAGAGAAGCTTTTTTTTTTATGTCTTTAATCCGGGCCCCAGGGAGGCAGGAGACTTCCCTGAGAAGTGGGTCCAGTCTGTGTACTGGGCCTTCTGCTCCCTTCAGGATGGAGTCACCTACAACAGTGACCCGTCTTTCTTTCTTTACTGAAGGTGTTCTGATGTGAGGTATGGTTTGACTTAACCTTGGTGACACCTCCGTGGACATTGAATCTGCTTCCTTGTCCTACAGTGTTCGGGTTCCACTTTTAGACCCTTGTACCTATTTTGCAAGGGTACCTGGAAAAGTGGACGTACATCCACAGTCCACTCAATAGATGCCCCCAATGGCTAAAGGTCTATTCCGTTCACTGGGATAGGTGGCTGTCGATGAGGTGCCACCACCTCACTCCCCATCAGCATGCCTTCCATGCCTTAGTCCATGTGAGGGCAGTCATAAGCCAGGCAGTCAGCCCTTAAGGGCTAACCCAAGTGTGTCCAACTTGTGGGCTGAGGCCACAAGCAATGATCCATCAGTCATATTGCTGATGTTCTCTTTCACCTTTGGGAGTTACTATTAATAGGGTGGTGAGGCATATCAATAGGGAGGAAATAGTCATAATTGCCACTGGGGCAGAGGTCAGCTTGGTTACTCATGATGCCAACAGAGGTGGAAGGGCATCCAGCAGGACCATGTGGAAGGGTGACCTCTGCAGCTGAGCCCAGTTAGTAACTATGGTCCATTTCACTGAATTTCACCGAATTTTTTTAGAGTTGGAAGGGACCATATAGATCATCTAGTCCAACTCCCCTGCTGAAGCAGGATTGCTTAGAGCATGTTACTCAGG
>KZ506215.1:0-170985 GCA_002844005.1 Limosa lapponica baueri
AGGTCCCTTCCAACCTCTGTGATTCTGTGATTCTGTGATTCTGTGATCCATGTTTGACTAGATATACTGAGGGAAACATTGGCCATAGTGACCAGAGGAGGAAAGGGTGATAAGGTGGTTATCTAAGAAGTTATTATTTCTTTTTCAAGCCTTTCCAGTCTTAGCTGAAAGATTGGGATGTTACAAGCATGTTATACTGTGACAAGGGCTTATTTGGAAAGAAGAAAATATGTTGTACATCTTCCAAAAGAATGCGTAGAGATATGTAGTTATATTTGGTCTATATTGCAGCTTTATGCACAGTGGTTTTTTCACTTGATCAATATTATGTTGAATGTGTTCATTTCAGGTCCACCTTCAGAAATTTTTTTTTTAGAAGATCTACAATCAAATTGTCTTATTTTATTATTGGAATATCTGTTTCAGTAAAAGTTGCAGATGTCAGTAAAACATAGCACAAGTTCCATGAGCTCTGCATGGCAGTAGAATCTCTTAATTTTCACAGAATTACAGGGTAGTTGAGATTGGAAGGCAGGTCCGGACATCATTTAGTCCAACCCTTTGTTCAGGATTAGCTCGAGGTAGGTTATTCAGGGCTATGTCTAGTCAGGTTCTGAGTTTCTCCAAGGATGAAGACTCCACATCCTCTCTGAGCAACCTGTACTAGTGTTCAATCATCCCCACCATCCCTAGTAAAAATGGTGTTTCTTATGGTTTAGTGGAATTTCCCATATTTCAGTTTGTGCCCATTGCCTCTTGTCCTGTCACTGGGCACCACTGTGAAGAATCTGGCTCTGTCTTATTTACTTACCCCCATCAAGTGTTTATACTGGTTTATAAGATCCCCCTGAGCCTTCTGTTCTTGAGGCTAAATGATCCCAGCTGTCTTACCTTCTTCTCATATGTCAAATGCTCCAACCTCTTAATCATATTCATAGGCCTTCTCTGGACTCACTGTGGTATGTCCATGGTGAACACTAGATGCTTAAAAAAAGAATAAACAGCCTTCATATTTACAACATTTTTGCTCCAAAATACTATTTCCAGGAAAGAATCACTGCCATCTAAATAGGCAGAAGGGACTGAAGAGGGAAACAGACGCACAGGAGTTCAGGTGAATTTCCTTCAGGCCTTGCAAGAGGTCAGGCTTCCTGAGTTGTATTCCTGCATTCAATCCAGTAGAGCAGCCTTTGAAGGCACAATTTAATCTGCTTCTTTGTCTGCATCTTTTTTTGATGGCAGCTGTTTACAATTTCTTTATATTTAAAAAGATTTCTGATTAGAAGCACAGATCATGCAAGAAATAACTTTTCCATGGTTGGGCAAATGCAGTTCTGAAAAACAGAGCTGAGGTGTGAATGCTTACTCACATACAATCAAAATATTTCTTTTCATGAATAATGTGTAATTCCAGCTTAAATTTTCCTGTTTCAGCAAATGCTTTTGCCAGCAAATTATCTGTGTGAAATTCATTGAAAGCATATCTAAAAAAAGGGAACACATCATTCATGGACATTTATTTTAAAATTCAGATGTGCATTGGGCATCTTGCATTCTAACTCGGGTCTCCAAATATAGGGAATTTTATTGCTCAGAACCAACATTTGTGTAGACCATACTGGTGGTGATTTGTGGTAAGTACCGCACCATGTAATAGTAGGGTTTAGCCCTGAAAAATACCATCAAATTATATAACTGTCACATATTCTAAACCACAGAGCAGATACATGGTAAATACTCAAGGATCCAATTGAGAGTAATTATCAGTTGAGCTGCAAGGACATGTAATTATTGTGAAGCTTTGCCTATGATATTTACTGGTGTAGTTACCACATAAGTCAAATATACTTCAGGACTCTGTACTCATTCTCTCAGTGTAAAGTTTTACCATTAGTTTTTGTCATGGTTTTTCTCCCAGAATTCTTCTGTTTGTTGAGTTTTCAGCTCATGTTTCCCATTGCATCCTTATTGCAGCTACCCAAAGGAAGGGCTCAGCCCACTTCTCACACAGGAGGGTCTTGAGGGAAGGGTCAAAAACCTTCCATGCCATACATCTTCCCTGTCCTCCACTTCCTTCAACATGCAGGTAGTTTTAAGCACTTTGTTTTCTCTGGTATCATATACTTCTGGACTTCATTCTCTATGGACAACAGAGCCAGTTGAGCCAGCAAACTTGACACCCTCAGTACTAGTCTTCCAGCTTTCATTATTAAGTTTGCACACGGCAGCTCAAAAAGAGAGCCTACTTGTTATAATAAAGTGCAGTGGCTAACAGCTGAACAAAGGTTCTACCTACCTCCAAAATGAAGGGCAACAAATTTAAGAGATAGTTGTTACCTGTACTTCTTGGTACTTGCATAGACTGATGTGAACATTTAAAGGCGAGACACGACCATGGCATAAATGGTCACCAACGATACTGGTGGCGGGGAAGGCAGAGAATAGTAAGATGAAAGTACTTTAAAGTTTGGGAGGAAATATTGATAGATTCTGTAGATGTAGTTGTTGCACTTTCTGAGTGAAATAGATTTGTGAGCTTTTCTGCTGTATTTTGCAATTTGTAGCTCTAGGTGCTAAGTCTTTTGCTAATCAGCTTTTTTGTTCCACTGTGCCAGTATATTACACTTAGAAATTTTTCATTTTCATCAGAAGTAGTCTTGACATATTTGTTCCGTTTACTGCATTTCAGACCTTCTCAGAACGAACACCTTTCTTCAGTGTTATACATTGCACAGGACAAGAATATCATAGTTTGGATTGAACACAGTAATCTAGATGCTGGACAGTATTTTTTTGAAAAACTTCATTCCTTTGAAACAACGTTTTCATTGATTGTCATGTGCTAGACTGTTGTCTTAGCCAGACTCATGCACACAGATCCACATGCAGTGTTTTTCTAGTCTCTTAGTCATAAGACATATGTTCAGAAATATTTTATCACAGTTTGTTCATGACGTCCAAGTCTTGTTTTCTGTTTGCAGTATTAGAAGACATGGACCTGTTTGATCAGGTCCTGTGATGAAAGGCTGAGAGAGTTGGGGTTGTTCTGCTTGGAGGAGAGAAGGCTCCATGGAAACCTTATTGCGGCCTTCCAATGCTCTAAAGGGGGTTTATAAGAAAGATGGGGGCAGACTTTTTAGCAGGGCTTGTAGCAATAGGACAAGGGGTAATGTTTTTAAACTGAAGAGGGTAGATTCAGACTAGATGTAAGGAAAAAAATTTTTTAGGATGAGGGTGGTGAAACACTGGAACAGGTTGCCTGGAGAGGTGGTAGATGCCCTGTCCCTGAAAACATTCAAGGTCAGGTTGGACGGGGCTCTGAGCAACCTGATCTAGTTGAAGATGTCCCTGCTTATTGCAGGGAGGTTGGACTAGATGACCTTTAAATGTTCAAAAACCATTCTGTGAAGAGTTGATCAGGTCATACGCGCTTTTTGCCACAGACCGTATGAATCTAACCAGGAGACAGACTGCCTTCCTTCTTGCCCACGACAGCTTATAGAAGCGTCTTGCTTTGTTTTATCCAAAATGGCTATACTGTTTTGATTTTGTCACTCGTGTCCATGGAGTCAGAACCAAAGATGTCTGTGATGCTGAAGCAGTTTTTGTGTGTGAGACAAAACGACATGATAGTTGGCTGTTATCCAGCATAGTGAATGTATTTAATCATCTTTGAATAAAACATTCACCTGACATTGTGTTGGAAAAGTTGTAGTTCACCAATAAACTTTTTAACAGGTTGAGGTAATCAAGGGATAGTCACATTGTCTCTGTGCATTTAATGTCTTTCTCAAGAGAGGTTCTGATATCTAGGGCAGTTTATTTCTCCCCTTTAACCATACAGGGAGATTACAGAGACTGGATTCCTACTTTAGACAGAAAGTATTTGAGATGAATTGTAAAAATACAGACTTCCCACTTTCACATCCCTTAGTTTCTTCAGAGTTACTACTATAATCAAAGCAGTCTTAAATGTGGGTTTATTGTTTGTTCATGTAAGATGCAGATGGTTTAGAGATTTCTGGGAAGCAGTATTTTTGCTGTGAGAAGTAGCATTTAAAATTGCTGATTTAACTGGCCTTACTATGAGAACAATGCTATGAGAACAATGCTATTTAATTTTCTTCAAAATTCTTTATTATCTTTGGAAAACTTTTGAAGATATTGTAAACAGGGGTAATTATCAAGAAGCAATCTCAATAATGCTAGAAACCTCTGGCTAAATTAGGTATGTTTTCTGGTCTGGGTTTTCTCTTTGACATTGTTCCTATAACACTGATTCTTCATGTCACTGCGTGGCATAGGTGTGCACATTAATTTATCCTTACTCCTAGAAAATGAAGTTTAGAGCGTGAGGCCTTTGACCTTGTCTGAGAGGGTGAGAAATTACCTAACTTTTTCAGTTTTAAACTCTGAAAAGTTGTTATAGAACTAAAGAAGTTGTCAATATTAAACTAAATATAATACCTCCCATTGATAACAGATCTGCCCAAAACTTTTTTTCTCTTAAAAACATACCTATGCAGAGGTGATCACAAAAAAATGAGCTTTCACAATTTGCACTAAGGCAGCCATGGCAGGTTATCACAAACCCTGTTGCATAATTTTCAGCGGCAGCAATAATGGTGATTTATGCAGTGTGACAATAAATTAATGCATTGTATCATTCACATAGAAGCAATAGCTGCAGTAAGCATTCAGCAAGTAGACAGGATGTTTAGTTTGCATCATTTTAGAAGAAGGAACCTGTGTAATTTTCTCTTCAAACAGGCAGTTTCATTTAGAACAGGCACTTCCCTGGGAAGCACAGGGACTTCTTTTAGGATAGCTTGTGATCAATGACCACAAAATAATTTTCCAATCACTTTGATTTTTGTTCTGACCTTAGCAGCTTGGGACCCCCTAGTACAACCAAGTCCATGACAGTTTTCTTTTCTGTTCAGATGGATACCCCTTCATAGCTACTCCTTTAATAAAGAAAAAAGGTGGTGGTTCTGTGTTGAGTATAAAGATTGCCAGTGATTGTTGCGTTGTACTATAGCTTTTGTATCTGAAAGCTCTTGCAACATCGTAAATTCCATGTAGAGAGCAATGACTCTTCTGAATTATCCATCTTTGATTACTCAATGTTTCATTAAAAAAACCTATTTTGTAGGACTGTAAGTGCCAATGTCATCTTAGAAAAAAACATTAGTGCAAAGCATCTTACAAAGTACTATTTATTTATAAGATTATATGTTTTTTATGTAACATTAGTCTGATGCCTTATTATTTCTTAAGCCATTGACATTAACACAACTTGCATGCAAGAGAGAAGACCCGGAAGAAGTCAGGGTCAGAAGTGGCATAGCAGCCCTTCCAGTACTTATGAAATCTGGCAATTAGCATCATGGAGAAAAAAAGTAGAGTGGCTGCCAATAAGGTTTCACAACAGTAGATGGAAGGAAAATCTCTGTCCTTTTGCTCATGCCATGAAGTTGAAGATGGAAACTCAGTGGCATCAGCGTGAAGCAGCAATGTTATAAATAATGTAAAATGGCTTCCTAGTGCTGGGAAGCTCACAGTTATTAGACTGGGGTAGTGCAAATCCTAGTTAGCAGATGTGCCAGATCTATAAATTTGCGTGCCTGAGTTGTGAAGACGAGGTCATAAGAGCAGTTTCACAGAAGAATTGCAGGCATAGGGAAAAGAGAAAGGCTTCCTAGCGTCCCTGAGGTCCTTGTAGGGTGCTGTCCTAGTTTTGCTTTCTGGCACCCACCGCTTGGCCTATCTTCTTCATTCCTTTTGGCAGAACAAGTTCTGCAGAAAAAGGGAGAGTAGCACTTCCAATCTGGTAAACACGCACTTCCTAAAGTAGCATTATGTTCTCTTCCTTGGCTGGCCAAGTGAGGTAGCTGGACTTTGTTGCGCATACGTTGGGTTTAATTCAGATTATGATACCCTGTAATTTTTAAGGATGTGGACTACCATCAAACTAGATTTTTAAATTTGAAGTCAGGCCTAAGTGCATGTTCTTTGTCTCTTTTATTGTTTTGATGAGTGTAGCAAAAGGCGCATCAGTGATACCCAAAACCAACATACAACATTTATTAGAATGGCATACAACCTACACGCTGTGGCAAGTTTCCAGGTCCATAAATTATTCTAAATTATGGTAATAACCCAGGTAATTATAGCTGCTTTTTTTTTTTTTACTAAGAAACATATTGTTAAACACACAAAGAACTTAACTTCATAAGCACTCAAGAATGCTAAGCTCATCTAATGTAGCACCTGGAGACTGAAACTCCTGTTTGTATCACAGATTGTTTGCCCAGTACTTTGCTTCTGAACATGTAGAGTTTCCACTGTTACGCTTTGCTGCATATTGATAATGATGGTACTTATGCCAATGGCAGAGAGGAATGCTCATAATGTTTCTTTGGTCTGATGTCACCCCACAAGCAGCCTGGTTATACAGGGCTGTGGTGAGAAAGATTGTAGTAGATGAAATCAAGCCTTCCCACAAACTCTATTAGAGATGCTGAAAACCATACATTTTCTCAAGCCAGTAACTTCAGTGGCATTCAAGCAATTGTCATATAATGTCATTGAGGAACATGGAATAAAACTGAGTGGCACACCTTTTTCTGGTAAGCCTGAAGGCTGTATTTGTTGACTCCCTATATCTGGCATCGTTTTCATTCATTTCTCCATTATCCCACTTTTTCCGTGTTTTTTTTTTCTTGTTATTGTAAGTCCAAGGAATTTAATTTACGGGTCTATTCAGCACACCACCTTCTCTATTCCATATCCACACTAGATCACTTCCAGGACTTCATCAAAAACAGCTTTTCCTTCCTTCTCTTTCTGGGACTTACCTTTCCTCCTCCAGCATGCGACTGTGACCCAAGACCTTCTCTCCTGATTGCTTATATGCTGTGTGCCAGCATTATTACTCACGTTCTTTAGGGGCCTCTGTCCAAATCCTCTGTATCAGTGGCAGTGACTGAGTGACCCTTCATTCCTGTCTCCTTCATCTCCTCATTTTGCCTCTTCCCCAGGACCCATCTCTCGTCTGCTTTCTCCATCTGAGCAATGCCCATGCACTCACAGCTTTCATTTTTCTGTCAGCCAAGGATCTGGCAAGTTCCTTACCAAAGTTGTGTCACAAAAAATCTACGCAGTTACCTATGTGGTGATAAAAGAGCAGCTTTTGCTGTGCAGGTTGTGGCCAGAAATATGTCACTAAAGCTTTTCAGTACCATCTTTGAAAACGTTTTAAAAACACTTTTGTGGCTTAAGCATAGGGGAAATGCACTCATTCAAGTAGAAATGGTGGTGATATAGAGGTGGATGCATTCTTGCAGAGACCATGAAAACAAGTTTTAATTGGGATATGGCATGATGTAGTTTGCTTTTTTGTGATAGTGCCTTTTGACACAGTGGAAGTTTTATTAATTCTAAAGAGCCACAAAGGCACACTTCTGGGTTCATCTTCAGGTTTCCATTCTGCAACCATCCCTAAAACGGGAAGATCATTCTCTTTTGAGAAGCACCATTAGTATTAAGAATATGTTAGTAAAAAGGAGTTTACATTTTTACATCATTCCTTGCCTTTTTCATTGATAAATGGTATGATTTTACATGATCAAGCAGAGGAAATTCCATGTGAGTATTCAGGGGACAGAAGAAGAGAATTATTTAGCTGATACCTGATTATTGTAAGGAATTTAATTATTTTTTTTTAATTACTGATGAAAGAGAATAATATTGTAAGCAGCAGCATATCTTTTTAAAATGTCTTATCTCAGAAGATTTTTTTCTCTCTTCAGACTAAAAATTAAAGAAGATTTTCTCAAAGATCTGTGCAAGAATGTGTTCACATTGAAGTGACCCTTATGTATTGCATGCATTCTGAGGTAACCTATAAACAAAATTTCTTAGTGTCCTTCCAGTCACAGAGTCCAACAGAGTTAAGAAACTGTTGCTTAACAAAACACATGTACGCTTTTAATACTTACTCCATAAATTAAGCATATAAACTTCCAATGGCCTTTAAAGTATCTCGGAGGAGTTCAAGAGACTCTCACCAATTCATCAAAACCATTGGTTTGGTTTGTTGACAACCATGCAGGAGTGTTGATCTGAGGGACCAGTAAAGTGGGAATTGCCGTTCAGTTTTCAGCCTCTTGAGTCCAGCTAAGAAATTACAAAAGTAGACTTTTTCTTTCCAAGTCTCAGGCAAGCCAGAAGGGAAAGAAATCATAACATTTCCTTCCAAGAATTTGTCTTTTATTCCTTCAGTTTCAGAGATAAAGGGTAATGTTTGGATACCGAGAAACAGATTTCACTAATTTTTGTTTTCTGGGGAATTTGGTGAATAGCCCCTCAGATAAGCTGAGTTAGCCCATTAGCTGCCCTATTAAAGCCTTTCAACAGACCTTTCTAAACAATTCTTAAATGTGTTGAAATCTAGACAGAATGTGGAAGCTTTTTTTCCATGAAACAGAACCCAGTCAGTGTTAGCATTTAGACAGAATTGAATGGTGAAGAACTTCGAAACATTGCAGAGGCTCTAAAACAGAAAGGAAAAGAATTGGTCCCCGCCATCTCCATATGTTATCTTTGCTGGCTCACAATTCCTTTAGGATTTCCACAGTAACAAGTGGAGAGTTGAAGAAGCTATCCAAAATGAGCAAATGTTATCTCTCACTTTAGAGATGGAGAGACAGAAGCAGTGGCAAATCAAAGGACAAAGCAAGACAATAATGTGTTTAGGAAAAGAATTCAAACATCTTGAATTCCCTTTCCTAACTAGCTCAGACCTGCCATTGTAAATGCGGCCGTATGGTTAAGCTGTTGTCTTTTACTTGTAGACCATTCTCATTCATCTAAAGAGTTTGGAATTGCATCATGGTAATAAATTCATTTTACTGCTCTAACCTGCTTAAAGTTTTCTGCTAATATCTTTGCCATCATTAACCCTAACAGCCCTTACTCTGTAGGACATACATGTCTGAGCTTACCAACTCCTCATCTCTAGCTCACATGCTTCAACTACCTTTAAAATTTGTGACTTCTTTCTTCCTTTCCTCCACACTTTTCTCTTACTTCTATTCCTCTTACTACCTAGAGAGAAGGAAGCAGATTTTCCCGTCATCATCCTCAGCCTCTGACCCTAGTAAAGGTGTGTGTGGAAAGGCCCAAAAGATATAAACAAGCCATTGCACAACAGGTTGACCTTCACTTTGTGTAGAAAACACCAAGCAGCACATTCAGAGGTCCCATTTGCACATCGCCCATCAGAGTCAGGACAAAAGTGTAATGTTTCAGAAGGGCTCCCTGATTATACGTTACATGACTCTTAAAAGTCCCTGCAGTCAAGTCTTGCTTTGGTAAAGGTTCCATTATTTATGAACTGACTGTGTAGCGAGTCCACCATTTTGCTTTCGACTTTGAGGTTTTAAACTTAACAGTGTTTTACAAGTGTTTTGTAACACATCTAGTGTTGCAATCCTGTTTTCCCCCATTTGTACAAAATCAAAATAGCTTCCTGTTATTATACTACTTAAAGAGCCAAACTTTCCCACCACAGACAACTTTAACCTGCTGGCTTGAAATTTATATTGATTCTGTCACTAATCTAGTTGCTTTTGATATGAGTCTTTTAGGTGAATGTGCAGGGTTCTTTAATTGCAGCAGATGTTTCTTTGCGTTTTCTCTCTCACTCTGGATTTTAGTTGTTTTTCCTTGGAAAGGTACATGAAAGGGAAATCCTTGTATAGTCAAATGTTTGTTTTACCATCTAAAGCTTGCAAAGGGTCCTTAGCCTGGGCTGATTTCTTCTTGAAGAGCTGTAATTATTCATGGAAAGAAAAAAAAAAAAGCCTTTGTCACTAATAGGCTTCTTGGTGCTTCTTGTAACAGTCTTTATTATTCCTTTCTACATAATTTTCTATTGATGAGGTGAAAAAAAGGCTTCCTCTGCTGTTGAGAGAGAAAAGGTAATTGTTCTTTTTTCACATTTACCAATGCTTGTTGCGTTCCTTATGTGTTTAAAGGACAAGGATGCAGAAAATGATGTTATTGATGGCATCACCATGGCAACAGTTCTTTGGAATAACACATTCTGGCATTGTTATTCTGCACACACAAAAAAAGGGGGACTTTCTTTTAAGCACAAACAGATTGTGCCCCTTTTAAATGCACCCATGAACTTTGCTTTTCTGAAGATTTACAGACTGGTTTGGGGCAGAAGGGATTCTGACATCATGTACCTCTCTGTGTACATCACATTATGGTGTTTAAAAAAAAAAAAACTTTGAAAAAGCCAGTGGTTTAGAGAGACACAGTATGGGAAGGATACATAAACATTTCTTTGATCAGAAAGACAAAAAAACTTGAAAGAATTTTGAAATTTATGAGCTCTAGCACCAGACCCACTAAATAATCAATCAAGAGACAGAGGAGAATGAAGGAGCCAAACACTCTGAGCTTATTAAAGTAGTTATTTAGTTATGACAATACTCCAGATAACTTAGCTTTTACCCCAGCCACTACACACACCTTAAAACATTTTGATAGGAAATCGAATTGCCCATTCACAAGGCAGTTTGCAAGCAAATATTTTGCCTTTCATATTCAGTGTTCCATTGTCCTCAGGTATTGACAGTCTTGCTAGAGTAACATTTTAGAAACTATATCCTTTTCTAAGTCATAGTATCATTTTATTCTTTCTTGACTCCACTGCAGTTCTAAATTGTATTACTTTATATATCTGATACTGATCAGTGAAATATATATGTGGTTTTATAAAAAAAAGAAAGCAATGTATTGAAATTTGGAACAAGTTTGAAATCCATTCTGCACTCTGTGGTGCTGTTTCTGGCACCCTAGAGGACACCTTCCAGTTTGATTTCCCCAAGGGGCAAACTGTTTCTTGCACACCGATGGTGCATGAAAGTGGGCTGTACAAACCTTGAGGTTTGAGCACAAGAAAGCTTTGCACCTAAAAAGAACTTGTGTTGTGTGCAAACATATTACTTAATTATACCCACAGTCCCATTTTGAAAGAAAATGGTTGACTCAATGGCTGTAAAGATACTGTTAAAATATTAGTTCCAGGTTGTATATGATTTTTCTGAAAGTCACCACAGCTACCGGAAAGCAGATGTTTTGTTGTGGGACAGTAACTTAGACCATTGGTGTTTTATACTGACAAAATGTTGTTGGAAATGTGAAGCTCTGGGGACACAGCTACATATGGATGTGGCTTCACATTCAGCTTTTTAGAGCTGGAGCGACCCCAAAAAAACTGAACAGGAAGCTAGAAACTCTATTGCTTTGTCTCTTATCTTCGAGAAACATGTCTACCTTTGTGCTACATGGTCCTTTCTGCACAGGGGCAAGTCTATGAATTCCTTTACATCACGGTCAGTGTTTTATTTTGTAAGGAACAAAATAACAGAATGAGCTTTGAATCTTGGTCGTGTTTAGCCCTACAAAAATGGTAGGCCTGATGTACGATAATAATTTGATCTGTGTTCCATATTTACCTGTAGAGCAGTGGATGGTCTACATTTCTTGCACAACATATTTTTGGGTTTAAATAGGTTATATATGCATTAGTAGATATAGCATTATATGCAATTACAAATATTCATTATATATATAGTTTAGTACATATATAACTATACATATATCTATAATAGTATATAATACATACAGCTATATGTAATATAATATAATGTATCATTTTGCTAATTAGTCCTACAATGTATTTTCTGTTTATGTAAAAAAGAAAATAAGAAAAAAATCAATTGCGTCTATGAAGCTTTTTCTAGCCATCAACATCTAGAAATATCTTTACATGTTATGTTCATTATAATAAAGTAGTCTTCCTAGAATAGCAAAATTAGTATCAGAATTCTTCAGACAGTGTTGTCCTATTTGGGGTGTATTATGCCTGAGAAAGATAGTGGCTATAATTTGAGGCCATGGGAGACTGTTGCTTCCTGGAAAAAGAATTTGGGTTGTGAGAATATTCCCAATGCAGAATAGGCATTGCTGAGGTCATTCTTCTGCTTGGAATTTGAAATTAAAGCCTGACACATCCAGGGCCCTGTGTCATTGGTTGGTTCCATGGGGACTGAAATGTCTTAGTTAAAGCTTAGTAGGAACCCAAATGAAAAATCTGTTTCATCCTGCTTCTTTGCAAGGTTTACTCACTACACAGCTTTCTTAAATAACAGAGTTGGAAAGTAAACCTGCTAAATCTCTCTTGCTTCAAAGGTACTGATCAAGCACATACTTATTTTATGTTTAATTATATGATGTTGCAAGAAGTTGTGAAATTTCCCTGGGAAGAGTTTGGGATGTGAAGGAGTTCCTGCAAAGCAAAGTGTTGTTGAAATGTCTACTGTTATTCTCTCTATTTGAATATATGCTATGTGTTTGAAAAAGTGCCCTAGAAATATGTATTTTAAAAAATATTTTATTAGAAATATATATTTCTGGAAACCAAGGCTGTCTCATGTCAGCTGTGCAGATTTCAGAAGAAGGAAAAAAATACAAGATCTTAGGATTCTTTTTTTTTCATCCTATCTCTTGCCTTATCTTTAAGCAAATAATACTATAATCATTTAAACTTTGGCTAGACCTGCTTCAAAAACTTCTCATGAAACACTACTGAAAAGCTGTAAGTTCAATAAAATGGTTTATTTATACTTGTGGAAAGCATCTGCTTTCTGACATTATTTTAAGTTCGTAGAATCATAGTTTTTTATTGGAGGACTAAAAACTTCGCAGCATTTTTATGAGAAGTTTCACTTGTTAGAGGTGGAGAAATTTTGTTTAAATACTCAGTTTTCCTGTGACCAGGGATGGAAAAAACATTTTCTTGCCATTATCTGGTCTAATGCCCTACAGTCTTCCCATATTATAAATAGGTGCCTTTTATCCCTCGAGAGAACCTTTTAGGAAAGAGTGAGTCAGGTTTTCATATCTCTAGTATGCTATGAGGCCCAAAGGCCTAGTATTTTAAAAAATAACCTGGGACTTTCTCATTTTTGAGACAACTTGGGACTTCCTTGTAGTTATTGAACTCCTACCCATCTGAGGGTATTTGAGCACACCTTGATGATGTGGTCGTTTGCTGGCTCTGCTGTAGCACCGCTTCTCTGGGGGCCAGGATATCAGAACTACTCAAGGTTTATTAGCTCAAGGTTTATTAGTATATTAGAATTATAACAGCAGTAGTGAAGACTCAAACAGCAAAGCTCATTCCTCAGCTATGCTTCCTGCATAGCCTTGTCTGCCCTCAGGGTCAGCTCCATCTGCCAAGGGATTTTGTGTGGCAGTGACTACCTGAAAACCAACCTTTTCCTTTGCTTTGCTTTACTGTTTAAGGAATTGCGATTTAAAGATGAAGCAAAATTAAAAACAGATTGCGGTGGTGGTAGTGTTTTGGTTTGCTTTCCTTTCTTGTCCTTATCTTTCTTTTCCCCTGCCATATATTTTCCTTTGTGTGAAATCAGTGGTAATACCAGGTGCCAAGTAGACACTAGCAGAGACTGACAGCCTTGATTCTGCCAGAGCAGCAGCAACACACTTTCCCTGGGCTACCTTGCTGAATTTTCTTTGAGATAAACCATATCTGTATGTGAGAAGGTAACTATACTCCGTCTCCCCTCAGAGGCTATTGGAAGGGGTTTACCAGCTTCTATTGGTAGCTCTGCAATGTGGGAAATGGACTGAGATTGCCAAACTTCTTTCATGTGATCCACCAAAAAGCCTTCACACAATCACAAGTTGGACACAACCAACATTGGCTGGATTTCAGCCAGTCATTCTTATTCTCTGTTCTTGGTCCGACAGGTATTGCTGTTGTTTTCTGGAAATTTTTGAATCTATTTCCTTTCCCTTCCTGCATAGTTTTTCTGCTAAATTAAACTTGGTCTGTTCACTCCCATCATTCACTTCGTCTTTCTATCCTCTTTTTTGAAATTACAGTACCTTTGCAGAATTTCAAATCTTTGCTTTTACTGCTGGTGGAATGAAGTTGTATTTCTGACATATGCCTATTTCTGAATCTTAAGACAAAACCCTCTTCAGGGCTGGATGACACATGCAGTTTTCTGGCTGCTGCTCAGAGCAGGAACGTCTTGTCAGAGATCAGACTGCCTGCCTGCTGAAGATGCTGCCCCTAAGCATGTTTTATATCCAAACTGAAAACACATGTAATTGCTAAAAAAACTTGAAATTGTTTATTTTGTAATATACCAGCAGCTGTTTTCTTGAATGATGTCCAGGATTTCTCCAGCCAACCTACTTAATAGTGTAGAATTCCATTTCCTTGGGTCAGTTTGCCTGCTTTATTTGTTTTCTTCTCTTTTCAAGCCCTGTTGGGGTGAGTGGTAGCCGCTGAAACAACTGTATTTTCTAAATATTTCCTAATTATTCCTAATATTTCCTAAAGCTTTATGCAGAACCAAACAACTTATTTCAGGAATGAAGATGGAAAGAAAGTCTGTGTTCATTCAGTGAAGAATACAAAAAACATTACACCATGACATAGATTATTACATTTCTGGCATACTGAATGCAAGGTTTCTCACTTAGCTCTACTGGTCTATTCCCAGCTGGATGCATTGTACCCATGATACGATCGGCTGAGGAAGGGTAGCTGCCTCAATCAGTTAGATTTGTCTTCCATTTTCTTGCTGAAGAAGCAAATCTTGCTGTTTCTTTTTTATCCTCATGTGAGGACATACTCTGCTTTGAGGTGAGCTCACCCAGACATTCTTCATGTCCCAGAGTCAGGCCCTTATTAGTGAGCCAGAAGTGTCCAGAAGATCTGATGCAACTGTGCAGCATAAAGGTGAAGGTCAGATCTGGACTGTTGGAAGACAATCCTTCAGCTACAATGGAGCTAAGATCTGACCATATGTATATCTGACCATATGTTCGGTCACAACAACCCCAGGCAACGCTACAGGCTTGGGGGGGAAGAGTGGCTGCAGAAAAGGACCTGGGGGTGTTGGTGGACAGCCAGCTTAACGTGAGCCAGCAGGATTCCCAGGTGGCCGAGAAGGCCAACAGCATCCTGGCCTGTATCAGGAATAGTGTGGCCAGCAGGAGTAGGGAAGTCATCGTGCCTCTGTACTGGGCACTGGTGAGGCCTTACCTCAAGTGCTGTGTTCAGTTCTGGGCCCCTCACTACAGGAAGGACGTTGAGCTGCTGGAGTGTGTCCAGAGGAGAGCCACCAAGCTGGTGAGGGGTCTAGAGAACAAGTCATATGAAGACAGGTTGAGGGAACTGGGCATGTTTAGTTTGGAGAAGAGGAGGCTGAGGGGGGACCTCATTGTCCTCTACAACTACCTGAAAGGAGGTTGTAGAGAGGTGGGTGTTGGCCTCTTCTCCCAAGGGAATAATGACAGAACCAGAGGAAATGGTCTGAAGTTGCACCAGGGGAGGATTAGGGTGTGGTGTGTTTTTGGTTTTGGTTTTGGTTGTGGTTTTTTTTTTCTCTCTTTTTTTTTTTTTTGTGGTTGGACTCGATGATCTCAAAGGTCCCTTCCAACCATGAATATTCTGTGATTCTGTATTTGTTGACTGTAATTGGGTTGTTTAGCTGAATTTTCATCAGTCTTCTAAAGCACACAAGACGCTGGAGTTAGGCAGCCAAAGTAGGGACACGCAGATGGAGATGGGGAGCTGCTTTCCACAAGCCAGCCGAAAAGTTAACAGCGTGATTTTTTTGGATAGTCAACCATCTAACTGCATTTATATGGCCAAAATTTACATACATAATGTAACATTTGGCTTGAAACAGCCATCTTGCACTTTCACTAACATCATGTTCCTGTGTCGATCAGAAACTTGGTATGTTTTGTTTGGCATCCATTCCTAACAGTAAAACAAAAACCCTGGGAGAGGAGTTGTCGCTGTCAGTCTTCTATATTGCTTGGTCATTGACCAGTGTGTTTTATTGTAGCGCTGTCGTTACTCACATAATTTTTAAAAAGAAAATAAACAATACGAAACAAAGTAATCCCACTATGTTATTAGTTTAGTAAAGAACAAAAATGGGAATGCTTGTTTCCTCTTGTATTATTTCCTCTCTCTGCTGCCAAAGATATATTCCCCTCTTTCTAGCACCAGGCATTGAGAGAATGATCATAAGTGACAATTAGGTGACCTAAAGAGTTTTACATGCTACATTCTGTTTTTTACTATGTAGTTATTATAATTACATTATATTTGGTAGTATGATATTTTGCTATGATATATAATACATATTGATACAGTTGAACTGTATCAACTGATCCTGATACAGTTGAACTCTATCGTTCCTTAAATTAGTAGTTCTCTAAAAGAAATAAGTCCTGAAAGTCCTGAATACCACTGGTAGATGTTTGTAGCACCACATGGATCCCCTACCCAAGCAAAAGTAATTTTTAACTATACCTAAGATTGATGGAGAGAAATTAATCACAAAAATTGCTTAGTTTTTTTTAGATTTATGCTTTACTTTACATACAGGGTATGTTCATAAAAAGTGTGTAAAACAGTTCGTAAACTATTAAACACTGGCTTATCAGAGGCCAGCAATTCAATGACTTGCATATAACTTATATTTAATGTCTTTTAACTCTTCTAGAAGTTACTAGAACAGAATCATACAAATTATGTGTGCTGTATGAATTTCGTAAATCATGTCTGCAACTTTTAAATTATTTTTTTATAAAATTTATTTTTTTAATTATATGAATGTGCAACTGTAGTAAGAGATTTCACCATGTACCTAGTGCTAAAATTAACTTATCAACAAAAGAGAGAATCCAGTCATGTAGTTTTGAGGACTGAGTATGTGATGCACATGCTGCTGTGCATGTTGGTGTGTACATATGGGTTAAGTTCAAGATTTCTTGTATTTTCTTGCCACATTCAACCACATATACTCTGACAAGATTCTAGAAGTTACTGCTATATCTTTGATGCAATTTAAAGTAGTCTTTTTCAGATTGTGTTTGGAATCAGCATGTTTATATCAGCATGTTATAAAAAATAGCAGCAATATAAATATAGAGTAAGTGAAATAATGACACCATAGAGGATAATGTAAGCATATATGATGAACCACAGAGTAAAATAATTGCCAGGAGTCTTAATTAAGATGAGAACAGGCAGTGTTAATGAAAAATAAAGGCTGATCAGTACATCAGTTGTCACAGTCAGCCTGATTTAATCACTTTCAGAGCCATTGAGCTGAAAACATTTTTAGAGCATAATACAATGGAGAGGTCATTGTATCAGACTGAAGATTTTGCAGAACAGCACTATTAAGAGATTTGTGATAACTAGATGGCAGACTGGATTAATGTAGTAGACTCACGCCCAAATCTCTCCTAGGCCAGCAACAAAAATGAATGTGAATTGTGGGTCATATAACAATGTCTGCCACTCTCCCATGAACAATCTTTTGTAATTGAAAGTCAGAAAAAATCCAGGAATGCAATAGGAGAGAGTTTCTCAAGTCATATCTAAAATGCTGAAAGAGGATTTAGTTTAATTAGATTAGTGTTTTCCTTTCTTAAGTGGCGTTTCTCTTCCTGTTTATAATATACTTTCCATTGGATTCTGTTTTACTGTCCTTTTGTAAGGTGAATTTGCTGAGAGAGTGCCTGTGTTTGAAAAGTTTATTTTACTGTCTGCCAGCGCTGCCAAAGACAACATGCACCCATTTTTGTGCTAGCCTTTAGATACTACCTTGAGTAACAGCATATGTAATTAAGATACTGCTTTTATTAACAGTTAACATGAAAAACCTAGAACATTTCAAAGTTGGACGTTTTAGTTTCGTGATGATAAAGTAAGAATTTTCTGGTGTACAGACTTCTTTTACGAACATTTAGTCTTTCCATTGATTTGGGAGCTATGGTTTTTCACCCATAGTCACATCGGTTCTAGAAGCTGGGACACACAGATTGCTGCAAAAAAAACCAAGAGAAGCAGCTAGGAACAACTCCTGGTGTTCCAACCCAGAATGATGCAGTTGTGCACACAACATGAGAAAGGGGGGTCACAAGGCTGTGTAGTAAAATATGTAGTTTTGCAAATACTTTCTGGTTAAGGCTCAGGTGGAAGATCCATTGTCTGATATTTTGCCCAGGCCATGCAACATATGGATGTGAAACTGCTACGGGCTTGTACTATCTTGGAAAAGGCCTAGAATAATTCCATAGATGTTTCCCCTCTCTTCCCTGGTTCTGCGTTACATTGGTCGGCTCTAGGAAGGAGCAACACGTGAAGTACAGGGCATTCCTCTTGGCGCTGGGCCCCCTCTGCTGAGTTGGGGCTTACGGTGATTAAGAGAAAAACTTCAGACATATTCAAATGAGCAGCAGAATCCCACCCTGTTTTTCCATGATCATGTTTTTTACTTGAATTACTATTTTTCCACCCATTTCTACAAATGAAGCTGTTTGGCCTTGATTGTGCTAGTTACCCCCAGAGAGAACACAGCATTTTTGCTGGAGCTGTGCGCTGCCCATCTCTGGGGAGAGGAGCCTCCTGGCCACCAACACATGGCAGTGCCAGTGGGTCTGGAAGCATGCTGCCCACCTCCCCTCTGGGTCACCCTTTGTCCTGAGGCAAGGGAAGCTAAACGCCAAGGCAGGTGCTGAGATGCTCAAGAAACATCCCCCTTTCACATCAGGGGAATTTTTCCCATGCTGTTATTCACACTCTTGGCTCCTTACGTAAAAAGCATGAGCGCATTAGGTGGCTGCTAAACATTAACTAAAATAAGGCAAGACTTTGTTTCTCAGGAGGTGATAGTGAGGGGACATGATAACTCAGACATTTTACTGCTTCTATGATAGCGGAGTGAGTGGTGTGCAGTTGGCAGACCAGCAAAAAAAGTAAATCTTGTGTATCAAAAATGATTCATAAATCATTTGTGTATTCGACCGTTAGAGAAGACGTGGCCAAATACTGCATTTACTGAAAAAATAAAATTTGGAGTGATTAAAACTATTTGAAAATTAACACAAATTTATTTTAGATTACATTTTTAAACAAGCCATAATATTTATTTACTAACATTTTATTTAAATAATTTTTTTCAAGCCTAAACAAAATTTTTTTGTAATTTAAGTCTTACGGATTTTGAAAAATACTAAAATATAAACGAAAAATTTTAATGTGGATGAGTTCCTGCTCTTGAGTGAAAAATAACAGTCTCTCATTTCACCAAAAAACCTTAATTTTTCTGAAATAATGGTTTTCAGACTTAGGGGATTTATGTGGTGTTCTTCTCCAGCTAAACATGGAATTGAAATACTTTTTCTACAGCTCCAACTATCTGATGAATACAATAACTGAAATGATTAAAACAGTAACTGAAATATTGTGGTCTTACACGCAAATACCGGCATAAAATTATGCTTTGTTTTTCACTTTTGTTTCAAAATGTAATAATTCTGATCTTCAATTTCTCCTGATATTTTTAGCAGTGCACAATTTGTGTCTTCCCAAGTGATTTTAACAATGGCAGATATTCAGTATCTGTAGGTAAACACTGAAAATCACTTGCTTCATTACTCTTCTGGGCCATTAAATATCTTCTTTCATCTATCTAATTCCTCTCTTCTCATTGCCTCAGCCGTGTGACTCAATCAGGCATGTGTTATCTTTCCCAGCTCCTTTTCTGAACATAGCGTAGTGCGCAGGAATGCAGTTTGTCAAACACATTGTGTCTGAAATCCTTTGTTGGGAGAAGTGGAGAGAAAGAGATTATAAAATGCCTCAAAACCTTCAATAAGGTCGTTCCTAGGTTTCTTATAACTATTCAGTCAAACAAAACATTCATACCTTACTTCGATGTATAGGATGATATGGTATAGTATGTGTTGTATCTTCCAGTAGCATCTGTTGTCCAGGCTGCAATTTACAGAGAATATTTTTTTTTGTGCTTTGGCAAGTTTTTAGACTCATCAAGGCTAACACAGAGGGGAATTTAGAAGAAATATATCTGTTGTCTATAATGTTGGTTTTCTAGGCGGTGAGATTTAAAATCCGGATATTTTTTGTAGGAGAGATGAACAAAAATGCCCACATGGACTGGTGATGTGTGTTTTTCATTGCTCTGCTAATATAAACCTTCCTGAGGTAAAGCCAAGCAGTGCAAATAACTTCTGAAGCTGTTAGCTTCTGTCGACCTGAGGGAATCTCTGACTGACTCAGAATTTTGTGCAGAACGTTTCTTAGTAGCCGTCTTATACGCTAATTTGTGTTCAATTAAAAACTCTTTTGTATGCAGAGCAACTTTTGCTCAAATTCATCATAAGGCCTTGGCGCTTGGTTTGCAGTATTTGACAGTGTGAGACCGGCCACAGCCTAAAGGCAGCGTGTGTAGGTGCCAGGGGTGGCGGGTACATTCAGGCAGTTTCTGTAAGAATAAAAAGGGAGGGCAGTGATCCCTTTCACCTTTGGAAGCAAAAACTTTGCAACAGCCCTGAAAAAGTATTTATTTACAGTACATTGTTACAGTAGGTTTGAGTTGAACAATTTACACTGGAGTTGTTTCGAGAAAGCAGCCTAGAATAGGTAGCAGTAGCCACGTTAAAAAGTGACAGACGAGCTGCTGAGTCCTCACCAATGTTGCATGTACCAGAGTTTTGGGGAATACATGCTGTTTTCGTGGTAGTGAGCTGAGTTACGCTGTGAATTCTCTGTCAGTGTACTTTGAGAGAATTTGTCTCTCCTTTCCAGGTCAGATATCCAAGGGGAAGTCTGGGAAGGCTTTGTAATGCAAATGTTGCTAGCCTTCCTTCACACAAGGAATGCTAGATGCTGACCCATAGGGACTGAGTTCAAGATTTCTGTGAATATGTGGGATTTGAATTAACATGGTAATGAAAGCCTCCAAGAGCATAAGGCGCATTCAGTATCTAAATCACTTACATGGTTTAGAAAGCTAAAACTGGCTCCGTGATGATTAAGAGAAAGCTGGTTGATACTGCTCCTTGGGATAAACATTAACAGGAATCCACCCATGGCACTTGGACGTTTGTTGAACAGCTGGTATGTTTTGTTAAATATAGTCAAAGAGAAAAGTGGTAGTAGGTTTGTTGGAGATGGGCTGCGTTTATGGTGGGTGACAGAGATAATTTAGATGTATAACAAATATCAAAGAAACAGATCCAAGCAAAAATGCTCAGATATATTCTTTGGTAGATTTTGTGTGTTAGAAAATATAAAGCATGTTAACAGACAAACAAAAATGCAGCAGACAGTAACAACCATTAAATTTATACAAGGTAAGAATGACAGCAAGCTCAGTTATTCAACTCTGATAATCACCTGTGGGACAGACAACTTCCTGGAGTATCCTTTAAATCCATTATATTTTCATGAAATATTAGAATATGGATATGGAAGAGGGAAATCACAAGTCCTGGGTTTCTACGTGCAGTAGAAACATCCTATATTCCACAGTAGTACTTGTTACATTTGCCCCAGAGGAGATTTGTCTTTATTATACTGTTTTGTTGATTGTATTCCTCTTTTAGCTGCATTCTTTTGCCTTGTGGAACACAGCCCACATGCAAAATAAAAATTACAATTAAAATTACAGGAGGACTGGATGCATATAATTATTTTGCCATTTTTTTTTCAGTACTAATATTTTCCATTTTTCTTTCTTTTCTTTACAGAGGGTATGAACTGTATGAACAAAGATCATGGGTGTGCACACATCTGCCGGGAGACGCCCAAAGGTGGGGTTGCCTGTGAATGTAGGCCTGGCTTTGAACTTGCCAAAAACCAGAAGGACTGCAAATGTAGGTAGTTGAAAATTAAATTTCAAATGCCCCCAAATGTCTTATTTTCTTCATTGTTGTTATTTTCCAGAAGCCAATAAATCAACTTTGTTTTGGCCAAAGGTGATTTGTAATTTTAGTAATGCCTTTTTTGCTGTAGAAGGTGTACTTGAGGATGGATAATGGGGATTGAATAACAGAATGTTGGCTGTGATTCTGTTAGCAAAATGGAAACAACTGTTCTACTTCACTATGAATGCAATTTAATCCAGGCTTTCCTTGTAAAGCAAAACAAACAAAGCAGAGAGGATTCTGGCTTGCAATATTTTGAAGGTCCACTATGATACATGCATTGACAAGTCTACTAATAGATTTAATGATAAACCCACTAGAGTTATCAAATTAAGTGTTCAAGGATAGAAATGTTTGCTATAGTCCTGATTCCACTGTACACAGTCTTCTTTTCTTGTTATTGCTTGGAAAACATACAGTTGTATCATATATACTGTTCTTCAAAGAAAAACTCTGAGTCATGTATTCTCAAAGCTGGGATGCAAAAGATACAGATATTCATTAGCCCACAAATTGGAGATTATTCTGTACAGGTTAAAATAATTGACCCTGTGTATCTCAGCACCATCATTTGAAAGCTTCCAAATTGCATGGGAATCTTTCTCATGGCTTCAGTGAGTGTTAAATCTGACTCCAGTGGCTTCCTTTCCTACGTATCATCACATGGTAGCTTTGTGAGAGACAAAATAAAGGAAGCATCATAAAATAACATGTAACATGTTTTGTGCTAGTCATAGGGCCAGTATTTTTGGGATAGCCTTTCTTCCACTTCAACTTTTTTCTTCCTGAGATCTCCACTGTATAAATACGCTTAGATGATATTAGCTTCCAAGTACAGAGTCACCTTTGAATATCATCAAGAAATGCCACAGGATATTGTGCAGCCTGATTGCTCCTCAGTATAAGGAGGCTACACAGGGCCAAAGGCAAAAGCACAGACAAAAATTGCCTTTATGGTAATTTTCATTCTCAATGTTTATTCAAAGTGAACATTGTGTGCTGTTAATTACAGTGCAACATCAGCTACATTGGAGAGGATGTTTATTTAAGTTGTTTATTATTTGTTTCCACAAATTTGTACATTCCTTAGGAATTGTGTTATCCTTTTTCATAGTGAGATGGTGACAGGAGGTTTAGAGCCTTTTCTAGAACAATATTTCTAAATGCCTTAAGGTTTAATAGAGTGAAAAACTTGGATCTATTCTGTGCCCTATAGTGTTTAAATTGTAGTTGGAAGTATAATGAACTTTTGCTGACAGACCTCTAAGTAGGGACTCTGCGTGTTTCAAGACCTTGGAGGCTGCAGAGTACACTGACCCCTAAACCCACAACACATTCTGCAAATATGTTCCGGAGTCTTATTTAAAATATCTGTACTTCTAGCCCTTCCAAACGCAAAGAACTATAAAGCTGTAGCCTGGGACAGTAATTGTGAGATTATGGCAGGCTATTTATAAAGATCTAGTTCTGAAACCAAATCTTTTTAAAAAAACTTTTTCACAGCTAACCATTTGAGTGGAATTGGCTTAAATCTTGAGCTGCAGCTTTGCGAGTACTGAGTACAGCTGTGTTGAAGAGCTGAAAGAAAGACACTTGCCACTTGTCAGACCAGACTGAGTCTGTAGCCCTCCACACCAGGGACTGGTAGGGTCTCATATACCCCTAGTATATTAATATATCCCTCTCAATTATTTGGATTCATTGTGGTCCCTCCAGGAGACTGTGCCTTTCAGGGTTTTTCAGAGCTTGCTTGTCTTTTTTTTTTATGTGGATAAGCGGCAGAGAATCAGTACCTCACTAAGTGAAATTTTATGAGCCAGTTTGCAATTGAATCAGCGTTCTAGGAGACATTCTCAGATGTATTGGCCCAAGTCCACTAGTAATGAGATGTGCTTCTCAAAGGAAAAAATAATGTTAACATAAGTTAGAAAGCATAAAAAAATGGAAGAGAGGCTCCTTGCTTTTTTTGCATGCATTACAAGATTGTCATTACATCCTAATTGTATGATTACACATCACCTAATCGTATCATCACATGCTAATAAGGCAGTCACTGTCGGTGTCTTGCTTCATTCAGTGTACATGATGGTCAGTGCTCATTAAACAGGCTTTTGTTCAATAGCTTCCTCTCCGTAATTCAATGTCATGCTTTTCCTGATGCACAGTATTTAAACCCTATTCTGAACATAAAATTTTTCATTTCCTCATGGATTTTCCCATGGTACTCATTACTGTAATATCGAAGTGCTTTGTAGGCACTGGTAATGTATTTTCAGAACATTCTTGTCAAGTTAAAAAGTACTGGTTTGCCTATCTTATAAATAGGAAATGAATATAAAGGTGTTAATGTCAAAGGCATTTAGTAGTGATAGGTGATTAATAAGAAACACCCAGAACCCAGCTCAGCATTTATAGCGCTTTAGTATGATCAAAGCCAAGCTCCCAATGGCTCCAGCTGTATTTGCAAATGCCATGGAGAAAGGAATATAGTATTAGTAACTTGTAATAGATGTAATTCAAGTGACTTGCCAAGCCCTAAGTAGGAATTCCATGGCAGGGGTAGATTAGGGTTTGTTAGGGCTCAATTCACTGTCTGAACAAGACCATCCTTTCTTGACAGTCCCGTTCTGATTTACTACTCATTCTGCAGTAAATGAGACAAGATTCTCCAGCTATTTCCACAGACCTGACTTTCCCCAGCTCCACTGTGCACTGTTTAAGGCAGGAGTGTTTTCTGCATTTGTCATTAAAGATGGTTATCATGATAAAATAAGTTTGTGTACCAGAAGTCTGGTATTTTGTAGTTTTTGAGTGCTTAAAGTTGCAACCTTAATGGTTTCTTAGTGTTTTATATGCTTATTGATTACTAGATGTATCAGTTTAGCTGGAACTTGAAAAAGCAAGAGGAAACCTAAAGCAGATGCACATACTTGCAACCTAAAAGAAATAATTCTGACAGTTATAAACAAGTGAAAGCTGAATCTTTTAATGAAAAATGCTGGATAACCTTAACTACAGCTATTTCTGTCTGCCCCCTCCAATAATACTGATTTAAGTGAGCAGGAGGGTGAGTGCTAAGTAATTCTAAAAATCCTGTCTAGTATGTTTACAATACAATGCTGTCCCACCTATGCCAAGAGGCAGCTTTTCAGCTCCTGCTGACAATGTCCTCATGCAGCTATTTGCTGTCAGTACAAAGATCTCCAGAATGTTAAAAATGTCAGGCCGTTCTAGAATAAATAATGCAGGCAATGTTGCATGCACAGCTTTATCACATAGAAAGAGATACCCAGATATTTATATAAATTATATATTCAATGGCCAACATAGTTAAAAAGCAGTGCAATTTTTAATTTATCTGGAATTGCAGTGTGCTGGTTCGAACTGTCACAGAAAGCCATACTATAAAAACAACACATCTAGCTAGTTGCAAATTCTGTGACATCTGAGCCATAGTATATATTTCAGTCCACATGCGGACAAGATCAGGACATCGTTGTCTTAGGGGATTTTTTGGGTTACTGGGTACTAATGCTAGATTTAATATTTGGCCATATGTTTTCAAACACTCCTTGTCATGGGCATGTCAGATGGAAAAGGCCAGAAAAAGGATTATATGAAAGTTCAGAGAAGCACCGAGAGCAGAATTTAGCCTGTAGAGTAAGGCTGAATTCCAGTATTTTCTGTTTTCTGGGGGTTTTAGCATGCAACATCAAGATCATTATTTAGTGGAATAAAATTAAAACCCCTTTTGTTCTTTAAGATGTCACTCCTCTTCCAGACAGTAGTTTCTTGTCTTTCATCTTCAAAATGTCATTTCAAGCCCAGTCCGTGTATTTTTAATGGATGTAAGCACTGGCCCACATGCAAAGCTGTGTCTCAGGAATGCTTAGCTCAGCTCAGCCAAACAGTAGATGCTGATGCTCACAGAACAGGCAAGTGGACAGTTGGGGAGATTATGCCATGCTGCCAGCCTGCAGGCCCTGAAAGGTGGCTGGGCAGTTCAAGAGCCTGAGCATTATAGTCAGTGAAAATAATTAATCTTGTTTGAGGGCTATTTGAAGCACCAGTGTCAGGGCTAAGGCTCAGGATGCCCCATAACTCTTCTTTCACAGTAGAAACAGTGTTGGGAGAACAGACTGGTAACTTGGCCACCAGCACTAGACACCTCACATAGATGGTTTACGTCTATGTAGGGCTCGTTCTGTTTCTACTCATGCTTGTAGCCCACACGAGCAAAGCCTTCTGTATGAGATGCTGGGTTTAGCCAGTTGTACAGGGTGTTTCTCCCACTCAGGGGAAGAGCCCAGCCATTTTGATTCCACTTAAAACATATGCAAATGCTGAAGCAGTGTGAAAAGCAATGGTGTTACTCTGGTTTTAAATCTATATGGTGATAAGTATATCTGAGTTCTAACAGTTATATGTATATTCTCCTTCAGTAAAGAAAAAAAATTAACTTACTGTTTTCCATCCCTTTTATTGTAACATGATTTATAATATTTGAAGGTGATCTGTGTCCATCACAAGTTACCATTTTGCCTCTTTTTGTTTGCCCTTTTAATGTCATGGACTCTGAATGAGCACGCAGGCTTTTGCATAGCTGTAGAGTCAAAATTTATCAGAAATAATTTTTGAAAGAACACTTTGACATTTCTAATTAATTTTGCTTTAATGCTTTCTGATAAAAATGGAGTAGATCTGGATGTCCTTTTTCTTTTAAATAATTTTGGTTTTCTTCCTCTAAGCAAGAGAAATTTCTTGGTGTGTCACTGCCACAGAATTAAGGCTGGAAGGAAATTGAAATGACATATTTTACAACTGGATTTTTTACCAATTTCACCTGCAGAGCCATCAGAATTTTGACTCAAGTTGCTTAAAATAAATAAATAAATAGTAGTCTAGACAGAAATTCAAATCCTTCAAAAACATGATCAACTAATATTTGTAAGAGACAGGAAAAGGAACTGACCTACATCTGTTCATTGACTGGGTAGAACAGGAACCAGTAGCTTTAGCATACAGGGAAACTATAATAGAAGTGTGTGATTCTGCAGGATTTACTATAAACCCCATTAGCCTAGTGCAAATTTTCATAGACAAATATAGTAAGGAAAATTCCTCCTATTACGCAGATCAGAGAAATCGTGTTAAGATAGATATTTTCATCTCTTCCAGCAGAGGCTTTCAGCAAGGAATGCCAAAAATAACCACTGCTTTCAAGTTGTTTAAAATATACACGTTGTTGCTGCTTGCACTTTAAAATCCTCAATAAAAATACTGTTGGCTAGAAATGTATTTAAACATCTGGCATAAGCAACACCTTTAAGTTAATTTGTGAGAGACAAGAAAAAAGATTAACCCAAAAAAACTGCAAATGAAAGAATGGGCAAAAAGAAGAGAGGTGAATAAGGACAGGCATAGTGTTGGGCAAGGAAATGATTTTTTCAGCATGACTGCATCAAAAAGGTGGGAGGTTTAAGAATGGAGAATTGACATAAAATTTTAATTTATTTGTTTGACATTGAAAATAAAAACAAAAATATTATTGTGTATTGAAGGAAATGAGATGTTGCTTCATTTGATGCAAAGCAGAATAGTTTGCTTCATGTGTTTTTTCACAAAAAGAAATTAATAGTTAAGTTATAAAACTGGAGAAGTAGAAAGAATGCCTGAGAGTAGTTGTTGCTTAGGGGGCTTTTTAAATGTAACTCCTTGCAAGTTTAGGATTTTTATGACTTGGGGTATGTGAGTTCAGTTCCCTTCTCTGTCTGGTGGGACTGAACCCCCAATTCCTATTTTCCAGCCTAGTGCCCAAACTGTCAATCTCCAATAAGGGAGATCTTTCCATCCATCTTTCTCAATGGCATTCTTTCCAATTTGATAGAACAGCAATATTCCTGGGAAGAGAGGTGGGAATCCAAGCAGGCCCTCTTCTCGGGGATTGTTCTTACCACTAGGTGACGAGACTATTCCCTCTCTGTCTCTGAACACAAGGATTTTACTCAAATTGTACCATGTAAAGAGCCAAGGATGCACCTGTAGTGGCCTCTGCTCTGTACTCACTTGAGAGATGGACAGTTCCTGTTATGATCTTTGCCAGAACTCAGAGACCGTGGGTGTAAACTTGCGGTGCCCACGCTGGCAGGAGGTGTTAATGGGAATTCTGTTGGGTATGCTGTGGTGGTCTCCCTCAATTGCTTTTCTTAGAACTGTTCTATTTTAAGGGAAATACTTCAGTGACTACTGAGAGTGGCATGACTATTCAGCACTAGGACACTCACACCAGAGGTGGGATATTTCAGTTCTAGTTACTGTGGCTGAAAATTCCAGTCTACTCCATTTTAAGAAGCTAGCGTTAAAACAGCGTCTCTGAGTTCAGTGGGAAATTATATGAGTTTAGCCCTATTGGATTGGATAGAATCTCAGTTTAGATTTAGATATATTATTTTAAAATCCCGTTAACTATTATCTTGGTTTTACTGTATATTGCAATTTGCTATCCTGGCTGTTTTATAAAGTCTCTAATCTAGAAGGAAAATTCTGCTAAAACCCATGTGAGGAAGTTCCTTCTGGTTAATAGGAGTCAGTATTTAAAATACTGTAGTCAGTATTTAAATTACTGTAACATTTCAAAACATTGAAGTCTTCTGAAATTATGAGTATGATACCACTGAATAATGGCATATTGGATTTGCCCTGTATCTGCCGATAAAGAACCTAGTCCAAATTACCTGTATATGAAGACAGGAAAATAATTCAGAATTCAGTCAGATCAGAATTGTGTTATTCAGTAGCAAGCTATGCAACTGCAAAGGATTAAATGGAAAAGGGGCAAATGAGAGGCATTGCTAATGGTGCTAGCCAGCTTAATATTTAAAAACTGGGTTGTCTTAATAGTCAGAAATTAAATCCATTATGCGTCAAAGGAAATTGAATTCGATCTGTTAATTTATGTAAACTTGAAAACTCTGCCTGTCACAAAAAATGTTTGCTTTAATGTACGTTTAATATTTTTTCACCGGAGGACATTTTAATTGCTAAAAGCCATTTTGCAGTGTATGCTTGGAAGTGAAAGTGACATCTCCAATGTTTCTTTCCTAGTTGAGGCCAGTGCACTGCAGGGCCATAACAAGCATGTATTTCTTGTTTCAGAGAAGAAAAGAAAAAAAACCCCATGTTTCCTGTTTTATTTTTAAACCTTCTTCTGCTCTAGGAATACCAGTACTTGAAATAATAGATTTCTAGACTTACATGGTTCTATTCTTGCTGTTTGGTCTGTGCTTCCTCTACTTAGAAAGTGAAGGGGAAGGAAAAGAGAAATCCTGTCTATAGACTTGTAAATATATGTCTGTATTAGTAGACATATTAATAGACTGCTCATTTCTTCATGCCATATATATCACAGATATGAAGCTTTTAGGAAGCTAACCAGCTAACCTGTCATAGTAAAATTATGAATACAAATAGACTTGGGGAAAAGTAGCACATGCTGCTTTTTTTGTTTCTCTTTGTTTCTTCACTGTATGGATTAAGAGTAGGGTGTGAGATAGGAACGTGGCTCAGATAAGGAGGGTCAGAAAGAATAAGAAATGCAAATAACTGCAATTACAAATGTGATGTTGCCTTATGTCTTGGTTTGTTACTGCTCTTCTGTGTTCTGAAAGGCCCTCAAGACTAATTGGTTTCATTGTCATTTTATTTATATATACATATATACACATTCATTTGGGGCTTAACTAGTAACCTGTAACTATGGGAATGGAGGCTGCCAACACACCTGTGATGACACAGATACTGGTCCTGTGTGTGGTTGTCATCAGAAGTATGCCCTACATTCAGATGGCCGAACCTGCATTGGTAAGTACTTCTGTGCAGTGCATTTTATTTCATATTCCTCAGAGAATATATATGTGCACATGTGTGTGTGTGTGTGCGCGCGTGTGTGTTTGTATCTCACAGGCATTTAGCACCATTGCTGAGAGAAGTCTGTAACAGCAGTTCCTGGCCATAGTAGCTATGGTTGCACTCTACAGAGAGAGAAGCGTTTGTGCCTGTTTTGTCAAAATGTTTGCGAATGAAGTACCCTTTGTTACTCAACTTTTGTTTATTTCCATAACTCTAATAATTTTTGAAGTAAAAAGGTGTAGAGCATTCATAATTCTGAATGGAAGCTCAGCTCTTCTGTTCACTTTCATGAGTCAAGACTTCCTTGCATAAGCAATGTGAGGAAAACGATCCTCTTTTCTAAGCTGTTATTGGGGAAAATTGATTTATCATGATGTGCTTTCTTTCCTGTTGTATGTTTTATGATTCTAAAAATTACAGCACTTGTAGTGAATACGTTTTCACTCAGATTTTCAGTAGGGAAAAGCTGTTCAAGAGGTGGAGCATCTTTGGAGATGCTGTGCAAACATTTATGATTATAAAATATATTATTTGCTTAACTCCATTTCTTTCCACTGTTTGTTTGGTTTTTTTTAAAATAAAAAAGGGTAATTTTGCATACTCAAGTTAAAATTTGGAAATTCTTACTCGCAGATCAGAACCTAAAATCGATAATTGTTTTCAGTAGCATTGTGGTCACGTTGCCTTTGTTTGTTTAATTTCAAATTCTTACTAATTCCTAGTAATTTCCTGAGATTAAAAAAGCATGGACACATCGCCTTTTCTCTCCTTTAGCAATACTGCAAGACAGAGCACTTGAAATCCATGGAAATCTGTGAGTTATCTTTAGTGATTCCTTAGTCAGATCCATGGCATAAAACTCCATGGCTGCCCAGAGCCTCGCTCACTCCTGGTGGGTTTGATCGCACAAGTTGTGTGGTAGGTGGAGGGTTTTGCTGGCAGAGGTAGAGCTGAACAAGGTTCAGCGCTGGCCTCTGCCTTGCTGTATGCACAAGCTACGTCTCAGCTTATGGGATCTCTCAGCTGGTACTTTTGCTTAACACAGAGGGCTCCATCGTACAGTCCCTCTGTTCAGATAACCCTCCCTGAAGCCTGTGGTAGTTCCAGATGCAGAGAATTTGCAAGAACGTGGACCTTGAGAGCAGGTTTTACTGAACGGATAATTGGTCTTCTATTTATTAGCGTTCACTAATATCCTTGGATTGATGTTTTATTTTGTCCAGCATGTAAAAATGGTTTTAAAAGCTGTCTATACTGCACCTGTTTTTTACTTTTTTTTTTTTTCCATTTTTGTAATGTAATACATAGAACTCCATGTTACATTCCTTGGTCTTGTGATGTAAGTCACATATTACTGCCTGTGCTGATTTTCTTCCCTCTGAGTAGTTCTTTCTCTTAGAATACTTTGATTTTTTTATTTATTTATTTTTTACATTTTTATTCCTGCTTTCTGGTGATGGTTCCTGATTGCCTGTCTTGTCTGATAACTGACGTTCATTAATTATTTACAGAGCAAAATAAAAAAAAAACTCGAACAAAAGCCTCTATTGCAGCCTGATCCCATCTAGAACTTGTTAAAAACAAAACAAAACAACTTCTTGTTACCACTCAACCATGTAGTGTTGCCACAAACAAAACCTGCCAGCCTCCTCCTCCTCCTCACTTCAGTGATTCCAGTGTTTGCTGTCTTCAGTGGTGTATATATTCCAGGCATCACTGCAAGAATGCAAACTTCTGCAATGCCAGATAAATACTTGTTGACCCTTTGTCTAACATATTTTGTCTTCGTTTGCTTGACTTATCCTTTTATTTTTTTTTATGATTGCTGCATGTGAAAGTCCCCACTTGCATTTTTGTTTTTGTTTTCCTAATAAGCATTTCCCTCTCTGTATAAATTATTTCATTTACCCAGCTGCTGCTTCTCCGTTGCTCTCCTGTATCGGAAATCTTTCTTTTTATTTCACTTACTGCTCATCTCTTCCCACACTTGTGACCATTTCTGTGTATTCCTAATGAAGCATAACCAAACTAAAGTCCTCATTATGCTGTATGAAACTCTTACATGTAGGATATCAGCGACTACCTTGTAAAATGACCTCTGCTGACATCATCTTGCTTACTGCATGCTTATAAAATTACTAAACCCTGTTCTTGCAACATCTTTCCTAGCATTGAATGTTTAGCTAGTAGTGTTTCATAGACAAGCAGGCAACCAGCACTGCCCAAATTGATCTTTTTTTGTGTTTGTTTGGTTTGTTGTTTGTTTATTTTTGTTGTTGTTTTTGTTTAATTTGCATGCTGTTGTTTGGTTTCTCCTCACGATGTGTCAATGTGTACAAGACTATGGTGCATCCGTGCCCATCCATCACCGGACTCTTCTAGCTCTCTCTTATCTGTCTCGGTCTTCTGCCTGCCACTTTCAGATCCTGGTGCCAGCATTAGCCTGAATCACTTCACAGTTTGTCTTTGGTCATTTGTTTAACTAGCATCCCTGAACTTTAATTTTCATCCTTAACACCTCTCTGGGGCACTCATGTTAGCTGTCTTGTTCTCTCAGTAGGAATCCAGCTTCCTGTATGTGGTTAATTACTTCATAGTTGATCATTCTTCCTCCTCCCCCTCTTTCTCCCTCCTTTCCCAAAACACACTTTAATTTGTTCCTGGGGTCTCAAAGGGAATTAACTCTCTAACGGGGATTTAGTGCTTTCATGCCTTGCTTCTTGGCTTTGGCTGTGCCATGCCAAGAAACTGTCTTAGGCAGTGGAAAATTGGGCTTGTGATTAACCAACTGCTCCATGTTTGTCCCTTACTTGTGTTTTAGAGAAGGATGAGGCTGCAATTGAGAGTTCTGAGTACAATGCCACGTCAGTAGCTGATGTGGACAAGCGGGTGAAACGGCGGCTACTTATGGGTAACACTTTTCTTCCACTTCCTTTGTTGTGCTCTCACTTTTGTCTGTATGTGTGTGAGGGGGGAGGTTCTCTTTTGGTCTCATTTGGTCCCTTTGGTTTTGGTTTGGTTTGTTTTTTTTTAACCTGACTTCATCTGTGTGGAAAGGTCACCAATTTTGCTAAGTTCTCATCTGTTGTACAACTTCATTTCTTGTTTTTAAACTTTTTTTCCTAATGCTGCAGCTTTAATGTTCAATTTCTTCTGCATAGAAAGAAGCTTTTGCCATTAACCTTACTTACCTTACGCAAGCTACTTCTTACATTTGATTTGTGTGTGTTTGTGTGTATGTGTTGCTGTAGGATTCCTGAAAAATCTCATGTTGCAGAACTGCCTATTGACTTAAAAGTGGATGGTGACGATGATATAAAACAATGCTCTATTACATATGTGGTGTTAAATGAACAACTGTATTTGCCTACTTAAAATGTGCAGTACTTTTGATTGAAATGTAAATATTATGACTGGAAATTCATTTATTTCCTTTGTGCAGCTATGTTAGTAGCCACTGAAAGATCTTTCCCTAGTGACCAGTGAGCTTCTGTATGTTCTGCTTTCAAGACTGAAGCATGACTTGTCTCTCTGTGTTGTTGGAGCCTGAGAGTGGAAGGGATGAGGAAGTTCATTGAACAATGAAGATAATTTTTTAGCTTCTGCTCTCAGTTAACCCATTGCGCACCCTTGTGCTTGTCTTCTTCATGTTATATTTATGGCCATTAGTGAGAATGACCTTTTGGGAACAGAAAGGGTAGAGTGACTGGACGTCTGCCAGACTCTTTTCATATGACAAAGAGCACACAGACTGCTGAATGATGCCAGCGGCTTGGAGGTTTTCAGCTCATTTATTACTCTGTATTTTCCATTCTGATGCCCTACTCACCACATATAATTATTTCCACTAGGTTTTAAACATAGTGAGCATTGGTGAGATGTACCCAACGAACTATTTACAAGACAGGGATTCTTCACCCACAGAAGAGATTCTGGCAGGACAAATTTCTGCTCTCTTCCTTCCTGGTCACTATTCCATTTCTTAAAAACATCGAACCCATTGCAGACTCTGTCCTGCTAGCCCTTGGCAAGCCCAGCTCTCGCTGTAAGCATCCACACCTATCTGGAAGGACCATCTCTTGGAGACTACAAGCCTCCCTTTGAATATTTAGTTGATTGCTGGGCTAATAGTTGCAGTTGGTGACACTATTTATAAAGTTTTCATATCACTTGTATCTCACGACCCATGGCAAACCATCTGCTTAACCATAGGCCAGCATACTAGTACTGTGTAGGAGATGGCACAGTGTTGTAACTCTGAAATGGTATTGGATGATAATATTGAGGTAAAATATCTTCCCTTGTGTGAAAACCTGAGCACATGTTCCTTTATATTTAGATTTTTCATTTGCAAATAGTTTGCAGACCTAGCAAGCAACCCATATCAATTTCTGGTTTAATGATGCACTGTTTAAATTAATTTAAGCTAACAAAAGCTATGAGGAAGCGCATCTTGCTTTCTAAAGGTACTAGTAACACATTTAGCTACAATTTCAGTAAGACCCATAGTCTCACAAGAAGTCAGGAAAAAAATGTGCAAAGGGCTTCTAAACCACTGGAAAATCCAATCCTCTCCATCTAAATGGTGAGTTTTCCCAGCCTGTAACAGTATGTACAATATGGTTTAGAGGGACTGAGCAACATAGTGCACTGCGTTGCTGCCTCACCCTCTGATAAAAGTAATCATCCAACCTGAAAATAAGCTCACACTGCTCACAAGAGTCCAGGCAAATAGAATTAAAAGTTACGATTAGCAACAAGCTTCTTAGTTACACCAGGTCTGCAAGTTTCAAGCTGAACATAGACTCTAGAAATAGGTTTAGTTAGAAATCCAGTTTGCAAAATACATTTTTTAACTCTTCAGTACTTCCTGTATTAGCAGGTATCAGCCAAGAGCTGACCATTTATGAACATGCCATGTTTGAATAACTGATTCCTTAGAAAAACATTAACTAGAGCTGAAAATAATGTAATTAGTAAGTGAGATCAAAGTGGGTGGCTTATTACTTAGGGACTTTTCTACTTGTTTATTTCTACTGATTTCTGATGGTCAGAAAATCCACCATTTATTTTTTGAATAATACATTTCAGAAGTATAGTGGCATTTCCATGAAATTCCACATGTCTTCAGATGCTTTCTAAACAACTGTTTCAGAAAGTACTGGAAGGCTCCTCAGGAAACTTTGTTACCAGCTTTTATAAATGGACTGTGCTTTTTTACCCTCCTGCAGGCAGTCTTGGGAGAATAGGAAAAGTAGATGACTTTATGTAATTTTAGTAGTCTGATGAAAGATACTTTCAATTGCAAGCCCTGAGACGAGAATTTCTAGTCCCCTGTCATTTGCTGCATGCTATTAAAATTACTATGATCTTTATAACCCTTAATATCAGTCAGGGCTAAGAATGAGCTTGCAAGAGATTACTTCAGGAAAACAGGACTGCTGTCAGACATGACTGCCTATGCCACTCATTTTGCTACAGCAGGACTGGCCACCTCTGTAGCTCAGACTGACTCATGCAGGGGCCTGTGTTGTAGTCATGGTGTGGTCCTGTGACTTGTGGCTAAATCTTAAATAGAGAAAGTAAATAAATACACTTACTTTCTTCCTCTTAGATGCAATTTTATTTAGATCTTGTGGGGCAGACAAGAAACTGGTTTTCTCTGATGATCTGCAAGAAAACTTCCTTTAGAGCCGTCCAGTGATTCCTAGGAATTTTCATCCAACGCTTTTCATAAAGTTCAGAAAGACCCCAAGGGCTTCCAGCTGTCCTTTGTCGCCCCTGTTCAGAGAAAAATACTTAGATTCAAAGGAAAGAGCACTCTAATTAAAGAGATGGGACTGAATGTTGCACCATATTCCTGTTCATACATCAGTTTTCATTTTCTTCACTTCCCCCTGGGCCGTTGCCATTGTAGAGTGGAAAGAAGTGCAGTCTTAATTGTACTCCAGGTGGGCTTTTGGTGAGGTTCTGCTGTCTGCCAGAGTTCTGTGGTGGATGCTATAAACTGGTCATTGAGCCATGTATGTTCATCCTGCAGAAGTTCACAGATCCAAGCATTTAAAACCCGAGCCTTACCATTGTCTGTAAGGTATGTTTACATCCATCTTGATGCAAACACCTTGCACTTACTGTAAATCAGTAGGACACAATCAATGTCTTCAGGTCTTCTTAAACATCTGGTATAGTTTATCTTGCAGTTAGTTGAGCACTGCCTTCAGCTCTTAAGATTATCTTCAAATCTCTGTTTTGTATGGCACAACACCTTTTTTTCTGAAAATATTTTCAGTGTATTTCTTAGGAGCAGTCACAGAGAACTTCCCACTTTCCTTTACCTTCTTTTCCTCAAGAACTTATTTGCCAGGACTGTTTTTTTTGTCATAGCATCATAGCATGAGACCGCCCTACTTGATTAGAGGAGTGTGCTAATGCATTTCACCTATCGTTCAGTCCAAATCCAGCATCAGTTTGAAACACTTATCATGCCCTGCCTACCTGGATGAAAGTCATTATAGTGTATACAAAACTTTAGAAGTACCAAATTTCCACTCAATCCTACTAAAACACATATCCGCAAAATCTTTTTTCCAATGTCACAAGCAATGGAAGTTGCTTTTATTCAGGTATCCAATTTCCAAATCTGTTTTTGCTATTGCAGCCCTGCATAGAATCCGTAATTCCAGTGGCCCCACAGTGTACAACTGTAAAGATGAGTCATCCAGTGGTCTAGCACTTTATCATTATATATCTTGTAAATTATCAAGTCTCACTGGCTTAGCATTACTCTCTTCTTGAGCACCATCTTTCACTTGAAAAGGCTACAGGGTTTTTCTAGAGCAATTGTTGCTATTCCGAAGCATCCTTTTACATAGAGCTTGATACTATGGACACAAAAATAGATTTTTATAGCATTGGTTATGTCATCGGGCTGCCTCAGTACAAAAAAGTCAACTGCTTACAAAGATGTGACAGGCAGCTGAAAAATTCCTCTTTGAGGAACTAGAACTGCAGAACTGTCTGGTCTTCAGACTCAAGAAGTCATCATCTCCTAATCAAAGGTAATGCTTTGCTCTTTGGCTACTCTTTGCATCAACTCTTAACACCAGCAAAAATTATGATGTATTTTTTACATTGTCTTTAAAAATGCGGTCACTTGCTACATTGCCATCGTCACAGGCCTTACTAGACTCCATGAATCCTTGAAGTGCTTTAGCAACACAACTATGATGTTCTATCAAGTGCATTTCTTAGCTCTTATCCTCTGATCAGCCCTTTTTGAAGAGGTGAGCCTGACCATTTCTCACCATGTTTCATTTCCCTCCCTATCCTCTTTAGTAGCGAAATGGATCAGGTTCATCTGGGCTTGAACCCAAGTGTCTTCAGAATAACTATGTTTCTCTCCCTCACCTTCAATCCACCTCTTCCATTCTTTCCAGAGATCACTGTTGTAAGAACTCACTTGGGCAATAAAATGTTCTTCCTCTGGCCCTAGAAGATATAAAGTTGGCTCCTTCTTGTCGCAAAGGAAGTTCTTTTCAGTATAGCAGAGAGCAACAGGACATTGAGCCCATTTTGAACTTAAGGAAGTGCAGTAATTTCCCTTGTGTATTTAAGGCCAGGATAATGGTGCAAATGGCAGTAATACCATCACCACAAGCGTCTTCAGAAACACAAATTCTACACTGAAATTCATTTCTTCACAAGACATATTCAACTCATTGTGTGTCAGGACAGCTTAAGGGTTTGCCATTGGACACTGACTTCTTGGGTCATCAGTAATGCTATTTGCAGCCCACCTCAGGTACAGGAATGTGATTCTCTTCCCTTCCCTTGAAGTTGGCTCCCAAGGTCCCTACAAATTGTTTTTCTGTCAGTTGAAGTGCTTATATAAACTGTAGAGTGCATTGGAACTGTCCTGGACTTTGTTACTACTAAAGTTTACCTCTGCCTAGATTGTTTCTGTAGTGTAGGAAGCACTTCAAGTCATTTGGAAAAACCCACCAACAAGGACCAGCTTTGCCAGGCTGGGATATGTTATATGTGTACCTATATTATATTCCATCCCTATTTTCCTAAGAGTGGCTTACAGTTGGGGCTTTGGTCTGTCTATATTCGTGGCACATAACCAGTGATTAAGGTAGTATTTTCACTGGTTCTGTATTTTTCCCTGTTGTGACAAGAATCACTTGACTTCTGCAGATGGCTCCTCTTCCATTTTTCGTAGCCTTCCAGCCATTTATAATGAGCACCTCTGCAGCATCAGATGTGAGCTGTGGGAATGGCAATTTGGGCATTTCTCCCATGGATTAGCATGACAGAGAACATTACTGCATGTTATATGGGACAGAATCATCTCTTTTTTTTGCCTTTTGCTTGCTTTGTAAAGTGAACTTCCACTGTCAATTCAACTCCAAGGACGTCAAACATCGCAGCAGATAGCCAGGGCCAGTTCAGACTAGCAGATGACAAGTGCAGGTCCTGCTTTCGCCACTTTTATGACATGCCAGCACTCCTTTCTCTGTGTGCTGGTCAGCTCTTTCATTCAGTCTTGTGCCTCCTGAAGGTACCTAGAAACATCAGCCAAGGTAACTGTGCTTATCTGTCTCTTGGTCAAAGCTGTTTTGATTTCTGAAGATCTTTAGCCCAGTGCCTACAATGGATTTTAATGAGCTGCTCACATCGTATTTTAAAAAAAAACACAATTTGAGCTTATGGTCATGACTTACTACATTTGCAGCAAAGGCAAACATTTTAGCATCTGTTACATCAAATAGAGAGATTTACAACTTTAGAGCTGATCCTTCTTATGTTAGGTTTACCTGTTTGAACCCAAAGTGGAACTGAACTTTATATATCTTGAGTCATCTGATCTTAGGAGCCATATAGCCATCAGCCAATCAGCCATATAGTATTTTTCCCTAAACCACAATTATCTAAGGATTAGGCTACCCTATCCGCCCTGGACAACTAGCATGCTTTGACTTTTATTTGTGTGGGAGCAAATCCTTTAGGAGCACCCCTCACCTGATTTCCTCAGTGGCAGAAAGGTACCTAGTTACAGCTATTTCCACCCCAGATTATCGCTGCAGGTAAGAGATTGTGTCAGGCCTGTTGTTAATGAGCAGAGGTGGAACCATCAAAGGTGAGCTGAATATATTCCCTGGGAGTTTAAGGCAGAAAGGCCATCTGAAGCACCATCCTTGGTTCTGCAGTTGCTCCTCATAGAGGCTTCTGGGCATGATGTAGCCCTTAGCAGAGCAGTCCTCTACATTCCCTGTTTCTGATGAATCAAAATCCTGCTTTAGGTAGATTGCATTAAATAGGGACTACAGAGAGCACACACCCAGTGTGTGAACTTCATATTGATAATCATAGGAATAGAAAGCAACGTAAATTACTTGAGTTGTATTGTCCGTATGCACATTTGTATGGTCAGCCACCTTTCTCCCCTTCTTTCTACTAGTTCACCTGGAAATTTTTTGGGATTCCAGAGCTGAGAAGAACTGGTGATACAGGACTGTGTGGTCTTAAGGCTAAAAACTCTCAAGTCTTAACTTGCAAGGATCTATGCCCTGCTTGAACATACATGTGAATAACAGATAAAAACTCTTCTAATTTCTGTAGTATGCAGTCTTCTTTTTACTTCCGTCTCTCCCTATGACACATTGCAGCAAGAACAGCAAGAGGGTGTTATGGCTTATGTTTTTCGGAATCATAGAGTAACTGTTCTTGTGGACTTTCTAGTCCATTGTGCCTACCTGACCCCAGCTGTTGATTCCAGTGTTTTGTTTGTTAGAAATTTCAGGACTTAATCTGTTTGAATCACTGTTTTCTTTACAGTAGAGACATACAGCTCTTTCTTGATTGCAGGAAAATAGAATCCACAAAGTTAGCTAGAATTACCAGAATCTCATAATTAAAGTGATTTTCGCCTACCATGTGGGAAATAACATATCAATCATCTATGATCATATCAATATGGAAACCTTCCTTGGTCATTCTTTCAGTCATCTGAAGATCTCTGCTCTGGTGGTTCACTGTGCGTAACTTCTCCAAAGACAAACCTCTGTCTTGAATTACTGTATAAAAGACACAATTGTGTAGTTTATATGGAAGTCCACCATTTTCTGGATTTCAGGACTCTGTGGTATAGCCATATTGAGCTTGCTTGCAGCTCAGGAAGGACCTGTAGAAATGTAGAACTTACTGAAGCCGTGCATTCTTTACCTAAAAAATACTTTAATCTGATGAGAGTTTTCTGACAAAAGCTTTTCTTTTTTCTTGAAAGTAAGCTTTGTGGGAAGACTCTGATTTTCACAGTGCTTTTGCCTGGAATGATCTTCAGAAACAGGGAGTTAGAATGTACATGGTAGTCTGGTCAGAACATTCATTTGAATTGTGAGGAAATTACACTGAAGACATTTCCACGGTGATTTGCCATCCATGTTCAGGAGAAATATTGTGCTGTAAAGTCAGGCTAACTCATTATTGCCTCATGAAAGTGCTGTACCCTTAGGGCCAGTATTGATAACGGATAGCCTGATAAGGGCTTGGGATTCAGTTTCAATAAGTATAAAAGAATAGAAAATGGGAGCTGGGTTTCTAAAATGGCATGTAATGCCCTAACTACCAATTCATTGAAATAAAAAGTATTATGAACTCTGATTTTCCATTAGAAAATTTCCAAAAGTCTTAGGTTGTTTTATTCCAAAGCAAATTAAAAATAAATTCTGCAGATTTCATTTTTGGTTCTCTTCTAAAACAAAATGAGATTTTCCAGGTGATCCTACTCCCAGTTTTCTGTCTTGAAGAGCAGGGAGATGGACAAGCTAGTGTTTGTTTCCAAGTGTTCTTCTAAAGCAATTAACTTCTATCATAGTTGCAGCCCACCAAGGGTCACTTTTAGCCAAGAGCACCCTTTCAGTATGTACTTCAGTTCCTAGCTTTGTTGTCCTGCCTCCTAGGAACTCTTTCAAATTACTTAAAATATGTCTTTATTTCTCTGAATGGCTTTTATCTGACTTAGAAATGCTCACTGTCACAAAGCCAAGTGTGCTGCTCTCTATTCATCGTAATCTTTTTAAGCTTTAATCAATAAAGCATTTAGAACATATTATTAACAGGTGTATTGCCAGGAGGATCTCTAACTCAGTTACTGTGAAACCAAGACCTCACTTTAACACTTTGTGTCAGTTCTACTTTGCTATATGAAATCATAGAAAACAGGGGAAAGGAATCCCTGAGGTCATTCATGCATTCTCTCTCTCCCAAGGGCACATCCTTTCATCTCGCGTTATCGTCACTTTTATTCATTGAGTTTGTGAATGGTATGCTATTTCCTGTAAAAATCCCTTTTCTTCATGTCTATGCTGGTGATAAAGACTCTGACCTTATCCAGAATTCCTACCAATACCTCCCATTGTTTTGCTTTTCCATTTTAAATGAAAGGATTTCTCCAAGGTCAGGAGATAATGCTCCTTCGAAATGTTCAGAGTATTTCAGTTTTTCTTAAAAGCAGCTTCACCAGTTAGAAAAAGCACCACAATCACAATCAGTGGTGCTGTTTTTAAGAGACCAGACTGTACTCATTCGGTGCTTATAAAACACCTGATCCAATCTATCACGTGACATTCCCTAAATATGTAGTGTTCCCTGAAGAGGAATTGAACTTTTCTGAAATGAGAGCTGCGGGATTCATGATTCAGTGCAAGATTCACCTCATCATTTCTTCACACATTCAGTATGTGGCAGTGCAGAATTCTCATCCTATTTTCATGCAAATAAAATTCTACCAATCATGAAATTGCAAGGAAATGAGGAGACAAGCATAACGGAGTGAAGAATTCCACATCCTGCAAGTTACCCTTTCTGTCTCACCTTTTTCATTCCCTGAATATGAAGCTCTTTCAGCTTCTCCTTCATGTGTTCACAGCTATTTGTTTCTTTCATTATACTCTTCTGAATGCTCTTTCCCGATCCTTTCAGCACAACGGAGCAGAATTTGCATGAGAATAACATAGTTCTCACTTAAGTGAAAATTCAAATATTTTAGTTGTGTGTTTAGTTTCTCCTTATGCTGGTTGTCCTTTGGGTCCCTCCTTGTACCCTGATCTCATGCCATATACCACATGCCTCAGTACATTGCCGCTTGCAGTAAAATTCTTTTTATGGATGGCAGCAGCAGTCGTATCGTGTTCTCTCTCTCATTGCTTTCATACTCATACTGCATATTCCCTCTTACTTAAAGGCAAGCTCATCTGTATAATCAACAGAATATTATTTCTTTTTAAATGCCATTCCTAAGTTAAGTTTCAATCTTTTCCAACTTTCAGGCTTTCAGAATTTGTGTAATTTTGGTCAGAATTTGAGTGGGATTTTGAGAGCTTTGGTTTTCCAATTAGATAGTGTTTGTTGTTAGGCATGGTCATGCAGTCCACCTGCATACAACAGTAATGCCACTGATAGGGGACAGTTCAAATTATTTTTGTAAGATTCTCCTATATAACGTAAACGTTAAGAGTATACTATGCAAAACCCCAATATACCTGGAATTCAGAAAGAGCTATATTTGGTGGGGATTGTGCTGTGATACCAACGGGAAGGAGACAGATGAGATGTCAGCATAGGCTACCTTTGAGCCAGACTGAGCAAAGAGCATTTTTGAGTGTGAGAGGAGAGGAGATACAAGTTATGGGCTAATTTGATTCCAGATACTTTTTGTATTAAACTGAATGAGTTCAACTTTCTTGAGGTGAGGGATCCAGTACCACTCAGCTGAGCAGGATCTGGCCCTCCTGTAGAACTGCTCTAATACCTTAGCATCATCACTGTTTCATAACTGTAATTTAATAGTAGCTGGAACAACAGAGTCCTGGTGTCCTGGTCTTGATGAGGGCTCAAAATGCTACAGTGATGCAAAGAATGGCAATTAATAGTTTAAGACTAGGCCTTCTCAAAATAAAAACAATCATGAGTATGTACTTTTTTCCTTCTTAAAAGAATTACCCAATTCCTGGCAGTTTCCTTTGAAATCTTACTTCAAAAAATAAATCCAGTGTAAATTTACGATAGCACTCACTGATATCCTATGCAGACTATCTAGGACTAGTTCTGCCTTTCATTTCTGCTGAAATGTACTGTTAAAATCTGTTGGGAATCAGTGCAGGACATAAAGCAAATGAGGAGAGAATGGCAACTCTTGTGACAGCTCTCAAGGTGATCGACATTAACAGGGAATTTTTCAGCTTTTCAGTATTCATACTTACCGATTGCCAGATATTTGGCTTGCTTTCACAGGTATCCTTTATCTTTCCTCACTTGTTCAAGTATATAAGTTTTCCTGTCTTGTACACATAGCCTGGAGAGTCAGTTTGTGTTTCACTGTGAATTAAACACAGACAAATCAACTCATTTTTATGTGTTTAGGGTAGGTAAACAGGTTATCTCTTGGTTCAGACACAACAGCGGTTTACAACAGCTTTAGTTACAGCACATCTGCTGAGGAACAGAGATTGCTAGTAGTTTAACCCTTTTTGCCACTCCGGTTACCAAGCAATATTCACAGGCACCTCATTAGGAAAAAATGGTCTAAGGTAAGAAGATGGTCCAAGGTAATCCGTATATCTCATAGTTGCACTGGCTAAAACAGTGAGTGCTCTGGACCTGCCATTCTGCTTGCAACCTTTAGCGTTCAGTTACATCAAGAGTGACACATTCATGTGTCTGAGCCCTGAATTTAAGACAGTCATTCTGAGCATAAGATACTGTGTTCAGATCTTGTGCAAAATTCAGACCAAGTGTGGAAGTAGATACGATTGCACTCTGAGTATTAAAGTACTGATAACTTTGCTTGGGCTATGATCTACTTGATAGGACCTGATAGGTACCCTAAATTCACAACTCCAAGACTCCTCCATCAGTAATTGCTCTTTGGCTGGCATAAAAGCTGGCTCAAAATAAGCGTCTCTTAATGTGCTACAGATTTTGGGAGCAAAGGTGAACCACCCTGTTTCTGCTGACCCCAGTGAAAGGCAGTTGAATTGCTGGTTTGCTTTAACTTGCTAGTTAAAGTCAGTGTTATAATTTGGCCACTCATAGGAACTAGGGAGAGAAAACAAGCATTTTTCCTCTTTCATGTCTTCCTTTCAGCTGTACTTACCAATTACCATGTCAACCTAAATGGTTTACAGAAATCTGGCAAACTTAGAAAACATTCTTTGTTTTGGGGGACCGCTACCTCTTCTTGCCCCGTTTGTCCTACAGTCAGACATTACCCAGATTTGTGTCGTAGGACAGCATTAAGCACTTCAATGGCCTTTTAAATTTGAGAGTTGGCACAAACCTGCCTTTCCATGTTTCCAACAGCAATTACCTTTAAACCAGTTACTAATTACTAATTAGTGTTAGTGAGAATTTTTCATAGTTTTCACTGTGTTTGGAGTTTCGTGTCATAAATCTACAGAGGTGACCAAACCTGATCTTTTATTGCCTACCTGTTGCTGCAAAAAATCCTTTTACTCTGCACAAGCCTTAAGACAGGAGGTCAGTCTAACCTTCCTCTGTGATTCAGAGGAGATGGAAATCATTAGCTATAAAGAATATTTTAATTTCATTTTTTCCAAGAGCAACTTCTGTAGAAGAAGGTGCCATTAACTGTCCCTCTCGTGCTTTTCCTAAGAGATGGATGATTAAGACAGCAGCTACTGCAAGACTTCCTTGAATGTAGGTGATGACTTAAGTGGCTTCCCTCCATTTTCACTTGAGACTATATCTATGATTTCTTTTGTTTTCACTATAGCTGGCCACTTTTGGTCTTCTGTTAAGGCTTCTTTGCTTGTTTATATGCACATTATTGAAAACAGCTCTTTTATTTACAGTTGGTCTCTGCTCTTTCTAGTCACTGTGTTATGATCAAGAGTTGGAAAACAAACAGGGCTTTCTGGATCCTCTTGACTTCAAACTGCCATGCTGGGTAACACTTTCACGCATTGTCGCTTAAAGGCTCTTTGCGAAAGAGCTGCGTATTGATCTGACAAAGGGAAGTGACGTTGATCACTAGTGCTATATTCTGTATTTTATACATTCTGGGCATAACATGAAATTAAGATCTTCCTCTTTCATGCCAAGGTCCACATAGCTCTCCTCTGTCTCGTATCTTGCTCAGGATACAGCAGCAGAGGCCAACATAGTAGAAATATATTACATTGACTGGTGTCTCGGTGGCTGGCACAATGGTGCAGTGACTGCAAAATGGCATTAGTGCTTTTAGACAGTAATAGTACAAGCCCAAGTTATATTCAGCATGTCTTCCTGAGGGCTCTTTGTGACTGCCAGCTGGCTCAGCCTTCTTGTCTGACGGGCAGGATTACACCTTTACAGTACAAAGAGAGTGCTTGCCTCTTTCTGAAATTAAATTCTTGCCTACCACCCAAAGCAGCTTATTTTGGTTTAGATCTTCTCAAAAACATGATTGATCACTTTGTTACTTGTCCATTTCATTCCTTATTCCAATGTACAGCATCTTTAGGTTTTTTTAATCTTTTTATCTTTTAGGAGAATAATTTGAAAATTTATGCTATCTTAAGCAAATTTTTATCACACCAAACAGCATATCAAATGTTTTAGCAGGTTGACTGAGTCTGGGAAAGCAGAGTTTTGCATATAGGTGCAAGTATATGCACACATTCCAGAATTTATGGGATTAATTTTTTAAGTGGAACATGATTAAAGCCAATCCAAAATGACTGACCTAGGTTAATACAAACCAACCTATCTGTTTTATAATGCTCTTTCATATTAATTGTGTTGTGTATTATGCCAATAGCTGTGTAAAAAGTTACATTTACAGAGGAATAAATATCATCAGGACAAAAAGGAAATTAAGAATGGGGAGTGTCAAGTCTTGCTTTTAATTTCAGTACTATTGGTAGTAATTTCTGCACTATTGGTAGCAATAAAAGTAATGCTATTTTACACGTATAGAGCATGTATGCTAATGAATTTCAAAAGAACTTATGAGTATAGGAAATACTGCATCTATTTTAAATGAGGAGACCTGTATGTCACAAAATTTATTTTGAGCTTCAGCACAAGTAATTTGCCAAGGGTAACATAGCAGCTTATGGGAAGTTAGGGAAGAAATTTAGGTCTCTACTTCTGTGCTCTAACTTTCCAAACATAAGCATTTCCTGTTGGAAATATTATAGAATCATGCACTATCTCAAGTTGAAAGGGACCTGTAAGATCATCACCTACAACTCCCTGCTCCTCACAGGGCTACCTAACACTAATCCATATGACTAAGAGCATTGAACTCTGACAGGCTTGGTGCCGTGACCACTTCCCTAGGGAGCCTTTTCCAATGACTGACCACCCTCTCAGTGTCCAATCCAAACTTCTCCTGACACAGCGTCATGCCATTTCCTCATGTCCCATTGCTGGTCACCAGAGAGACATCAGCACCTCTCCATCCATTGCTGCCCTTGATGAAGTTGTAGACTGCCATGAGGTCACCCCTCAGCCTTCTCCAAGCTAAACAAGCCAAGTGACCTCAGCTGCTCCTCGTAAGTCTTGCCCTCGAGACCTTTCACCATCTTGGTCACTCTCCTCTGGACACACTCCAATAGTTTTATGTCCTTCTTATATTGAGGCACCCAAAACTGCACACAGTACTTAAGGTGAGGTTGACCAGTGCAGTATGGAGTGGGACAGTCACCTCCCTTGACCAGCTAGCGATGCTGTGCTTGATGCACCCCAGGACACAATTGGCCCTGCTGGCTGCCAGGGCACACTGTTGACTCATATTCAACTTGCCATCCACCCAAACCTCCAGTTCTCTTTACTTGGGGCTGCTTTCCTTTCTCTTGTCCCCCAGTTTGTATGCATGAGCAGGATTACCCCATCCCAGATGCAGAGTCCGGCGCATGTTCTTGTTAAATTTCATACAATTAGTGATCACCCAGCTCTGTAGTCTATCCCAGTCTCTCTGTAAGACCTCTCTACCTTGACAGAGTCCACAGCTCCTCCTAATTTGGTATCATTGGCCATACTAAATGTATCAGATATTTATCAGCAGTATGAATGTATCAGATTCCAAAGAGATCTTGAGCTTGAATAGGATACTGAGTAGTCGTGAACTGTGACCTTGAATTTGATGTGCTGTTTGCTGTGTTCATGGTACTTCCCTTCTCTCTCTTCCCATCTAGTATTCTGATATGTGTATCAGTTTCATTGAATCATAGACTTCTGTAAGTTGTAAGGGACCTCAGGAGTTCATGTAACCTAACCTCCTGCTCAAAGAAAGGGCAACTATACCAGGTTGCTCAGGGCCATGTCCAGTTAAGTTCTGAATATGTCCAAGGATGTACATTTTACAGTGTCCCTGGGAACCTGTTCTTGTGTTTCACCACTCTCTTGGTTAAAAGTTTTTTACTTTGTATCAAGCTGGAATTTCCCATATTCTGACTTTTATTTGTTGCCTTCTGTCCTTCCACTGTGCACCTCCAAGAAAAGTCTTGTTCTGTCTTCTTTATACTATCCATTAATTAGCTGTAGACAGAAATAAGATCTCTGAGCATTCTCCTGTTAAGGCCGAACAGCTCTCAGCTTCTCAGCCTCATCATGTGCTCCAGCCCCCTAAATATGATCTTGGTAGACCTCCTCTGAATTTGCTCTAGTACATTCGTGTTCTTGCAGTGGAGTGCCCAGAAATGGATACAGCACTCCAGATGTTGTTACTTAAATCACTGAATAGCATGGTAGGGTCACTTCTTTTGGTCTTGTACTCTTACTAATACAAGCCAGGATGTTGTTAGCCTTCTTTGCTTTAAGGAAACACTGCTGACTTTCATTGAACTTGTCCACCACCTCAGGTTTTTCTCCAAAAATGCTTTCTAGCTGGTCAAATCTAAGCCTGTTCTGTTGTATGGGATTAATCCATCCCATACACAGGACTTGGACGTTTGTTGAAGCTCATAATGTTCCCCTCAGGCCATTTTTCCCAACCTGTTAAGGCCTCTAGGAATAGCAGCCCAGCTCTCCAGTGTATTGACCACTTCCTGAATTTGGTATCATCCACAAATGTGCAGAAAATGCTATCCATCCCATAGTCCAGATTGTTAGTAGAGACATTAGGCATTATTGGCCCTAATAACACTAGCTGAAGCTGAGGGATAGCTCTAGTGACAGATTGCCAGTTGTGATTCAGTCCTTTGAGTCCAGCTGTTCAGCAGATTTTCCACTCCCTGTACTGTCCACTTAGTCTGTCTCTCACCACTGTGTCCATAAGGATAATATGGAAGACCATGTCAAAGCACTTGCTAAACTTAAGGTGAAAAACATCACAGCTCTCCCCTTATCCACAGTGTAAGTCATGTCATTGTAGAAGGCAGTCAGATTAATCCAGCATGATTTGCCCTCAGTAAGTCGATGCTGATCATTCCCAGTCATCTTCTTGTCTTTCATGTGCTTGCAAATGGCTTCCAGGATAATTTGCTCCAAAAACTTACAGTGGTCTGCTGTGAGGCTGGCTGGCCACTAGTTCCCCAGATCCCTCCTCCTGCCTTTCTTTATGTTTACCTTGTCCAGTCATCAGGAACCTTACCCTGTCCTCATGACTTATCAAAGATTATTGAGAGTGACATCACTAAGACATATATTACTGTATGATCTTCAGATGTATCTCTTCTAGTCCCACGGACCTATATAAGTTTGTTCTGCTTTGCACCATATCTCAGTTCCTAAAATATTGTTTTGGATATTGGTTCAAATTGACCAAAGTGATTCCAAGATTTGCCTGATTTTGAGCAATACCATTAAAATCACATCATGTTCTTTTGATCATAGAGATAAAATGAAGTCAAAAAAATTGGAGGGAGATTTTGGAGACAACTGTCTTCAAGGCAATTTTTCAATGGCTTTATGAAATAATTGGCCACTTCCAAAACCCAGATTTGAGTAGAAGCTTACATTTTGAATGGCTGTGTTTACCTGTTTCATAAAAGAAGTTGAAATTTAGGTTTTCAGAAATGTTCCCAAACCATGACACGTGTTCAATGTTTCAGGCATTTAATAGTATTCAAAGCCAAATAAATCCTGTCTGGTGTCAGTCTTATTTTAAGAAAGTGGCCAGTCTCTATTGCCACCTGGTAGAGATTCTGCTTCCATTCAAAAATTTCAGAACTGTAACCTGGAGAACTGATCTTTCACTGCTAAACCCTAGCATATTAAAGTGACATATTAAAGGACTGAATACCCTTGTAACCACCTGGTAAATTAGCCAACGTTCCCGATCCAGTGTTGAAGGACCAACAGCTCAAGCTTATGCTTTTTAATAGGATATTTTAATATCCAGAAGCAGTGCATATCCCATAGTGTAATGGACTGCTGTTAAAACAATAGATATCCTAATTGAGTAAACCATAAGTATAGCATGGTGGTAATTTTGGTTACTTCTTGTCTATAGATCCAGGGAGCAGATACATGAGAGATTATTCCAGAAATAGGAGCTTACAGTGGAAAAACACAACATAAGCTTGTCCCAGATTGCCTTACGTAAATAGATGTCCGTTTCTTTAGGTCCCGGTTTCTGTCTGAGTTTTCTGGTGGGAATTCAGTAAGGATGTAAGTGGGGCTGCAAACATCACTTCAAATTCACAGTAAAGTCTAATAGTTTCAAAGGATGAGCTTTATCATAATTCAGAAGCAAATGGCTTCTGAATCAGTTACATGACACTGCTTTATTTGTGTCTTCTAGTTCTTTTCCTGCTCCCTCATCAGAACAAAAAACATCAGAAACATGCCAAAAAGAATAAAATAAAACAACAACAGCAATAAAGAATAAATATGCTGAGGTTGCCTTTCACAGAGAAAAAAAGGACTGGAAAATGATCTGTAGGATCAATATCACCATGAAGATCTGAACCAAATTTGAACATCCATTCTTTACCTTCCATACAAGTATAGCTTCTGCAATGTGATAGCTTTGGAATAAGTAACTTGCTTCTGCTGTCTATTTGAGACCTAAAACTTTTATTTGCATTTCAAATCTACACTAAAGTTTGATAGTGGTGAGGTGAAGAATGAGTTGAAGTAATTTCGGCCAGAAACACAGGTGGTGACACCCTTTGGTTTATGTCGTATATAGGCCTCAGCTATTCTATTTGATGTAGCTCGTAATACCTCTTTCCCACATTCTGCTATTCATGTCCGCTTTCTTTTACCAATGTTTTCTCATGACCTTGAGTTTAAGGAATTTCATCAATACATCTCTCTGATTATCCAAAACGTTAGAGGTACTGTCAGATGTCCTCTTGCTCACTTGGATCTTCATTCTGTTAAAGTTTGTCATGTATTAAGGTCAGAGTCACCAGGAAAGTTGAAGGGTATTTATCCTTTTTGGTTTGTTTTACTAAATCTCTGTGAAAATAAGAAAAGCTGGCTTGAGTCCCTCTATTTATACATAGAAATAACTCTTGTTCACTGAATGACCCTTACCCTATAGATCCAGTCATCCATGCCATGGGAAAAAAAAAATTGTTGTGTCTATTCATTTGCACTGGATGTCATCCAGAAAGCAGAAATATTACTGCTTATGTTCATCTCGTGTTGATGAACTGCAATAAAGGACGCTTCATATGCCAAAGTTAATCTGCTAACGTAAGATTTACTGCTCTTTGCAGTGCCATGACAAACGTACATCTTCAGCACTTTTTCCTGGTTTTTAACCTTAACTCTTTACTCCTGGCAAATCATCCTACCATTAAACTGTACCCAAATAAAAAAAAAAAAAAGTTTTAAATGACCTGAAACTTTTTCCCTTCTCTGAAACATAAAATCATTTGATATGTTGGCCTATGAGGATGGACACACACATTCACATACAAATGGAAATGCCAGCATTGTCATTTACAGAAAAATTCTTCAAGTAGCAGTGTCAGTCTCTAAGTCTATAAAATAGTCCTCCCCAGGAGAGTAAATGGAAATCAGAACTGCATTACTTAAACAGTTAGGTTAGGTCCTGCAGGTCGTACCTAGGGTGAGCAAGAGCTCCGCCTGAAAATAAGGAGTTGCAGACTCAGCTCCATTTTCAGAAAGCTGTTCTAGAAAACTCGTCAATCCATTTGTTAGCTGTGCTTGCTGGCAGTTATATGCAAATCCATTTGTATACTAATGGCTTCTTCTATATGACGTTATTACATAGCCCACATGGCATAAAAAATTTAAAATCTATCTAGTAGAGCGTGTGTGAATGTGTATGGACGGCAGAGTTCCGTCCTGTGCTGTTAACGCATGTGTGCCCCAACCTCTTGCTTTCAGATTGGTCATAAGTGCCAGCAGCTTATTCCACATCTGATGTAGAGGTCTGTGCCAGTGCAAAAGGAAAAAAAAAGTTACACTTTTTTTTCTTTTTTTTTGAAGCAGTGAAGTCCCTCTGAAGGGCCAGTCTAAGTTCACCGTGAGGGCATTAGCAGAGGCTACTTTAAAATAAAAATCTTTTAGTACTAGTCAATTGAAAGATAAAGCCTTTTCTGTTCTGTGTAAATAATTTTTGATCAATGTACTGCTCTAAGGCAATTCCCGATTAGCATATCCTATAGCTTATTGTCAGACCTTGTCCACAGGGTACAATTGTGACACAGACTGTGAATATTCAGCAATAGGAGTCTGTAAATCTGTGTAAGTAATGACAAAGCCTCTTTAGGGAGAGCCAGAATGAGGTGAGCCGAGTAGAATAATGGCAGTCTTGAGAGGCAGGGGGGTATTTTAATTTAATCAAAGCCAGAGCAACTGAAAAAGATACTATTAAAAGGACTTGCTCTCTGAAGTAAATACTTTTCAGATAAATGCACAGTTCAAACTGACGTGCTAAATTGGCATCCTTACATCCACTCTATTCTCTGGATCAAAGCAAAGTTAATCATTTCACTTGCCTTTTATCTATTTTATGGATGTGTCTGTGGGTATGTGTGCATATGTATGTGTCTGGTGTGCGCATGTGCACACACAAGTAACAGAAAATAATGGCAATGAGGGAGGGGTTTTTGCTTTTTCTGTAATGAAGTTGAAGATTTTTTTTAATGTAGTGGTACCTAATAGTCATTGCCCACTGTTGTAAAAGCTCAGAAGCATTGCAGCTTTCTCTTGCCTGTGTTTGCCCAGCCACCCTTCTACATACTACAAGCACTGGGAAATTTCAATGACACAGCTTGGAATGGGTTCAGTGACCTCAATTATGCCCTCCCACCCACTCCAAACTCCTTTCAATTTGCAAAAAGCTTTAAGTGGACAAAACCCAGATGCCTTTTGCTTGTAGTTCAGTAAGAACAGATCGGGCATGTAGATTCTTGTCAAAGTGATATATGTAGTTCATTTTCCATTAACTCTTTCTTAACTAAGGATTTTAAATTCTCGGTTCCAAGTCTAGCACTCTGCTTTGCTTTCTACTGCTTTTTAAAGTTCATTATGCCTGCAACATCATTTAAAAAAATGAACCTTAAAAAGCCTCGGCTAGACATTGACTGATACGAAACAGACTGAATGTTTGGTTCTGCTTTTAAAGGCAATCACTTTTTTTTTCTTTTTAAACTTGTTTCATATGTAATAACCCATCCTATTGTCTAAGATGGTTCAAAAGCACTAACGAAATATAATGAATAAAAACACCAGTTTGGGGGGAGCAAGAAATCGTGACTTGTGGAAATGATTTACTAGTCAAAACCAGTACATGGGCCCTGATGACCTTGAGAGCTTGCTTCAGTTGGCTTGCTTAAACTTAGATTGCTTTCATAATGTTGTAATATTGCCCCAAAGAGTCGGTGCCTCTCCCCTCCCCCAGAACATTTCATTACACTCCCTTTCTCCCTCTCTCTCTCTCTCTTTCATTCTGCAGAAACATGTGCTGTCAATAACGGAGGCTGTGATCGGACTTGCAAGGATACCGCGACAGGGGTACGATGCAGTTGCCCAGTTGGATTTACCCTGCAGCCTGATGGGAAAACGTGCAAAGGTCAGCTTCTGTTTGCTTTGCAATGCACCGTTTGCCTTCAGTGGTTCCAGTACAAGATGTAAATATTCAGCTATTTAATCAATACTTTTAGGTTAAGGCAATACTGGCATAGTGATTGCAACTGAGTTCATTAGCTTTCTCCTTCCCTAATTTTTCTGTATTTACCTATTTCAATCATTTTTCTCTCTATTTATTAGCGGGTTTTATTACTGAAAAGAAATGAGATACAGAGGTCAAAGTGTTTCAAACTGACCAGAGATTTAGAGGAACAACTATAGGCTGCAAAAAGCCTTCCGTTTCAAAGGATAGTCTGATACTCTTGTAGAACTTCGGTCATATAATGGTGTCTGAATTTGTCTATTCAAAAATCAAGTTACGATTCTCAACCAGTACTGTGTTACCTGCAGATAATCAACTGGTTATTACTAAGTGAAGCCAAACAAAAGATGCAGAGGTATTGCTCAAACAGAAAAACCCAGACAATTGTCAGGTTCTGCCCCTTCAAAACGTTAAGTAGCCAGCTACAAAGGAAAACCAAAACATTTACCAATGCACAGGTCTAAAGCATACAGCTGATGCTTAGATTTTACTGTTCCAAAGGCAGCACAAGAACCTTGGCATTTTGTCCTTCATGAGAGTGTTTAAACTGAGGTCAGGGGAAGAAGAGAGAAGAGCATCTGATATCACTGTCAACATCTGTTCTCAGTTAAGCAGACAGGGACAGTTCTTAAATATCCCTGCAGAATCACACTTAATGGCACTATGCACGCAAGTAGATTTGGATACATGTTTGTAGGACCAGGCCCTCCGTCCACCATTTTCCCATCTTCCTACGTATTTCTTCTGAGCTCCATTGCAAGACACTTGGTGACGGACATCCAGGAGGATACTGCATATATTGTTGTCACAGACAATACTTTTTATCACTCAATGACTTGCCATAAGTTAACCTAACTTGCTAAGAAACTATTGGGACTTTTTTCCTTCAAAGTAACCAGAAATGTCAGAATATCTTTAGTCCGAGGCTTGATGTTACTTAAAATAGTAAAACCCACAAAAATAAACAGAAAATGTGTGGTTTCCTCTTGCTCCAGGCTGAAAAATCCCAGCGCTTGGGCATGATCCTGTTAGTATTTATAGAAATAACAGTCCATTTGCCTGTTTATTTGAAAATAAAACATTTAAACTGCCATTGCACACAACGTTAATAGTTAAGGGTGAGCACACATCAAAAATCAGTTGTTTTAGTTCAAGCCACATAAAAATAAATCTTCATTTTTACAGGCAGACTAGCTAAGCCATAGCAGAACAGTAACAGTGATTCCACCGAGTGCTTAAAAAGGAGGCATTTTAATACTGTAACGTACACCTAGACTTGATCATAATGTTTATTATTGAAAGAACATCATGAAAAAAAAGATTAATTCTAAATTTAGAATTTTGGTCATAGAACTAATATGAAACAATATTTATATAATAATCAAGTCTATAATTAGTGCTGCAGACAAAATTGAAATACTCAACTGATCCTCAAACCAAATATCCTAGCTCTAAGCTCTTTCACATTTTTTTCTTTTCCCCTTTTTTATGAGAAGAAAATATAAGAAACAGAATCTGTATTTTTATGATGCTGCAGATTCTTTCTTCCTTTCTTAAAATAAGCAGCAACTGGAAATTAACTCACATGGTTTAACAAACCAACCAGGCCATTTCTTTTTAAACTTTATTGACATTTTAGGAAATACTCTTTATCATTAAATGGTAAAATATGTTTTGCATTTAATTTAACTGTAATTAGTAATATTTATCTAATGTATTGCACTGTGAGACCCGCCTGGATACAGTCCTGAGTAATGTGCTCTAGGCAATCCTGCTTTAGCAGGGGAGTTGGACTAGATGGTCTCTAGAGGTCCCTTCCAACTCTGACAACTCCGTGATTCCATGAGATATTTGGGCCAGATTCTGCTTCCCTGAAGCTAAAGTGACCTCCCATTTAAATCTGTGCACAAAGGATTCTGCACTTAAACTGACCAGTGAAGCTTCTTCTATGGCTTTTGTGGGCAGGACTGCTCTCTAAGATTTACATCTGAGTGCAAAAGTGAGCATTTTGGTGGAGTGACATAGATGCCTTCTCAGCATCTCTTGCTTATAGGTAAAGCCTGGAAAAGGCTGGGGCCAGGAAATTCAGTTTGCACATATTCTTTCCTCTGAGTTCTATAGGAACCAAAAGAAAAGAGTGATCAGCTCCAGTTCTCTCCTTTGATTTTTTCTTCTCTTTACTCTTCTTGATTTGACTGGCCCACAGTTTCTCATATATACAGTTCATTGTTCCTCTGGCTCTAACATTACGCCTGAGTGGTAGGAGCAATGGATTATCTATTGGATGGACTTTAAAGCATCTTCAGGGATCATGCAGCTGTTACATCCTGCCTTTTTTGGGCAGAGTTTTCAAGTCCATCAAGTGTCACAGCATCTTCAAGTGAGGTTTTTCATAGAACCATCATTTTAAGAGAGGTTGTATTTCTAAATACAGGAGAAAGATATGCCATTATGTATTAAAGGAAAGTAGAGAGACAGGGCATGTAAGAAAAGCTAAGAGAAATTGAAGGGATAATTAATATATTAATCAAAAAATGCACTTGTGGGCTGAGCAAAATGATTAATATGTTAGGTTGAATTTAGCAAATAATGTTGACCAAAAAGAATGTTTTTATTGGACAGTCTACTATTTTTCAGTCCATTTTGGCATCTTCCTCTCTAAGACATTTTCATAGTGCAGCTACTATGTGAAGTGATGTAGTTACTTAGATTCAAGAGGCTTTAATAAGACTCAAAGAAACATCTGAACTTTTGAGTATTCTGAGGTGGACATTGTGTAATTCATTAATCTGTAATTCTAGCTCATTTTTTGGTGATTTCCTCAATAGTACGCTTTTACCATACTGGTATTTTATGGAAATCTATTGCCAATTTTCTTCCTTATTTTTTACAAGTGAATCAGGTGAATGAAAGAACATTTTTATTTTTAAATTAATGAAATAAATGAAAAATATTCTCTTTCTAAATAACAAAAATTTCTAGATGGTTCTCTTAAAAAAATCAGGCCTATTCTGTTTTAGGCATTGTACAGACATATATCGGGAAGAAGAGTTTGCTGCCCAAAATGTTCATAGGTTTTGTTTAGCAGTTTGGAATTTTGTTAACTGTTTAGTATAGAAAAAAGGCAAGTACATATACAAAAGGAAAGGCAATTTTTTAAGAAAGAATATATGTAAACATGCTTTATTTGCCAAAAGATGGCAAATAAATCCTATTAAATGTAACTAATTGGTCTACACTTTGCAGTATCATATTTCATATTCTATAGTTCTGTCATAAAAGATTCAAATCACAGAGTACAGAACTGAAACTCTGGTATTTCTCCTGGCCCTTTCCCAATGTATCGGGGAATGGAGGGTGCAGGGAAGCAGTTTCCAAGTAATACAAGGTACCTACCTTTAGCCGTTTTGCACGTCGACCTCTTTCACAGGCTCAGTGGGAAATCAGTTCATTGTTACCTCAAAGAATCAAGCTCTTTTTGTTAATGCAGAGTGCAGTCTGCTTTATATCAAATGTCAATAAAATAGGGGGAAAAAATTGTTGTGGAGAAAGTTTTAACATGGAATATGTACAGGTATCTGTATAGCCAGTAGGAAGACTACTGTAGCAGAAGATTGTTTTGGTTTCTAGAAGCTGACAAAATCTTTTTTATCTCTGGTTCTTTCTCCTTTACATATATTACTTACCTGATCTCGGAATGAAATAACAGCAGAAGTGCTGGCTGTGGACTGGTTAAAAGAGATCTTCAGATGTATTAATGGTGGCTGGGATAAAAATTCATTAACGTTTTGCTGTTCTTTAAAAGTTAGTGTCAAACTCAAGTCTTCTCTCAGCTGGGTTGGCACACAATGGAGAATGCTCCTTTTTTCTCTTCAGCCTTCCTATAAACTTGGCTCTTAATAAACCAAACCATGAATGCTTTTGTCAGCTAAGAGACAAGACACATCCCAGGCAGAAAGAGTCCTATATTCTCCCTCTAATTAATGCTATTTAATTTCTCCTGCCATTGTAACTGGGTGATCCCAGCTTGATGCTGAGTTCACTCGATGTTGTCACTTATTGTGCTACACATTTCCTTAAATGCCTACCAAGTCATCCCACAGAAGTCAGCTAATGCAGACAGAAAGGGGGCTAGAGGGTGAAAAGTCATAGTGGCCCAGGATGCTTACTGCTCATTGCCTCCTACCCACTTTTTAATATCCCCTGTATTGTGCATATCAGGGGTTCTGCGGTCCCTGGCTCCCTTGCTTGTTGGTTTCTGTGCATCCTTCCTGCTGAGTACCCTTTTCACACTTCCAGCAATAATCTGCCCTCAGTGAGAAGATTCATCAGTTTAGCATGTTAATTATATTAAATACAACTTATGTAGCTGATAAAGCAGGAGACTCGTTTGCAAAAAACTTGTGGGTTTGAGAGGAGTGAAGTCAGACTAGATTAGACTTAGCACAGATTTCTGAAGGTTGTTTAAATCCAGCTGCCAAACTGGATCAAACAATAAAGGGCTCATCTGTCCAAGGGCAGCTAGAGAAGGATGGGAGACAAGCTGAGCAAGGGAGCATTCTTCTTCCAGGACTTACAGCAGAGAAGGGCTGGGAATGACTGTAAAAAACATCTGAGAGAGACAGGGGCTTTGATTGTGGGCTCTCTAAGAAGTGAATTAGAGCAAGAGGAAGGGCCACAGGCTTCTGGCATGGTGTAAAATGAAGGACCGTGTGTCTGATGTGCTCCATCTCTGCCTCAGGGATTTAACAAAGAAACTATGCCCCCAAGGCACTCTTGTGCCCCAGAATAATGCAGCTTCCCAGTACTGTATACATAGACTTAGGGGAACTGTGTGGGATGCAGCACCTGCTGAACTCCTAGAGTCAAATGGTAGAGCAAATGTAATTTTTAAACAGGAGAAGAGAAGTATAACTAGATTTCTAAGAGGGTTATGGAGCAAAAGCCATATCTCAAATATGGCTTTTCTGTAAATATCTATAAAGTGCCACCTAACTTTGCAGTGCCTCGTAGATGTTTTTTAATAGCAAGATGTGTATTATTTTGTTTAGCTGACTTTCTATTTTGCATGATTTTCATAGGTGAGCTTGACAGTGGGATTTTGGGGAGGTAGATACTCAGCTGAGCTAGAATGTCAGTGGTTTTAGTAGCAATATGATGTTACATTGATACTCTGCCACCAGCTGTGGCTAAATACAGCAGTATTAATTCATGTGCACGAGCAGATCTTTGCCAAGCCCAGGTGATTTCATGGACATATATTTAGGAGACAGAAGGGTCCCTGCACGTCTCCACCTAGAGATGGGGCATTTTATTTACTGTGCAACACTAAGTAAGCCCTTCTTAGCCCTCTGGCATATTGTTTAACTAGAGCAGTGTTACGCTGGGGTTATGTGACTGGATGCTGTTTAGGCAAACATTTCTTCTTCCTGCTGTCTCATTGTCATGGTTACCCAGCAATGTAGTGTTTTTCTCTACTTCTTGAAACAGGCCCCCATCCTTTTGCATTCAGATGCAGCGAAGAAATGTGGCACTTACATGCTTAAATACTTGACTGTGCTGCAGTGGGAGCATCAGAAGTGTCTTAGTGTTGAATGGCTTGTCCAGTAACTCGACTCTGTAACCTTCCTTATCACTAAGCAATCTAGAAAAGAAGAGCAGGAATCATAGAGACTAATGAATAATTTCAGCCAAGGGATGGAATCAAAGTTTATTGAAATAGAAGGGAATCTTTGCATTGGCTTTATTAGGTTGACATAGATTGCTCTTTTTTATCTTTCTTAATTGCAAGCTATCACAGCAGGAAAATGCATTTTAAATTGGTTTTGGATACAAAAAAAGTGAAACCCTGAAAGTTAATTAAATTTTGAAAATGGAATTGTTTCTGTGAGGAAAGAGGTTGTTACAGAATGAGTTTCAATGAAGCAAAATATGTCATGTTTTGTTAAATATGAACTGAAAGGTTTCATTAATTAAATGTTTAAAATTAATGCTTGACATCAGTTTGGTATGAGAGTATGACTCAGATGTTGAAGGCTTTCCTCTCTTTTCATTCAGAACACACTAACACTAAGTCAAAAGCTCACAATGAACAGTTTAGCTGGCCAATTTGGCTTCATTTTCTGGCTAGAGAATATCTGTGAACAGTTATGATTTCCTCCATCATTCCATTAGTTGAAATTACTTAAAATTTGTGTTAAGTTTTTTCTCTAAATTGGATTAAATTGACTAAAGCTTTTAGAATTGCATCTTGTCAGTCCCAATCAGTTCACGTGAAACTGAAAAAGTTTCCTCTTTTTTAGAAAGGAACACCAGATGGAGTTGCAGGTTATTTTTATTGTTTATTATTAGTAAGATGCAGCCGTTAATCTAGTACATCAGCTATTAGCTTGCTTGAGTTATGATGCTACCTTCGTTTGACTGTGATTGATTGGAGAAGTTTCAGAGTGGTGTATTTTTTTCACTGATTGCCTCTGTGGAGAGGTTTTTTCAGTAGGAGTAATTACCTATGATGAATTCAGGTTTTGTTTGGTTGATATCCCTGATCTACTTGCCCTTGTTTTTACATGCCAGTAAAAGTTTGACAGTAAAATATGTCCCTGTGCAAGATAACCTCTGTAAAATATATGCATGTCAATTTTACACCAAGGCAGATAGAACTTTAGTGGCATATATGACCACACTTTTCACATCATATAAGTGCCTCAGTGCCTTTAGAATCAAGCCTATAGGTTTGGAGCAGGTCTTCTGAACTACGATTTGTCTCACCTAAGAGGCAAATGCAAGACAGGCACAAATTAATTCATGTGAATGAACTTTTTTTTATTTTTTGGTTTGGGCACTGTTCTAGTTTTCTTCCTTAGCTATATATAAAGAGATCTCTTTGAAAGTAGTCACCCAAATACAAAATTTTCCTCTAATATTAGATTGCCACAGAAAATGCTTAGGTTTCTGTTTAAGTGAAACCATCATTTTACCAAAGGTATACATGGCTTTTTCATAAATGCATAAGAAGCATTAGAGAAGACATCACTAAAATAGCATGCTGAAAGATAAACTAAGTTCCCTGCTGAAGTGTGTAATTTCCATTTGAAGGTGCACAACTTCCATTTGAAGGTGCACAGCCGCAGAATTTAGGTATTTAGCTTCTGCATAACTTTGAGGAATGTATTGCATTAGAATCACTAAGTTACTGTGATGTGAAGCTGGAATTATGTTCCTTGTTGAATTCATTCACATACATCAGCATTTTAAATTAAAAGGAATTTCAATGATCTCAAGAATTTAAACTTCAAGAGGTTGCTTATAGGGGCAAATCTGTTCACAACTGCCTAGCTACTCTTACTTGAGATCCTCAGTCTGCTTTCTGTGCATCTTCCATTAGTAGCATCCTTTAGTGTCCTGTCTTTGATACTCCACACAGTGAAAGGAATATTGGTGCCTGCTCTACATTACATGGCATTGGTGTCAGTAGGTATTGTATTGGCACCCAGAGCAGGTCCTGGGACATACAAAAAGAGCTTTTCCCACCTTTCACTAACAACAGGAAGATTTTTTTTAACACACATGAAGAGGTCAGTTTAGCTGCCTCCACATCAGACACATACAGTTTTTGAGGTACATAAGCATTTTAAGCCATTAGCTATTAGCCATAATGAGCCATTAGCATTCTCCAGCGCTCTCTTAAAAAAAGGGAAAAAGCATACATGCAAATGGTGTGAAAGAATAAACTGAAATGAAGTAAGTTGCTGGCAGTCATCACCTCCACTGCAGTCAGAGTTCTGTGGTACCAGCAAATGTCAGCATAAATGTCAGACACAAGATTACAAGCAGCAGTGGGTTTTTATGAAGAGGATGTCTGGCAAAAGCAGAAAGTTTGACTTACTTCCTTTTCTTCTGATTGCATTTCCCATCATAATTGCAGCACCTGAAATGGCCATTTACTTCTGTGTCATCTCTTTAAGATAATTTATGTAGTTAATAGAGAGGTTGTCATCTCACTTTTAATACTGGTTCGTACCATTGCTATTTGAGGCAGAGCGATTTGGTGTACAGCACATTAAATTTTGTTAACATTCTGCTGATACATTGCCTTATGTTCACAGTTTGGTTCGGAAAGTAGCATATGCAAAATGGTCCCTTAGCCTCACTCTCAGTCAAAGGTACAGTGACGACTAGTGAGAGCAACTTTTCATTTAAGCTAATAAGTAGCTTCTCTCTTCTTACTGCGCATAAATAAAGGTATCTGGGTTGGATTGCTCTGGGGTATCCCAGAGCAATAGTATGCGTGTTGCTTAGAGTCTGTCAAAAGAAACTAAGGGAAAGACAGGATTACCGTCAGTAGGGTTCAGTTTAATATTTTGGTATCTCCACTGGAAAAAAAACTGAAGACTTTGTAAATGGAAACAGATTTGAGATACAGTGAGTGCTTAGACCCTCTATGAAGAAGCTGACCCAAGTAGATAGAACATTTTAACCATGATTCCTGGGAGTGGCAAGTGATAGAAGGTTTTTAGGTGATTGGCCAGATACACTTCAGGCTTTTTAGGGAGAAATTTCTCAGACATTTCAGAAAATTGAATCATGGAATTTCAAGTCCGGAACCTCAGAAAAAGAAAAAAAAGACATTGAAAATTACTATTTCATTTTTAAAATAGAAGTTGTCATCCTCAGGCCTTTGTATAGACTGCACTTTCTGTGACACATCCTTTGATCCCCAAGGGCCATATTGCCCCTGCCATGGGTACCTAACTAGAATGTCTGTCCTCTCTTCTGTGCATCAGCTCTCAGTGGGCATCAACTTTGATTATGGACCTTGTGCCTTTTACTTCTCTCAGGAATCCCACAGTGTCCCATTTTTTAGAATACGGTCAGAAGAATAGATGAGCCCAAGGAAAAATAACCACATCAGCCTTGGCAATTCCTGATGGTATTAGAGGTCTTACATCATATGGCTAAGCTACCTCCTATTTGCACAAGCTTAAAGATATGTGCATTGGGAAATAACATGGAACAGCTGGCACCCTCTGAACTCATATGCTATCGCAATAACATGCTCATAAGCACATGCAAATAGTCTAATCCCAGCCTATAGGGTACCCACTCTACTTGCCTTGAAAATATCTTTGAACTGGGTTACCCATTCCACTTCCCTTCAGAGTCTGACAAGTGAGGAATAAAGTGACGACTCTTGCTCTCAACAAAAGAAACAAAATCTAAGAAAAAAGTGGATGTTAATACAGTGGTGCAAAGAGGCCTGTGTTCTCCACTCACATGTGAAAGTCAATACAGGACAAAATTTCAGTCCCTGTTTGGTTTCCTTTTATTTTCTGTGTCACTCCCTCAGTAAAATGTCCTATTCCAAAGAAATCAGACGTCCTTGATTTTTACCAACAGCAGGGGCCGTAGCCTGTTTGTCAAAGCCAGTCCACAAGCTGTCTGGAATCAAGGAATAGGATTTTAGAAGTTAGTTATTAAAGTATACGTTGTCTTTTAACAATCCTTAAGTGTTTACTGAAGTGGTTTATTTTGAGCCATTCTTTCTCTCTGATGGCTTTCTCCCTGTTTCTCATCAACTTAAACCAAGAGTAAACTTCCCAATAGTCAAATTAAGATCTAGTTTTCATAATTCATTATACAGCAACTCTGCTTCCATCAGATCCCTTACAAGACTATGCTTTCAAGCCACAACAACCTACCCTCCCAGTGTTTGTAACTAGAAATAACTGCATGCTAAAATATAAACTTCATTTTTGTTTGCTTTTCTGCACATGTAAGAAAAGAGCTATCAGAAAATAGAAGAGATCAGATATAATCACTACAGCCATGAAACAAAACAAAAAAATACCTTGCCTTCTCCATGATGAACAAATGCAAATCTTGTGGCTGAGATGCATTTTTTATCCTAAAAACAAGAAAAAAATTAAATACAAAAACCTTTTGGATCTTTACATACATAAATTGTATGACAGAGAATGGAGAGTGAACAGAGGAATGTCTTTACCTTGTATGAGAAGTCAGCACCTAAATAAATTCATGAACATGAGACTGATGTGAAGAATTATGTTAATGAAAATGTGGGTCCTCCAGTGACTAGACTAGTGCTTTTAGGAGGAACCAAAATAGTCATTTTCTATATATGTGTGATGTACAGATTAAATGTGCAATTAAGTGATCAATTAAAATAGCTGCATTTTCTTTCAAATGTCTTCTGACAAACAAGCTTTGACCATTTTCCAGTTCTTCTGCATAGTTAAAGCATCATGAGATCACATGCCGTTTTCTGGAAGTAAGCAGATAGCTTCTTGGTAAAGGCAGATTTGTGAGAATCTCGAACTGCTCAGGTGATTTATGGAAATCAACAGATTTTCTAGGCAGTTGTTGCAGCAGCAGCAGCAAAGGATCTCCCTGACTTTTCCCCCTCCTAATACTACTCCTCTTCTGACAAAACTCCTATGATTAAGAAAATAGAAGCATTTCTGCCAAAGAAGCAACCAAAGGCAGCCAGTGGGTCATTTAGGACTATGAAACAATAGATGCAGTGGCCTAACCAAAGACAAAAGAAGCAAACCCAACATTAAATGAGAGGAAAATACGGACTTCTGTCATGAAAACAGCGGTCCTGTTCAGTGCTTGAGTACTGGCAAGAGTCTCTGAGAACACAGGCTTTGTAACCTCTTTGGGAAAGCACCAAGAAGATTGTGCTATAATGTAACCCAGTAAATACTTCTAGAGGGTATTCTTTGGTATACAAACCAACCATATGCATGGACTATGCTGCAGAGATAACAGGTAGACTGGTAGTTGGTGAAATAAGAAGATGCAAAGGAAGTTTTCTAAATGTATTTGATAGGAGTGACAACTGGAAGACTAAAGGCAAAAGGGAATATTAAATAACAGAGGCAGTTTTGAGGTTATTATTGATTTGATAGGACTTAAGCAAGATGCAAGACCATCTGTGTCCAAAGAAAAAGCCTCACAAAGATCAGGATTGAGAGAGGGAAAACTGAATAACTGATGGAAGAGCAACAGTCAAGGTCAGCTTATCAAAAGAGCTGCTTATTTTAGAGGAGATGGGTAAGACTAGGAAGTTAGACCGAAGCATGAGCTCCCAGGTAGCTACAAAAACATTTTCAGAATAGCTACCTAAATGTGGATTAAAGAACCAAACATAAAGACCTGTCTGCAATAGCCTTGTTGCTGAGGCCGCAGTCATTTTATGTGATTACATTGACATTGTCCCATCTCAAGACAAAGAATGAGTAAGATCATTTGAGGAAAACAGTAACAGCATCTGGCAGACAGCTGCAGCAGCTCAGTAGAAAGCTCTGTGTCATGTCCAGTGAGGGGGCCATAGTCATTTGGCCCAGCACTACTGCCCTCGAAACAGCTCTTTCAAGGCTTGGTAAGACTGGAAGGTGACTCAGAATTAGGATTCTCATTTTTCCCCCACTTTTTTAAAGAAAAGAGGGAGTTGACTGTTGTCGGTCCAGAGGCAAATGTGGCATGTGACTGAGGGACAGAGGGAGGCACAGAGGGGAGAAGGGTCAGCAGAGTTGGTGGTAAAACTATAGGTGGTGGAGGAGATGTTGGAGAGACAGAAAGATGCTGGTGACTAGCAGAAAATGTGTGGGATTGGGGGGAGGAAAAGATAGAAGACTCTTGGTGGCAGGTGGCTGCAAGCGATCAGAAGCCTAGCGAGGGGATCAGAAAAATGAGGAATTGGACACTGACTGATGGGTATGTAGGTCAACTGCATCAGAACAGCGAATTTTAGCTATATAGGCATAATTTGATCCAGACTTTCTAAGAGAAAATTGATGTTCCAGGCCACAGTGAGGAAAAATGAAATTACAAACCCATGGGATTTAGAAAAAAAAAAAGAGAGGAAATGCAAATTTTAGATACCAGCACAGGTGAAATTTGTCAAAAAGAAGAAAATAAAATGGAAGACAAAAAAAAAAAAAAAAAAAAAGAGAGAGTGGAGAGCAGAATCCAAGAAGCAAAACTGTGGATAACATCTACCTTCTAACTGTTGCTACAAATTTATCGAATCAAGAATGTGTGTGAAACTTTCACTACTTTGGAGCGGATTGCCTTTTTTTTTTTTTTTAGGTTAAATACATACAATTCATTTGTCTGCTGTTGACTTGTTCACGACAGACAAATGTAATATAACAGATTATCTTCCATTAAAAAATTGTGGACTTGGGTCAGCTGCCATGTAACTCATTCAGTGTCGCTCCCTCCCAAGGGTTCCATCTATCCCCACAAAATAAATTCATGTGTACTAAGTTAGGGGTTTTTCATGACTAGGCAATATCCCTGTTCCCTGGAAACTTGCAGTTGTTATTTGTCTTTGTGAACCTCCCCTTTGAAAATGCCAAATCCCTTAAATTAATGCCTGGGAGGGTCATATTTTGCATTTCAGTTGTTGAAAAGACCTTGCATTTATTCAACAATATAAAGCTCCCTGAGGATCAGTAACCATAGTTTATTATGTAAAAGTGTGCTGTGCTTTCTATAATTTGGGAGTTGACTACTCACATAATCATAGCTACCAACATTCAAAACTTACAGTATTTTTTCATTCTTTTATTTTTTTTCATCATATCATATCATAAAATACAGCTTATTTTTTATATGGCTAGATCCTGCTCTCAGATCCTGCTCATCATGAGCCAATTGTATTCAGCTGTCCCTTTCAGCAGGACTAGCTTTATCATAGAAAAGATAACATAGTCTCAATGGGATTTTAAAGAGAGCATCAGTATCTCCAACTGTCCTTAACACCAATTTTATTTTCAAATTTTATTTAATTAAAGCAAACAAAATTTTTAGAAGCAAACTGAGATTCTTGGAAATAAGGACACAGCTTTCCTGAGCAGATAATAGTTCCAAGGGAGGAAATGAAAACAACTGTCAGTAAAGGTAAATTGAGTTAATATGCTAAGCCTGGGGAGTCTTGTGTCTTGGGCCAATAGTGCACAGCTTGCTCACTTCCCCCTGTGCTCTTCATTGAGATTACACGGGAAAATTTGAGTATGGTAAGAGCACGGTGGTGTTTTTTAGTGAGACCTAGTAGAGAGAAAATGCCCAGGATGTCAGCTTCCCAGTTTTGCCTGATTTCTACCTTAAGAAACACTGAATTAACTCCTTTATTGTTGCTATTGCCTGCAGCAACCTATATAGTTCCTCTGTCTCAGCTCCTCCTGCATAAAATGCAGAAACATTTAGAATTATTATGGTCATATTGGCTGCGTAAATAATTAAGGTAGATAAATATTCAGCTGAATGCACTTGCACAATTCCGTACCACCGTTTTAACCACAGCCTCCAGGTCTGCATGTACTTACATGGTCGTTGTTACCATCTGAGTTTCCCGCAGTCCGATGTATTGTACTTTCCACATGCTTTGTAGGACAGAGAGACGTTATTTGTTGTCCCCAAGTACAAATGGGAGTCTTAACTGCACACTTATTTCTCCCTCTCCAGTGTTTCATAAAAAGAATTTTGATTGATAAAATGTTAAGTAGGAGGAAAACTAACTTTATTTTCTGTGATTCCTATGGCATTTTTTTTTCTTTTTTTTGGTGGGGTGGTGGTTAGTTTTTGCATCCAGCTCAGCCTAGACAGTAAAAGTCTCTATCAGTCTATTTCTTTATGTCTCCAGTCCACTTCATATTCTGGTGTCACAGCCTAAGACAGTTTGCACTGTTTGGGTTCATAGCATTGCACTAACATGTTTTTAAGTTTAAAAAAGAATTCAGTGTTCAGCAAAAATTTTACATGAAAATCCTCTCTTTTCACATTAGATTTAGTAAATCCCCTCCCTTTCACAAATGAGAAATCAGGGCCTAAACTATTCTGACAGCATTTCGAAGTTTTTCACTTTCGAAGCTTTTTGTGTTTTATAAATCTAATTAACTGTAATAAGAAAATAATAGGACATAATGTTTGTTTTACAAGATGATTGATCTCTTGGCAGCCTGGCAGACTCTTTTATTGATTGGTTGGTGGATAATGTCAGAGTGGATATGTCCTGGAGGAGAATAGCTGACACCTAAATCCATGTGTGACAGATTACCATCTGTGTTGGAAGACAGGTTTCTTCGTAAAATTGCAAAGATAACAGGTGAAAATGGAGAAAGTGACATGAGGGAAATGTGTTGAAACCTGCCTCAACCTTTCCATGCTCTAAGAGCATTTACACAAAGCTCTCTATTTTGTGGGCAACCTGTTTTTAGGATGAGGGAGATTAAAATTTAATTACACTCATTCCTGTCTGCCCAGTCGAGTTTTAATTCTGTTAATTAGGAAAATGCCTTGCCCCACAACCTAACCGTAAAGCTAATTAAACAGAGAACCTTCATTTGCTACTTAGTGTAACTTCACTTCAGTACTGATTATCATACATTACAGTTAATTAGCACTGTGGGAGGGAAAATGAGGATGTCACTGAAGTGCAAAACTCAAATTAGAGGTGCTGTAATATATGCCTTGTTTCATTTTGTAGCTATCTGATGCAGGGAAGTCATACATTACCCTACCTGCCTCAGTTTCACATTTCTTAAAGGAGAATTAATTAAACTTATCTCTCCTGCAGAAGTGTTGTGTAGGTTTAATGCAATGAAGCTGATAAGCTGCTGGCCTTTGAAATCCTCAAGTGGAAAACACTGCATAAATAGAGTTATTCCTCCCTGAGACATGCAAAACATGTTAGAGGCAGTGAACTACACTGAGAGAGCACAGTAACAGGTGAAGTGGTGGAACAGCACCCGTACTACCTAAAATAAAAACTGCTGTACAGTTCTGCACACATTCACAAAATCTTCCAGGGCGAAACACTACCAATGTGGAATGGGCTGCTGTATCACATCATTCGAAAGCCCAGACCGCAAAATAAAAACAACTGTAATTTCACTAAAAAATTTTGACAGTAAATGACTGACTCAAAATGCTTTGTTCAATTAGAATAATCCGTTTAGAAGTTTTGGTCCTGAAAATATCAAGTGAAAATTACCAATAACCCATTATACAGATGGAGTAAAGTAGAGAGGTGTTACAACTTGCCCATAAATCCATTGTAAAACTGGAACTAGGATTTCTAACTCCCAGGAAACTACCAGATAATAGCTGGCGTTAGGTTTTCTGGAGGGAACAGCAGAACCTAGGTTCTACATTGATTTAGATTTTCTCACAGTGGCACTGAATCCAATGAGTCTGAGGATATGAAATTATCTTTATACCTTATTAAATATCCCTGGCATACATTATTTAAAACACTATGGAAAATGTTATTTAGAGCATTGCAAGTGTAGCCTGATAGATTATGTTTACATTGATCCCAAGTTGCTTAATATATTTCAAGTTTTATTGCAAAGTGATGGGTAAATATTGAAAGAATTGCAATTTGAGCATTGGTGGTTTTGGTAATATTTGTAATGTAGAGCAATATGAAGAACAACTTGTGTTTTGTGCAAGCCTGTGCTGATTGACACACTGTCTAAGCAAAGTAGCCTGTTGGGTTGTGCACTGGGCTTGAATTCAAGTGTGGATGAGTTTGTTTTTCTGTGCCTCTATTTCCCCACCTCTGACATGGGCTTAAAAAGTTTTGTGGCTGCTTTATAAAGTACGTTGTGGTCTGTGTGCATCAGGGAGCTAATACCTGTGTCAACAGGGCAACACTAGTTATAAGGTTTAGGGGACAGTGGTGATTTGTAGAAGCATGAGAAAAGAGAAGGAAAGAAAAGGAAAGGAAAATTATGAAAACAGGGAATAAGACGAACCAGCAGACTAGCCCACTTTGCAGAAAATATGTCTATATTGTTTTCTACTGAATGCTGGTAATAGCATTATTAATCCTAAGAGGCTGTCATTAATAAAAACAAGAAGGATATGAAGTTTCTGTAATTATTTCAGGTTGATCTGGGAGTATAATATTTTCCTGGAGCTAGGTAGCATTTTAAAACTGCAAAGGATTAGACAGACACAATCAGTTCAAATATTTGTCCAGCCATTGAAAGGAGAAGCCTCACTTCCGCCTGTGATGAGGCTTTGGAAATCTCCATATGCATCATTGTTCAACAGCTAAGTGAAGACTGCACTTTGATTACCCTTTCACTTGCCTGTAAGCAGCTTATGTGAAACGTTAAATTCTAAGTTGCCTAAAATCCCTCCTTTTTAATTTGTTCTCTGACTTGTACACAGCAAGGCAAATCTTTGCGCGTTTATATGTTTGCACACGCATGCACACACTCTGATCAGAACCGTGTCCTTCCAAATATGAATTACACTGAGCAGATGTGAGAAAGGTACAAGTGGGACACGAGCAGTCATTCCTATTCATCTTCACAAGGACACAAAAATAAAAATAACAGACTGCCTGTCCCCTCTAGTCAAATTGCAGCTATGCAACTTATCACAAAGCATCTGAATTTCTGTTCCTTTATTTAAAGCTGATGCCCTCATATTTTGAGATCCTCAGAAAACTTAGGATAAACATTTATTTCAGAAATATTTGATTTATTCCTTTTTCTTTCTTCTAAAATTATTGCCCCTTCCGTTATTCTGAAATTAGCTTTTGAGTGTCCAAAAGTATATTGAGAGCTTTGTGAAGTAACTACAAAGAATGGGCATTTTAAAAGAGTTCTTGGATCTGTGTACCAAAACTGTGACTTATTAACAAATGCCACAAGGCTCTAAGGTCACATAAGCAGATCCAGAAAGTAGTTGTGCTTGACTTCACCACAATGTCTGTCTCGATGCCAGGCCTTTGCTTATGGGATTTGCTGCAAGCCCAGACTTACATGTTAACAATGCACATCGAGATGACAGCGAGCCACAGAAGCTGGAGTAGAACTTCTCCACTATTTGTGAATAGTGAGACAACCCAGGGTTTGTTTCTGGCTTCAGATAGGCCCACAGCTTTCGTGATGGTGTTGCTGATTTCCATCTCCAGACTAATACTTACAATTGGTTTTTTTCCCCCCAAAATATTACAACTGTAAAGAAAGTTTTAGCTACCTTTGTGCAAATGTTTGCTTTTGTTTGGTTTTAGTTGTATGGGCAGAGGGGAAAGAACCATTTTCAGGGCTAATGGGAGGCTCGAGTGCTGTTATGCCATACCTTCACCTGACATTTTTGACTAGTAAATTTTAATGCTTCAGTGGTTTTTCATTGGCCTATATTTTCCATTTCTGCATGTGTCCCATTTATGCTGGGCACATAAGTTGGCATTTGTAGCAGATCAGCAGCTTGTATGAGCAAGGTATCATTTAACGATATTGACTCACTGTATTAAGAGAAATCCCTTGGGATTTTATTGCTAATGCACTGAAAGCCCATCAGCCCTCCGAGTCTGAAATGACCAGCACGTTGTCTGAACACTGATCATCAGGGCATTTTACATACAACCCCCACAGAGAAATACAGTTCTTTATGTACTTTTGCATTCCTTGGCATACAGAGGAGCAAATCACTGGGGAAAGTTTGAGCCATTTTTTTCTGCAACCTGCATCATCAGTTGAAAAGGAGCCGCTTGAGAACTCTGTTTGAAGACACCAGGTTTATGACTCCTCTACAGACAGTCCCAACAATAGCATGGGGATATTTGGCTAAATAATTTCAAAGCTGGTAGAGATTCCATGATGGGTTTCCACTCTGTTTTCTTTCATTACATGATAGGCAGATGTGCATACTCCCTGTGAAGTTCAGACACTTGACAAAGTTGGGTACCAGTCAGTTTAAAGATAAATGGGGCCTCACCTTCTCGCACAGTAGAATCATTTGTTTTCACATGGCTCATAACACAAATTATTTATAGCTATGGAAAGAAAAATAGTGGGGATATAGACTTGGTGCAATTTCTATGAACCAGTTAGACATGATACGGTTGGATACTGCTCTCTTCTAAGTGAAATGCAGCAATGCATTGCTCTCCATAGAGTGAAATAATTTTTACATGCCTTGTCAGTCTTGCTATGGCCATGGAAAGAAATACAGTGAAAGCAGAGACATTGGCACTGTTTGTGTTATTTAGAATGTTTTTTCAGCTAACAGTTTTGACCTCTATTCTGTTTTGATGGTCCTGATTTCAAAAGGCCACGTCATGTTTTCCAGCAAGAAATGAAAAAATGCTTTCTTTTCCTGTGGACTCTCCCAGGTTTTACCCAGGTCCTGGTTCAAAATTATTCCAAGGAATTGCTGGTTTAAAACTGATACACTGTATTGTCAGTGGAATTACAATGATTAACAGCTTCAAATCTACCCTCTGAGGCCAGGAGGGTTTCGGTTTTGTCCCTTATGGTCTTCAGAGACCCTGAAAAGAAAGTTAGTGAGACTGGAATTTGGAATTTAACGTGTGAGATCCAGGGGCCATCGTTTAAAACATCAATCCTTACTTCAGAATGGTGTTTGACAGGCTGCAAGTAATTTCTGCTTCAAGCAGTCTCAGGCAGCAGAGTAGCCCAAAGGTCATGTTGTTCTTATCATGGGTAAAAGAGATCTTCGTGATGGATGAATACTCTGTGTGTTTATGATGCATTGCATATTAGTAATTTTATTTCACAATTCCATTTATCCAACAGCTTTACTGGGGCAAGCTAAACTATAGTTAGGTACGCCTGTGCTGTACCAAAGGATGGGACCGTTGTGGTAAATCCATCATAAGACCTGCAACACAGTCCCAGTTGCACATACTGGAGCTGGGAGGAATCAGTTCTACAAATGGGAATGCCAGCCTGCAGGAATTGGGCCGAGAAGCCTTGTGGTTTCACTGCTGTTCTCGACCTGTGCTGGTGGTCACAGCTGAAACCAAATGGATTGCTGCCTCCAGTCTCATGGTATTATGCAGAACAACCCTCAGTGTGTTCTTCATCAGATTTACCAGGTTGGGAGCCCAAGGATTATCTGTTCTTGACTAGCCTAATCACCAAAACTGGAGAACCACAGACAGCAAACATGACTCCTGGTTTCAGGTCACTTTGTGAAATTTGTGACATGAGACGTAAAGATTTGAGCTGGCTTTGTGAAAAACACTCAGGGTGTGATACCACCATGGCTGCTACCCACCATTTTACCCTCATGCTTTTGATAGTAATGAATGCAAAAGCCTCTCCTCTGCAGAACCAGACACAAAAGTAATAAGCAGTAGTATTAGTTCAGAGGGTCTCAGAGCAAATTTACTTTCTTTGGTACAAATGCAGCTCATAGGCAAACAATATACGTTGTTCTTGCTTATTTGAGTAGTACATCCTCCTGAGCATTTTCCTGTCAATGTCAGTGCAGCGAAGTGCTGTTTAGAAGAGGCCTGAATTTGCCTCTCAGCTATTAGAATTTCCAGATTTACCTCCTCATTCCTCTTGCTGCTGTTTATATTTTACATGCAGAAGCTTGGTAAGAGCCATACTCCTCTCCCATGTTGATAATCATGTTTTCAAAAATGAACAAATGACATCCACTAGAAGTCATCCTAAATTCAAGTAATTTTAAAATGTGCCCTTGATTCACCAGTGTCACGCTGTCTTTGATAAATTTCCATCTCCACATATTAGCTCTTTTGGCACCTCGATTTGCATTTTGCAGGATTTGCTTTTTAAATGGCCAGCTGTTATCTTAAAGTTTCAAAGCTCTTACAGCAAGAGACTTTTCAATAGGAAACATCACTCTCCACTCAATTTTCTGAAAGGTCTTGTTTTCACTTCCAGAATTAGGCAGCCAAGGCTCTATGTCATATTTCTTCTTCACTGTATGCATTCCTAAAAAGAGCTATTTTTGGCAGCTTGATCGTCTCCTGAAAATAAAAAGTACGTTTTTAATTTTTCAAATAAATGTGGATGCATTGTTTTATAAGTGGAGGAGGATAGAAAGATGCCCTGTATTTCAAATGAGGTTCTGTGACCTATTATATACTTACTGCACAAGCTTTTATGGGTTGAAAAAGGGACTGATCATTCCAGTTCTTCAACACCTTTGGGAGAAGTTACAAGGTGGAGGAAGCAGAATCACCAATCTGAAATTCAGAACAGGGGTCTTATCAAGTTCATTAATGCACTTCATAATCATTATTTAAAATAAGAGCCATTGATCCCATGTTTCATACATATAAGTGGCTTTTAAATAAAGGCAGTAGGTGCTCTGCCTTCAGTTATTCAGTGCTCTGCCTTCTGAAAACTGAGGAAGCAACATTTCACATGCACTCACAGTTGCTCTTCTGTTATACCATATCAAAAAGTTAGACACATGAAAATGGATATTGAGTGACACTGTGTTCGTAGTGGACAAACTAGCATATAATGCTAATTCAGAACAAGAGTATCAATACGCTTGTGTACATAGGGATAATAGAACTATTTTTTCAGAATTCAAATCTGGTTTTCTTTATATTTGTTGTTACTTCATTTTTTCATGTGTTCTTGGGTTTCGATGGTTCCTACATAAGGTAAGGGATTCACACCTTACACAGGCTGAAGTCTTCTGTCAGGCAGGCCACTACATCTATGAAGAAGCTTCCCCAAATTTTCTTTAAAATGAGGGTGCCTCAGCTTGGGTTATCTGACAGTTCCAGTTCTGAGAGAAATACCGCTGTCTCCAGAACAACTCAGCCCATAGCTCTTTTGTCAGCCTTACAAGAAAGGTTTGGGAAGGGATACATCTGACCAACATGATTCCTAACAGGGACAGCAGCCTTCTTGGGGATCTGAGTAAACTCCTATACTCCTGCCCTGAACTGCTGAATTGCTGTCGTGAACTAAATTTTTGCCTGTTCATTCTTTGCAGACATTGATGAGTGCTTGGTAAACAATGGTGGCTGCGACCATTTCTGCCGAAACACAGTTGGCAGCTTTGAGTGCAGCTGCCAGAAAGGCTATAAACTGCTCACAGATGAACGGACCTGCCAAGGTAATCTTATTTTAGTCTTTGTATAACAGGCATGTTATTTCCAGTGGATTGTTTTTTCTTTTTTTCTAATTAAGTCATTTGTACTACAGGTTTTAATCATACTGTCATAGGTAGTAAAGTTAGAAAAGACCTACCATTTTCTCTGGTGGGGTTAGATTTTTGGAAATGTTTTGTTTCATTGTTTTTAGTAGTAGGAATGCCAGTGTCCTGCTGAAACGTGAAAATCTACATGGTGTAGTGAAATAGACTCAGGCAAAGAGCCTTGCATTCAAATCCTCTAATTTGCTATGATCTTAATAGGACAGAGGCTTATTTACACCAGAGTCATTTAGAGTAATTTATTGGAATAGAGCGTTTGCAAAATTTAAACTGAAAAAATTGTGAGCTCTCCTTTGCGTGACAGAAAATGTGTTTATGGAGGGATAATGGAGGTGTTTTGTGGGAATTCAAATGAAGTTGTGTTTTCTGTGCATGTCATGGTTTGTTAGCTAAGTCATATCATGTTACATATATTCTATGACTAGTTAAGTGCATAACTATTTCCAACTTGAGTACTGATCATGTACCTTTGAAGAAATGGCAATTTAAGGGTTTGAGCTCTGTAACTTTACTCTTTCAAAGCCTCCTAGAAAAGGCTAGAAAGATGAGCATGCATCAGTAGAGAGATAAGGGGAAGGAGGACATATTAAATTAAAATTTTGTGCAGGAATTGTCTTCTTATTAATACATAATTATTTGTGTGGGTTTTGAACATGTAAAAATTATGAAGTCCAAAACACATTAGCATTTTAGAGCTGCTTTGTTCATCAACAAAAGAGCAACCAAAGTCTGAAGATACATGTCATTCAAAAAATTTTCCATTGCATCTCATTGGTACTTCCATCATCTGAGAAGCCTCCTCCGCCCTGACTCCCTCTGTGATTAGACACAAAGGAGTCAGTGCAACGTTGGTTTCAAGCTGGGACAGGATGGGAAAAGCTGAGAGTGGCACAGTTAGTGCCACATGACTGGGCAGAAATAAAATTGTTGGATCATGTCAGACAAGAATAAGTTGTCAGGTTTTGATGTAGCTGCTAAAAATAGGGACAAAATGTTAAAAAGAAATGTTCCCTTCATGATGTATTTAGAGATAGTTAGGAATACTTTCTGGTTCATGAGTTTCATGTGTCATGACATGCTCTCACTGTGGTATCAGTCAGAAGTTTCACCACTGAAGTAATTGTAATTACACCAGTGAAAAACTCAAGAGAAAAGTCAAGGCCTGCATTCTTGTTAGACAAGAGGTGGTGCAAAATTTATTTGTTCATTATGCAAAGTCTTAGTAGTAGGCTTTGAAAGCTACGTATAAATAATCAGATATCTATGGTGATAATGAGAAACCAGAAGCAGCTCTGTAAAAGTTGTTCAACCGAGTTTTGTTTCTTTGTGTGCCTGGGCTACTGAATGAGTCGCCGGTAACGGTACATACCATGCAAGGAATGAAGCAGTAGCTGATCTTTTCCTCTCCTGCATGTGATCAGACATGGAAATATGAACATGATCTGGCCATTCTACTTTTTCCATTGTCAGTGAGCGAGGACTGGCAGTCTGTCTGCCTCTGCATGGTACTTCCACTGATTCATGAGCTTATCTGTTGCTGTAACAACAGCGAGCCCAGAGAATTTTTGGGCGGGGGAAGTTCCTCCGGTCCCAGAAACGCTAGTTCTTCATACTGTGAAATGGTGAGGAAAAAATTATTTCCTGTTTGAGGTATTTGGGCCCCAGAGACTGATTACAGCAAACGTGGTATGATGCCTGCTTTGTGGAGGGAGCACTGCGATAATTCAGTTCCTGTCTGGTGCTTAAGGTGATAATTGGTGACTTATGCAGTCAGTAGGCCTGCTAACAAAGAAGGAAAGTGAATATAGATCAAGAAATCACTGATGTGTGAATCACCTGTACTTTTCTTCTTCCGCTGCAAAAAGAATATAGTGAGTGGAAGTGGTTATAGTTATTAATGTCAGGTCTGACAGAAAAATGTGGTTTGGGGTTAGTGACTCTGCTGGAATATAAATCATCCGCGGGTTTTTTTGGTAACGGCTAGTCAACACTGACCATAGAAAACATTACTGAGAGATTCAGGGAAATTTATTTTGAGCATATTAGCCTTTCCAATGCATGAAATAGAAAAGTCTAAATTGCATTTATAAAAGGTGCTGTTGTTCATGTTACATCTGTTGTTTTGATTCATAATAGAGTTTCTATGACTTACAGTCTTGCTGTCAATATTGCCTTTCTCCTCTGGTTTTCATTTTTAAAATAAGGATTTCTTTCAGTTACGACTCAATGTGTTTACCAAATACTAATTTAGGACCTTAGAAGTCTACATTGTTTGGGGCTGAGTCCTATTTAGTTCAGGTGGCCTCCCCAGTGTATAGGGAGTTCATCTCCAAATGAGATCATCAAGGAACAGATTCTGCCAACCTTAGGCAAAATGCCCATGGAAGGCAACTGGTAAACTTGCCCTTTTACATCCTGCAAAACCCTTGAATAAGTTTGTGACCCTGTCTGATTCACAGGCAAGAATCAGTGAAGAGCAAAGTCACAGAGATACATACAGTTCATGTTAGCAACATTTTTCACACTGTTGAAAAATACAAGTAAGCTGTTGCTGCATAACTTTCTTCATATGATCATTAACTTCAGCACAAGGTAATTTTACCTGTTTCAATAAAAAGGTCCCTTCGTAGTCCCTGTGAAATTCTGAGGTTGTCCCACCTCATCTCATTTCCTCCACGGCCTTTCATTGTAGACCTCGGAGCCGGCTAAGATTGCAGGAAAATTGTATCAAAGTCTCAGACTTTGTTCTGGTTGTTTGCAGAGCTTCTGCCCCATCGTACCAAGTGCCTTAGACACATTCATCCTCTCTGTGAAGAGGAAAGTATTTCTTTCTCAGTTTTTCAGGCAGGAAGGGTGAAGCCAAATATAGCAGCTTGCCTAAGATCACACATATGAATGCCTGGGCTGCCTGGAGAATAAATCTCCAGTTTTTGTGAATCTGCCCTCTGTGAATCTGCCCAGTGCAAGAAAATTTTTTTTCTCCTGTGATTATGCTTGTACCCTGATATGAAAATTCATTGGTTTTCAGGAACTCTGAAGCTTGCTGCTCACTTGGTGCCACCAGCTAGCCACCCTGCCTGTAGAGTGCTTGTGTAAGCAGCCCTCGCATTTGTAAAGGGCATTAAAATGTTCTGCATTTGTCTGTTTACAGCTAAACCATTTTTAGCCCTGGCTGCAAAGAAAACCATTGTCAATCACAGATTACTTCTGCTAGGGAGTGGTTCTCACGCTGTGGCTCCTTGTTAGACAAGGAGAATGTGGGGGTTTCCCTTCCTTTCCCCTCCCCTGCATTCCAACCATTTGAAAGGAAACTTATTTGTAACCCAGAAGGTGAAGAATCTGCATTGCCCTGCCAGTGATATTGTGGAGACTAATACTGCTTTCCCAGAGTCTCTCTTTTCACGCAAACTTAAAAACAGATTTTTTTTCTCCTTTGACAGTGAAATCACTGTATGACAATAGCAAACCCATCTATTGTGTGTTATTTTAACAGATCCCTTGTCTAAAGTATTGTAAATTCTTTGATACGGGAAGAAACGGTTGGATCTGTTTGTATAAACCTAGCAAAAGAGGCCTGCATCTCCTTTGAGCATGTAATACAAACAACACAGCTATATTTATAGCGAGGAGAGCTTGTGTTTGTAACCTTTGTGGTAATTAACAGCAGGACAACAACTCAGATTACTTTTAGAACCACATCAGCAAGCAAGACTGTTTAAAGCTGCAATGAATGTGTGTAAGCGCAGACATAATTACCTTAATCCTCAGCCAATATGAGTTTTAAAGCCAGTTAACTTAATTGCTTATTCAGTTTCTGTTTGTTGTGCAGTGATCTCGAAAAAAATTCAACAATAAGCAGTCTCTCTGCTCCACTCAAGTTCAAGCTTCATTAAACACCCAGAAAAATGTGTGAAATTCTATCATAAATAATTTTCTCTTCCTGCTGTAAGAACTGCCTTTTGCAAAGCAAGACAAGGAGAGACAGCACATGCATTTGTCGTAACTGTCTCCAGGGAGTGGTAGAGTTGGAAAGATGAATTATATTCAGAAAAAAAATGCTTTTAGTGGGAACATCCAGCGATCAACATGTAATACTTCAGCCGGCTAAATCTACACTGTCGTCCTCTGCCCCTCTCCACCTCAGCCCAAAATAGAGCCAAATCCTCCTACGATGAAGAATTTAAACTTTTGCAGGGAGCAGTTCAAGGCATTTATGTCATTTTAGTCCACTTACAGCCTCCAAAGCAGGCTGAAGTGGGGCTTGATGATTGCTAGATCTCACAGACATGGCGTTCAGCCACGATGAAGTCTGCCCAAGTATCCTTTTCACCAACCATTCAGCCACTGTAAAAGGAGATGGTTGTCCACCAGGTGAAAGTACCTCTGGGGCATGTGGAATACCTGCACAGGCCGTCTGGCATTTTAGTGCCCTCTTTAAGGCCATGTGTTCACACACATTAGGTGACAGCATTTTTTATTTGCTTTGATGTATTGCCCGTTTGACTATGGGTTATTCTTTACTACCTTCCTACCAGATTTTAAATGAATGCGGTTGACTCTTTTGTAACGAGGCACGGGAATACAGGGCTTCACAGTCTGCTTTTGGTAGTGCTGGTGTCTGTCCAGAGGAAATTCAGTGATGCAGGTTTATACAACAGGAAATCCCAAACAGAATTTGCCCCCCTAGCTTCATGATGTATTGAGTTTTCTGGTGATTTTCGGTGGGCACGTTTTGGTTTGGGGTTTTTTAACACTGCAAACCTATCCAATAGAAGTCCAAGTATAGCTGATTTGAGGTGGCTTTTTCCTCTTATTACAAGACAAAGACATGAGCATATCCACTCTCATAATTGTGTATTTGGACTTTTCTTCCTCTCTTCAGAAAAAAAAGGATTCTTGTATGCCCCACTGTATCCCCCCTTCTTTGCAGCTCAGCTTCACTACCAGATAAGCGTTCCTCAAAAACTTGGTGTTTATGGAGTGGAGCAATTGGAAGTAATGACTAGAGCCAAGGATACTGTGAGCAGATATTGAGGCAGTTTTCTCAGTAACTCTACCAGCACATTGCAGTGCTGACCTGTAAAACAGCCCATATCTTGTCCAGCTCTGGGGTTTTTGTTTCTCAGGTTGTCTCTGAGCAGACTTGATGAGTGTAGCAAGTTTTGTGATAGCTTTCTGATGTGTTACAGGATATACCTCCCAACTCTTGCCAGCCACAGCTGGTTTTTACTTATGATCTGAAATAAGATTTGAACCCAGCCTCAGGCCTTCTCTGTTAACCCACTGCACCACAGAACCGTAAGCCATGCCATCCTAAAATAATACTGTTAAATGGGAGACTGACCTTTCTTTACTGCCTAATAGGTCTTCATTCCAGAGAATTTGATGTGATTAAACCTAGCTGACCCTATGATCGATCTGCTGGTGAAGGGATGCTTTACATAGGGCTCCCAATGCATAATTGTCAAGAAAAGCCTTCTTTCATTCCAGAATGACAGAAAGAAAAATAGCACCTTGAAAAATACAGTAAATGCCTATGATCCAAAGATCCTACAGGCCTGGTCTTGAAACATTGCCATATTAACTGGATATGTAATCCTCTCTCATAACATCCACCTTTTCATTTATTTGTACAAAATATGCACTATTAGCCTTCCAAGGGCAAGATTTTAATCTCCCAGCATGGTATCTCCGTTTTGAAAATGGGTATGAAATGAGGGATTAATCATACAGGGAAGGACAGATAGAAAGTGTTTGTGGGAATTATTTTTGGCCTAAAGGAGCCCACAAAGATTAGCTACAAAGATCTCACTATACTCTTCTCTGTGGAACCATTGATGATAAATATGGCTGTACAGGACCAGTTTAATCCCAAATAATCCAATCCCCTTGCATTGATTTATATAGTACACAGTTACCCGTCTTAGATTACTTAACTAAATACATGGGTAAGAGGTGAGGGCTGGAGAATCTGTCCCTCTCTATTCCTCATCGCATCGGGAAAATGGAGGACAGGGAGAATCCCATGTCCTGTGTCCCAGTTTTAAAATCCTGAGGATACTCCTTGGAACAGCAGGACAGGGGAATTCTATGTCATGATTCCCCCAGCTAAACCAAGCTCTCTTTTTACCTTACTGCCACTCCCCCAACTCTTCTTGCTCTGAGTTACAGCTGAGCATACTCTAGTGCAGTCCTAGGGGCAGTGAGCTGTGAAAAATGTTAAATGGGTACAGCTGCACCGTACAGCAGTAGTGAGACTGATTAAACCCTTCGGCTAATCCCTATCAGTGCTAGAACTAATGTTTCATGTAAGTCCATTTGAAAAACAACGGGTGAGGCCCAGACTGCTCAGATTCACTGCATCAGCATTATGGTTTGGCCAATTTTCCAGTGAAAAATGTTGGAAAGTTTTGTTGTTGGTCTAACCCCTCTCTTGCTTTTTGTCCCTCCACTAAATGCATAAAAGAAGCGAATGTTCGATAAAAGTAACATCATCTAGCATTCCCTTTCTTTCTGGAGTAGCAATATCACAGCCAGGTGAGAGAGTATAAAGAGGATACCAGCAGAATTTTTATTGCTTGGTATGGGTTTTTTTTCTTCAGATTTAAAATACATTTTTACCTGAACCCACACAAACCTCTCGGTGAGGTTGTTACCCTCATGGTGAGGACTGAACTGTAGTGGGCGGAGGCCATTAGCAAGCTGCTGGGGTGCTGCTGCCTGTGTCCTTGCAAGGGAGGTAGCAATGGGGATCCCAGAGAGTGTGTTTGCTGCCTGGAGCGAGGAGCAAGCAGGCTTGCAAGTCCCCTTGCTGACTTTTGCCTGAGTTTGCATGTGCATTTGCTGCAAGTTTGAGGTCTTCAGCAGTCAGAGAAAACACCCAGGGCTTCATTTTGCTCTCGGTTGTGTCAGAGAGAAGGGTACTGTCCTCAGCAGTTACAGTGCTATCACACTAAGGGAACCTGCTGGTCCTAGTTACCTCACACTGCTTGAGCAGGGTGAGCCGGTGCCAGTGCAGGGGTGATTAACAAGAGAGAGAGGGATGAAGGGACTCAAGCCATTCCCCTATCAACTCATTTGGGTGATACACACGAAGAAGAGTGATTTTACCTTGATGCCCTCATACACTCATCCACATCAGATAGGCATGCTGCAAGGTATAAAATACATTGACTTGATACAGGCCGATTTTCAGCCAGTCCAGTTGTCTGACCCGGTGTGTTTAATTGTGTGGACAACTTGGTATATAAACAACAGCGCTGGTTCAGCTGACAGTGTAGCTCAAGAACCAGTGAGAACCGGTGGTGCACTGGAGGAGATATTGGGAGCTGCTTGTGGAAATCAGACCAGCTCACAGAAAGAAAATTCAAGATGATTTCCCTGTCACTGATGATTTTCATTCCCTATGCAGATTTTCTCTAAGGCATGCTGTGTCACTGAGCCTTACAAAAATATCTTGCTTATGACAAGCACCATATTGCTTCTAGCATCAGATTAAAAAAATACTCTGCTTGGAAGCAACATGTAACACTGTCATTAAAAGGAATACTTCTCAAATCCTTTCTGTTACACATGGTGCTTACTCTTGGTGTCAGTGACATTGTGAATAGTGATACAGTCTGCCTCTGTGAGAAAAAATGGGTTGCAAGATCATAACCAGAAACAATAAATGCCCCAGGCATGAAGTAAAAACAGCTCTAGCCAGTACAAGTTTGTTTGCCAAGTGATAGTATCTCCCATGTTGGTTGTAGCAATTAAGTCTGCTGAAACATGAAAACAAATATATCCCCCCACCTCCAGTTCTCTCTGCGGCACAGTGTTAAGTTAAAGGCGAATTTTCTTTGGTTGCTGCTCCTTGGAAGGAATATTAAACCTCACAATCTAGGCTTTAAATCAATTTATAATGGGATGAGACCTAATGTGGGGAGGGCAGACAGGACTGATTATTCTACCTCTATTTTCCCATGAAGCTTCTGACGGGCTACTGTTGGAAGTAAGATACCAGATTAGTTTGACCTCAGGTCTCATTCAGTATGGTAGCTCCGATATTCTTATGTTAAACTCTATAAAGTATATTGCTATCAAATTGCTTTTTACAGCTCTGTCTGGCCCCCTCCCCTTGATGATGTGTGTGGGAAGCCAAACAAAACGTTCCATTAGTGTTTAGAAAGAGAATTTGAGATATATTTTTCAGTTGATGCTGTAAGATTTATGATGTGTATAGTGCAGAAATGATTTTACTGGACTAGAATCATGTTATGTATTAATGAATTACCAGGATATGAGTCAGCCTTGGAATAGTTTGAGCAGGAAGGTAGCATTCTTCCACAAACAATAATCTGTTGATAAATAGCGCTGAAAGCTGTAATTCAATAGGAATTGTTTTTAAAGAGAGCCAGAGAAAGACTGCATGTATATATATTCCCCAGTATTGCAGTGGTGCACATTGAGATAATGCCATGTTACTTCCCTCAATCATTTAATCACATTGATTGAGGTCAGATATCTTTTACACTGTGCTATACAGAATTGCAATAAAGTGGCAACCCTATCCCAAATGTTCAAAAGAGTTTTATTTTCCTGTGCTTGCATCTACCCTTCTGGGGGTAAAAGTGCCCAGTTTTGTTTATTTTGTTCTAACAAGAATAAATGCCTAACCTATTGAAGCAAAAGGGTGTGATTTTCTTCCATTAGCCCTGTTATGAACTGCTACTAATTGTTTTGATAATTTGAAGGTGAGACCTCAGTTAGGACAAGTGAGATGAAAACAAAAATCTGAGCTGAAATATTAAGAGACAGTGGAATGGAGGGGTATGTTCTGGGGTTTTGCTGGGTGGAGGTTTTTTGATGCATATTTGCAAAATGTTTCTGTTAGTGTTTTCGGAGGGATACCTGCTGTTTCTTGACTCCATGGAGGCCGGCCTTTCTGGGCAGAGTTTTCAAGCAAGCCTTTGAAGCAGAGCCAGAGAACAGCAATTCTTGTGTATATTCAGTGGCCACTGACTTAAGTGAGAACTTGAAGTAAGCTAGGAATGCACAGTCAGGTCCACGGGAGGTGAAGGAAAGTGCTACATTTGAGTTTTCGGTTGAAAACTGAAACTGTGTTGTTGTACTTGCTCTTTCAGCACCATCAAATAACACTGGGCACATTTTCATCCAGACTAGTCCCTTGTTCCTTCAAGAAGTCTCACTAGCAGTTCCTACTAAAGCCATGGAGACAAACACCTTAGCCAAGAGAATGGTTTCCCCTTTTCAGAAATATGTCTAAATATCAAATGTATTGCAGGATAGGGTGAATATTCCTTGCTTGATACAGCGAAGGTAAAGCCTTTTTTATGTTGTCTCATCATGCTGTTAAGTTGCTCTTACAAAGTTGCTGTGTAAATAGTGGCTTTAACAGAGTGCAGACTACTAAACATGTTTATGTTTGTAGGAAAACATATAAACCTGCCTGAAGTTTCTTTTAATGCACTTGTACTCTTGATGTATGGCTTCTACCCCAAGCACTTGAAGTAGTAGCACTTTTTATTGCCATAATTGCCGTAGATAACTCAACTTGCCTTTGCCTTGGAAAATGATTGATTTTGGAGAAGGATAAATGTTTGCTTAAAAAATCTTAGCAATGTTTTGATGAAGGTACTTTGCTTTCTTTAAAAGTGTTGGGAAAGTATTGACTGCAGTTGCATTTTAAATTGTCCTAGTAAAACAATGGTAAGAGGATGAACGTAATAGGAGCCAAAGCCAATTGCCTCCTACTGGGTTCCTCAGATTAATAGAGGAACCTCAGCACAACAAAGACCTCATGTAATTGAGAAGGGTGGGAGGGGTGGGAAAGATCTAGGACAGGTAAGTGCAAACCTAAGAGCAAGGGTAAGGTCTGGGAAGTCTACATACAGTCTAAGCATTGACACAACTGCAGTCTCCAATTTCAAGATCTTCATCACACAGAAACTTAGCCTTTTGCCTTTCTTGTCTCTGTATCTCTTTCTCTTTCACCTCCTATCACAGCAGATTCAGCCCTCAAAGCTTGGAGGCCCTTGTGTTGCTGCTAAGTGATTGTGCCCAGTTTTCACATGTAGAAATACCCATACAAGGAAGTTGGCTCAAGAGGATCTTTTTTTTGTACCATAAATAATTTTGTCTCAAAATCTGTGTCAAAGACAATCTGTGCATAATGTGGGGAGGCTATGAGCAAATAAAGTGGATGTCAGAGGTGCACTGGGGATGGTGGTCCCCCACATCTCCCAAGCAATGCATTTGTTAGCACATGCGTGCAAGTTTTATGTGACAATGAAGATGCGGTTGGACAGACTGATCACCAAAGTGCTCGTACTGAGAAGAGCTGTCTTCCATGAGCTACACATCCTGGTGGCCACAGTGCTGCAACTTTGTTGGTGCTAGCACACATAACAGATTTGTCTTATCACAAATATCGTTCACTGTAGTTGCACTTTCATTCTCCGGGCTAAGCATTCGTAGGTACAGTTTTAAGTCAGGCTCATTTATCACAGCTATGTTGACCTTTCTCTGATTTGCCATCACTGAAAGGCTGCAGATGTACTCAGACTTTCTTTGGCACATGGCCTTTCACCAAGCAGTTCCAGCCGTTCCTGATCTAATAGTGGGTAGATTTTGTAGCTCTTAGGAAAAAACTATGATCTGACAAAATGCTTAGCTCAACTCATTTTCTATTGATTTTAAAAGTAATAGGTTCTAAAAATGAACAATACTGTTAAATGTACTTATGCATTTTTTTATACTATTAGCTTCAGGTGTATATAGAAGATAGTGGTGTTTTACTCATGTTTTACTCATGTTCAGATCCCTATAATGCATTTTTAAATCTTCTAAAAATCCTCTAGAAATCCTTTTAAAAATGATTGTTCAAAAAGTAAGAAAAGGTAAGATGAGAGAAACTGCCATGAGCTTATGGTTAGGCTAAGTGTGATACACTCGATAGCAAAAACCAGTAATAATTTGAAATCTTCCTTTCCAAATGCCTTTATAGAACACCTCCCTTGGCTCCCTTTGTGTCTGTGACCTTGGGCAGACTTACTAATTTTATAACATTGTGTCTAGGTATTAGTAGGTTTTTTTCATGTTCCATAAGAGACCCAGCAAACTTTCTTACCTGCAAAAATAATTCCTTTCTTTTTTTACCTTCTCTACTTGAAAGAGAGCAGAGCTGGGATTGACGCATCCCTCTGCAAACCCTCTGAGGAGACTCCCTCAGCTGACGGTTCTTCTGCCCTCTCTACCCCCTTCCCCTGTCTGATAGCAGATGGGGATCCCTAAAGTTTCTTCTCTTGGAATATGTGAATACTCAATCTGTGGGTGTCTAGAGAGCGTCTGTACAGAGAGGATGTACGGAGGCTGCCACATGGCCAGATGTATAGGCGCCTTGGAGTGCAGGCTCACAGGAGAGTATCTGTTCTCAGCTGCAGCACCGATCTGTGGCCTCTCCCCAGGTCCAGAAGCTCACATATCCAGTGCAGCTAGTTATTAAATTGAACACCAGGTTGACTAAGGTTATCTGTCAAGTGATTTCACACACTGAGGGAGAAGCCATGGCATGGTTGGTTGAAATATGATCAGAGGCATCAGGGAGCATTAGGCTAGGGAGAGTTCTTGAAGTGTTTCCTGACGTGGGTGATGAAGTGAAGTGTCCACACAGAAGAAACAAGCTTACCTCCTTAGATATGGAATATACTGCTGCCTGCCGCTCAGAAAGCCTTAGGACCCAGCATCAGTTTTCTCATTCCTCTGCTAGGACAGCTGACCGAATTCAGAGTTGCTGAGCAGTTCAGCTCAGCTGAAGAAAAGGAGGAAGAGGGAAGCTTGGATGGCACTTCTGAAGCTGGGTACTTTTTCCTCCTCAGCAGTCCCATGGGCAAAAGCTGCCACTGCTGTTCTCCAGCTCTCTTTGCAGTACAGAGATTTAACAAGTAGTTTTGCACAAACATGTTTAAAATATTAGAAGAAATTATTATCTGCCAGAAAGGGAATTCATCAGGTAATCCTCTACCGTTATTCTGGTTTTCAGTTTGGTGCTGCTTACAAAAAAAAGAAGGCAGTGGGGTCCTTCACAATGCTGCAGGGAAAAATGTTGGAAACCTTTTTCTTTGCCCAACAGCAGAGAAATAATAATGTAGTAATAATTGTGGTGATGATGATGATGATGTATTTCATTGTAGACATATAAAAAACCTTGGGCCGAATCCCACCAACTGTAGCCAAAGATACCCCCAAAGACCCCAAAGTTAGCTGCCAATTTTTGCCTGGCTGAAATTGCCAAATTCTGCAGTATCCATCCAAACCCATAAATCTTCCCAGCCCCTTAGGCAAAGCTTTTGGTGATCCAAGAGCAAGTAAATAGTTATGTGGCTGATGTGTGAGGCAGAACAAAACCATACTCGCTGGGAGCAGAGTTGGCTCTGCAGTGCTGACAGAAAGAGGAATGTGTGGTGGTCAGTTGACTTGGCACGTGTTAAGGGGGACACATAGGGAATAGGTATTTACTGCATTAAGATGTCGTTCTGCAGCCCCATTTCTGCAGACTCTGAGGAAGTCCTGAGGGAAGCTTGTGGAAGAGAATGAGCTTGTGAACTCTGTGTGGAAGAAAATTAAATGGGGAATTTTTGAAGGAAACTGGAAAGGAAAATTAATTTGTTGGTATGTGAGATCACATAAAACTCCCTTGGAAGAGTTCCTAAAGAAAGGATTGTATTTACTCTGGAGAGAGAGTAAACAGTTTAGGCCTACAATTTTATTGCCAAATCTCGATTTTTTACCTGCTTTCCTTCTGTTTTCAAATCTCAGAGGTAGTACAGTGGTTCCCAGAAAGTGCAACTGTTGTCTTTTGGTAAGGTCTGATAGCAGAGATAAAGAAAACAAGCTGCCATTTACCTTTAAAGACTCTCCCAATTGTGCTGTCTTCAGTTCCCTTTGCTGTAACGTCTAGATAAACAGTGGGAAACCAGTTGCTCTGATGTTAATGAGGGTGATGAGTTTGCTGGGTTAAGAGTTGAAACCCTTGGTGCATAGCATCAAAGAAGGATCTGACTACTGCAGTTCCTCCGACCACTGAAAGGGCCAGTGAAAGATTACTGTCTTCTGAACTGAGCTGCTCGTGTGATAGGAATTAATAGAGGCAGCCAGCCAGCCCAAGAGAACTACTTAGTTGGAATCCTGCTTTCTTGTGTGTAACCTCAGACCCAACAAAATAATATGAGAAATATATCAAGAGGTACCTGCTGATTCCTGGAAGGATCATATATGCATTACACTCTTTTAAGAGAAATTATTCAGCCTTTACCAAATCTAGCAATTAAAAAGGATCACACTAATTTGAACTCAAAATTAAACTGATAGAGAAGACTAAGAGATCAACCCAGGAAAACACCTAGAAAATCCCTTCTGGAACAGAGATGCTCATGGAGGTTACCAAGCAAAATGCAGGAGGCCGTTTTAGTGTAGGTCAGACTAAATGCATATGGTCAGCTTGCTGCCATTAAATATACTCATTCTGTCAAAATAAATATCCAGTTTCTATGCACACTGCTAGGACTTGGAAGATAACATTCAACTTTGAACATGTGGCAGAAGTGTGAGAACACACAGAGAAAGGAGAAATCAGTAATATCCAGATATTCCTTAGAACAAAATAAGAGTATTTAAAATCATCAGACCATAATGACAAAAACCACAGATAACTGTGTCTCCCTAAACTGCACTTGCAGCAGAGGTCTAGTGTTAATGCTGCATTTAGTACTGTACAAAGACACAACTTCTCTTAAGAGTGATGTTAAGCAGTTTGAGAGCCTCAAGAACAGAGATATCAGGTTATTGAACTTATTATGGGTACAGATAGGCTGGAAGGAAGATGAAGATAAGCTGTTGCCAGGATCTCAATATACTGAATAAAACCATGCAGACATAAAAGGATATTGAGGCCATGAGGCAGAACTGGGCAGACGATAACACAGGTGGTCCTTAGTTCAGCTATGGACTGGAAGGGGTAGGATTCCCACTCCAGGCATTGCATACCATGCTGAATTAAATAAGTGGAAACTGTGGCCTTGTTGCATCTTCCAGGGCATTTGGCTGTTTGGCAGAGCACTTCTTGCTTAGCTAGCCTGGAAGAGCTGTCAGGCTCAAGGTCCATGGAGACTCTACTACTGTGGCAGAAGCTCAGGCTGCCAATTAGCTTGCAAAAAAGCAGCTGAACACTTCAGCGTGTTGAATCCAGAGGAAGGAACGTGTCGAAATTACTGAAGTCCATGTTAAGCCACACCACGCTAGAAAGTGTTGCTCTCTGGGACTGCAAGTACCTTCTGTGGGTTGCAGAGCAGGCAGCCCAAACTCCTCCAGTGGGAATGTGACTGGAGGCATATCTGCATGACCCTGGTGCTGCTGCAGGTCCTCATTGATTTCCATGGTTCCCATGTGGACAAGGCATGGACCTGCTTATGGCATTACTGCCTAAGTCTGTTGTTCATGATCAGAGACATACTGTTTGGTACAAGTGAAGAGTACAATTAAATGCTTTGTCTAGTCTGGGGAAACTAGATTAACTCTAATTTGCTACAAGCAAATTTCTGTTCCCAAACTGAACCACGGCAGCATGTTTAAATAATGCATGGAACAGTGAGCTGACCTGTATTAGAGTGGGTAGGAACCAAAGATTCTGCAGAATTTGTCACTGGCTACTACTGTGTACATATCCCTGAAGCTGAGTAATAGTAATTTCATTTTGTACTGCTAAATCTTTGAAATACCTCCTCTAAGGAATGCTTACATAATAAGTCACAGGTTTCTAATTATTTATTGCCTCTGTCTCGAGTATATTTTGCAGGTTTCTTTTGCAGTTTATATATATTTATTTGTTTTACTACCACTTTTCTTTCTAAGAACAAATCATCTCTAATAAAAAGCACATTTCCTTGCAAGCAGAATCAATTTCCTTCAGAAGTCTTTCATTCCCTGATTAGTGTGTTACATTTGGTCTTCACTAATCACATAGTTAACTGTGAGCAATAAAGTTCTTACATAAATAAATGCCCTGATCCAAATCAACGTTAGTCATAATGGACAGTTTCCCACTTAAATTTCTGAAATACAAGATGTGACTGTGCTACTTAGGCACTTGCATTCATGTTAAAAGTATGGCAATTAATGCCAGATCTGTTTTTTCTGCAAGTCATTAGTATGTTATTAACAATTACATCTCAGCAACAAGTAGACTTGATTGCAAGCCAGTATGGGAAGTCTAAATGGGTGTGGTGTTTCAATTACTTTTAAAGGTTTGGGGTTATGGCTTTTTTTTTTTTTTTGGTCTTTGTGTTAGTCTGCTCCAGAAGCACTCAGTGGGAAGGTAATGAAGTAGAGGGTTTGTATATTACTACATCTTTCTGTGCTTCCTCTTCGTTGGTTTTATTATTGTAGACTTTGAAACATAAGGAGGTTAGCTATAAGCCATTCCTTCTGGTCAGTGCTGGACGTGTGTGAGAGAGTTGTGTTCTCAGATGGAGGATGCATTTTTACTAACTGTGAACAGGGGTAAGTCACTGTGGATCAGAAAACATGAGATGTGGTGGAAACCCCGTCATATGGCTGCTGTAGCAAAATAATACCTTTCCCGATACTGAATTTAAACCAGCGTTTGTTGGAGAACATAGCTTGAATCATGACTCCCTATGGTCCAGCAACCACTCAGATTAAGATATGTGGTTTCCCTAATGTCTGTCAAATATTGTTGGAAACCCCGCTGGCTGGGCTGTAAGGTGAACAACATTACATGGGTGGTATCAGTTCCCTGCAGACATTGAAGGGGAGGGGGAGGTAGGACAGAAAATAACTTTCAGCCAAAATACATATAAAAAAAGCATTAGTGTTTATTTTAAAAACATCATGTAACACTTCTTTAGAGTTTCTATATATGTGAGCTTAATGAATGAGAAAAAGGAAAGGCTCTGTTTCTCAGAGGAGCTGATGACTTGGAAGCTGAGAAATGTGAACACAAAACGTTCTGACTGGCCTTGAGTTTGGCTTGTGTGCGTGATCAGTTGAGTGGGGTACTCAACACTGAGGCCACATTTGGCTTGGGCGTTAAAAATAAACCAAGGGTGTGTGAGACAGACGAAATCAAACTATGTGTGATGGACTTTTGCATTAGGAGAATGCGGCCACATTAGGAGATAACCCCACTGTATTGAGCAGTGGCTTTTCTTTGCATAATGTAGTAGGACACTTCCAGCCTGGAGGCCAGACACTACTAACGTATGAATCTGGAAACCACAGATTTCTTGCTGTGTGTTTTTCACAGCGTCCCAGGCAGCAGTTGTGAGACATATATAGATCTTTGCTGCCATAATGCAGGTATACTTAAGCTAACTGGGAGGATTGGGAGTGTATGGAGTCATGATTGTGATAGCATCTCAAATATTACTGTAATATCGTGATCATTTTTGGCTGAAGTGATCATTTTTGGCTTTCAGGGTGTTATGAGTCGCTTCTACTGATGAAGGCATTGATAGTGGAGATCAGTATTTCCTTTTCTTTTTCTTTTTCTTTTATTTTCTATTTTTAAGCAAAAAATATTTTCTATTTTATTTCTATTTAAATATTTAAATTTAATGTATATATTTTGTATGTGTGCAGTGATCTAATGCATACTTCATGTCTTGCCTCACTGAACACAGAAAAAGCAAATATAAGATGGGTTCTTTGCTCACAGTGTCCACAATCATTACAGTCTGCACTCTGTCCTAAACCCCTGTTATAGCTTCTATTTGATTGAGTTTGAGCCCCTCCTGTCTTCTTCTCTGTAACACAATAGCACCACCAAACAACAGCGATCTCCCCTTGTCATGTTTATTTTTAGACCACATGAAAAATACTTCAAGCAGCAATAGCAGACTCTTATTCGAGCATCATATGTGGCCTGTGTTTTGGAAGGAGGCTCCCAGTTCCATAAATTAACCTAGTTGCTTAATGTATGTCTCAGAGAAAAGCTGTTGTGATGACCTTTAGTTTTCACTCACCAATTTCTTCACTTGTTATAAATATTAACAAAATGATATTAAGGAAGAAAGAGAGGGGGAATCCTTATTTTTGCAGTAAATTTTTAATGTGAGATTAGGCAAACTGGTCATTGAGTTGTTGAGTTCTATAGGCACAACCCCCAAATCACACCTGTACCTCTGTGCGAGTGAATTTTACATCTGTACTTTCTGTCAGGGAGTCATAGCAGGTTCTACATCAGTTTGCAGTCCTCAAAACATCTCTGTTTAAACAAGTGCTATTTACCAGCCTCACCTGTAAATGTTTAGTGTTGAGCTGCTTGCTTGCAATGCTAATGCTTTTTTGGAAATGTCCTGCATTACACTTTAATTTCCTCATCATTGGTTTCTTTTAATTACTCCGAAGTTTATTTTAGAGAAGAAAGCAATGACAATCAAGAATACAGGGCACTGCATTTGAGGACTGGAAACAGGATACAGAAAGGAGCCTTTCACTTCAGAGATGCTGGTAGGGATCCAGCTCAGTTTCAGACTTAGCAAAAATCATTACTGTGTGGTGGCTTCTTGGTGCCCCGCACTCTATGTCCACAAATGAGTCAGTGTCCACATCACACAAACCACCAGAACAATTGGTGCTACTGTAATTGGGAGTCTCCTGCCAGCATCGGTGGAAAGGCCAGGGACTTGAATGAGCTGCTTTCTCCCTGCTCCCTCAGGTCACCTTTGAGATATATCTGCGTGAGGAAACTTAGAAGAAATTTGATCTGTGGTAACTCCCTTCTGGAGATAGATGGAAGACTTTACTTTCCAATACCGACAATCTGACACCTGCTAACAAACATTATATTCAAGAAAAATAAAGATCATTATGGGATCGTTTAATGTGTAAAAGCATGAACTAAAAAAAAAAAAAAGAAGTATGATTGAAAAATCAACAATAAAATACAAATGCTGACTTGAAATAGTAGGAACAGAGCCAAACAAATATTATCGAGCATGACCACCGTTGTCAACACAGGGAAATCCTCCTCTTTTATTAAACCATTGAACAATCTCATCAAGTTGAATCCCTTCTAGGCAAAAATAAAGGAGTGCTTCCACTATTCAAACGTTCTCTTTGGAGATGACAACATGGATGTTGGATTTTATTGAGCCTGAAATGATGCCTTGATGTCACGGAAACAGCAACTGGAAGGAGAGCTCTCAGCAGCACAGGACACCATAAACAGAGTGCCTTTAGAGAGGGCTGGGACAACCAGTGTGCACGTGAATCAGTGGTGGAGGCTGGAAAGGACCTCTGGAGGTCATCTGCTCCAACCCCTGAATTGATGATTCCACTGAGTCATCTGCTGTGAATGGGGAGTTCCTCATCTTAGAATTTACAGCCTACTGTTTGTTAGTAATCCTGAAAAAAACCTACCTCTGGCAGGAAACCGATCATGTACTACCGAAGATGAATTTAGTCCCATAGTTCCTGTAAGCTTCAAACAGTTAAGCTGTGAAGACGTCTCTTAATGTGCTGAAATGACACAATCAGATATGCTGATTATGGTGGTGAATGTGATAGGAACTTTTGACTAAGTGAAAGTAAAAAGAATGTGTCTGATGTCAAATAAGTGCATTAGCAAATCTGTATGTTCCAAGACAGCTTGGACTATTTGTGAATTCGTGCCAAATTCAGCTAAAAATAGAATAGAAACTTCAACCTCAAGTTGAAGTTTTCCACTGTAGTTCCTCAAAAGCAAAACATTTTGGCTTTTCATGTTGAAACAGTTCAAAAATTTAATTTAAATAACTTTTAAATCATTTCAAGAGTGCCCCAGACCCAGAAAGTTAATTTCTCAGTATTTATTTTGGTGTGTGGGAGGGGGGAAACCCAGAGCGACCCAATACAACAATGTGTGTTTGAGTGTGTACTTGTGTTGGGGGGGTGGGGGAAAGGGGTGATCACAAAACTGAAAGAGAAATTATTTGTTTTCAGTGCTTTAACTGTAACCTGGCACATCTCTGCTTTTGTATTTTTGGGCTTCTCTTCAGTAGATAATGCTACCAGATTCTGTAGTGTTGTTTGTACAAAGGAAACGAAGATTTCGATACCTGCGTTCATTCCCAGTTGTGTGCTAAGCAGGATTTGAAACCCAGAGGTGTGAAGGTGAAAACCAAGCGCTTCTCAGTCTTTTACGAGATATACCTGTATCATGAGGGTGGAGGGAAATAAGCACATCCTTTCAGGGTAAATATGAAGCAGTGTTGTGGAGCACCACAAAGGTGTGAGGGCCAACTTTAAAGTTGCTGGGAGCCAGGAGATAACAGCACCCAAAACAGAGATTTCAGAGTTTTTTAACAACAACAAAAAAAAAGAAGTGCGGGAGTATTTCAGCATCCTGTATCACACCACCGGTTTCTTTTAGTGAAGAGCATGTGGTGCATATTTTCCCCTTTTCTATGACCAGTGCTGAATTCCTCAGGGGACTGGTGATTCTGCAGATAGGGCGCCGTGGAAAGCTGGGCTAGGCAGTGCCTAGCCCTACCCTCCACGGGCAAGGAGGAGAGGGGGCCGAGGGGCTTGTTTTTATGCAAGGAAAAATCCGCAAGGAGGCTTTCCGTGATCAGCCAAAAGCAAGATGCTGAATTCAGCAGAGGTTGAATTTATGAGACCAGCAGCAGGAGGTGGGATGAGGGGTTTAAATGGCAAAAGAGCTTTTAATAGCCTTTTTTGTATTATAATAACAGTGTTTGTTTCGGCGTCTGCCAGCCAGTGTAAGCAATATAAGTTTATGAGTAGCTGATATGTTGTGTAATAGAAACGCGTTTGTCCATCGTGAGTGGCTGTTACTTGGCGAGCAGCTGACTGGTCACACTATTAGGCAGACTGTTGTTTCCACAGGCAAAGAGGGGTATGCATCCTTCTTAATGTGAAGAAAAGCCTGTAAAGGCCTAAGCTAGAATATGTAACAACACAAAGTGGTACATGTGAAAGCGACGCATAAACCCCATTGATTATAACAGTACAGGGTAAGATCACTTGAGAAATACAAAATTATTTTTGAAAAAGAGCTTTCCAAGGTAAGTCAGAGGCCAGAAGATGAACTGCTTTTGTACGTTTCCTGTAATACCATATAGCGAACAAGGCTACACATGAATGAAACCATGATGTATGATTTGGCTTCTTATGCATTAAAAATCCTTTAAAAATATAACTGCAGTGTTCATTCCCAAATGATTTTGCTTTATGTATTTATTTAGAGAAAACTGAAACAGTTTGCCGTTTCTGTGTATTCAAAAGCTGCATATTTCCAAGACTATAAAGGAAACCTTAAAAAGAAATTACTTTCAGAACTCAAATAATGATATTTCAAAATGCATAGAAAATGCATTAAAATGAAATAGATTTTAAAAAGAGAAAATCTCAGATGTCTGGTTTTGGCTACTTGATTGTAACAAGTGATTGTGATGCACACATAAAACTGAATAGCATAGATTTTTGTTCATCATGTGTATTTCATTTTATGTTGCGCATTTGCCTGAGCAGTTGCTTTCCACATTGTGAATTCTCTTTTGTGTGAATGTTTTGAAACACTTAAAATTGGAGATCATATCAAATATAGCTGGTTACAACATTTTAAATTTGTGCATAAACTCTCACACAGATTTTGGGTTTATGTACATGTACGCAATATCTTAATTTTATAGTTCTTGAAGTGAAGTATTTACATTATTAATAGCAGGATGAGACCTAGAATGTTTCATTAAACATCAAAACTATATCAATAATACTGAGATAATAGGAATTGGGTAGCATAAACTCAAGTATTGGTGAGTTTTCAAGTTTTTTCAAGCACCTACAGCTTTCTAAGCTTGTACAATATGGAAGTCCAAGTTGCATATAGTAATGGTGTTGCTTAGGTCATTTTCTTAATAAGCAACTCAAGTGTGCAAGCTATTAGAGCAATACTATTCCATTCCTTTATACCTCAGGAATATTGGAGGAATGACATTTGTTGAAATTACCACTCTTAAATAACGCCATTGTATTAATTTCTCTAACCTTTTAACATAAAAATTAGTAACTGAAGAGGATTTAAAAAACCCACTAATTGTTTGAGGATAAAATTCACTCAGGAGTGTTGTTATTTTGCATACATTGCTATTTAAGGTACCTTTAATGTAACAGTTTTCAGCAAGTCCATTCCATCATGACTGCTGTCAAATAAACCTTTATATCACCCTGCTCAGCAAAACCTGTGTACTGCCTTTGAAGCAATGTGCTGTTAATTGCTTTCTTCCTAGGCTGCTGGATGGAAGAGACTATGTAAATAAGGGTTTCGCATTACAGAGCAGTGATAATTAGAGATGCCTGACTTTTTTAAGGGGAAGAGGTCAAATTTTCCCGAGTTAGGTAGAATGTGGACTTTGGACTAAGATTTCCTGTGTCTCAGGTGCAGCCCGTCCATTCATGATGCGGGCTTATTCTCAGGCAGTACTTTGCTTACCCCCTTGTAGCTGTGCAACTGTCTGTGCAGCCTTGCGTAGGCAGAGCAGAAGCTTGTGAGCAACTCCCTGTCCTGGTGGGCAAGATGTCAGAGGAATGGTCGATGAAAGAGGGAATGACTCGATTCAACCCAAAACTTTTTTCCATTGTGCCACTAACCCCCCAAAACCTTAATAGCCCAACAGCCCTACTGGATAAATATGATCAGAAGTTAAAGCTTGCCATCTAATGGTGAACGTATATAATACAGTCTTCATGTTATTTCTTAAATTATCTTTTCTGACCTTTCTCCATGTACCTGCAAGTCCTTTCTTTATACAGCACTAGAGGAATGAGAATAATTTTTGATTCAGATTTTACCTGGGATGATACATGATACTTCATCAGTAACAAGATGCTGCAAATGATTGTGAAATTCTAGACATTCGGTTTAACTGAATTCTAATTTCTTAATGCTTTTCTACTAATTCAGATATAGATGAGTGTTCCTTCGAAAGGACCTGTGATCACACCTGCATCAACTACCCTGGAAGCTTTGAATGTCTCTGCCATAAAGGCTACACCTTGTATGGACTGACACACTGCGGAGGTTTGGAAACTGAGTTTTGCTTATCTGTTTGTTTGCTTTGTGAACTGTTTACTGAGCCACACATTCTTTTAGCTGAAGATTTTAGAACTCAAGATGATAAGCCAATAAAGTTAAAATAAAGCTCAAATAGCATGAGCTGGGCGTGACCAAAATTTGCTGAAGCATTCCCAGGAGAAGAATGTCAATAAAAAACGATGTCCTTGCATTTTTTGATGGTGGTACATAGCGGCTTCAGTCCAGATGAGAAGCCTGCAGCTGTGGTGCTTGCGTCCACTGCTGCATGGATGCAGCCATTCTTCCACAGCCATCGCAAGGCAGCCTCGTGGCTGAGGTTCATGGCACTGTACAGGGTAAGCTTCCTTCAGAGTTTACAGGCGCAGGGTACCAATCAGCACTTCCACAGGAGTGAGGTTAGTCACAGTTGTGTTTACAGCAGGAATGCTTCAGACAGTAGGCAACAAGAGAATGGGAGAAGGGTATCAGTTTTACAAAGTTTACAAATTTTGGATCTATTAGTATTTGTCTTTACCAGAGTGTGACATAAACTGCCTGTGAAACTCATAACAGAAGGCTGCAGGATACCTTTTTCTCATCTTCTGCGGAGCTGCTTCAGTTCTTCAACCTTTTTGGCATAACTGGAAAGAATTGGTGCTGTAATGTTTGGTTATCCAGGAGAGGGATATTTTTAAGTGCATCATAGGGCAGTATTACCACAGTGACCAAATTAGAAGTTCAACTTCTACTTGATAAAGGCAGGAGAATTTTAGAGCGCTCAAATTAAGTCCAGTGTTTGCCAGGGGTATCACAGTACGAGACTGCCTGCCGCTGGCCTGGCTAAAACCCCCAGGTATTGCTGTGGTCTCCTGCCTGAATGTTTAATGAGGTGGGGTAGGTTTTGATTGTGTTCAGAACAATGGTCGAAGGAGAGCAAAGAGGTTTTTTGAGGGATTTGTTAAGTGTATTAAGTTTGAATTATGCTTTTAACCTATCAGGCCAGCATTACACAAACAAAAGTGAAAAGATAAAATTGTAAGAAAACCTTAAAGCCCTGAATCTAAATTACTTATTAGAAAATACTGACACAAAAAAACCTCTCCATGCTATTTTTAAATGTAAAACGAAATGTGTTTCTTTAGTTAAAATACAGTTAACAGTTAATTATTCAAATTATTCAAGATACAAACTAAATAAAGCTTGCATCGTACTATAAACAAAGACCTGACTTTAAGTCCACAAAAGCCATGTACTCAGGCCAGGTTCTGATCCGAGTCAGACTGACCCAGGGAGAGCACGCTAGAGGAGTTGCTGAGAGCAGTGTTGGGCCCTAACAGCTCTTAATTCATGGAGCAGGCACTGCAGTACATATTAGATGCAAGAGTTGTCGTAAGCAAAATATTCGTAAGCAAATCGTGCTACAGACTGAGCCAAAAAAGATACAGTTAAAGGCTCTTTTTTTTTTCATTCCCATGTGCTTTGCTTTGTGCCACGCAAACTGATGCAGCAGAAACAGATGCTAGCTCCTCACTTCTGTCCGAGTGCCGAGTTCACCTGATTTTGTAGGGTTAATGTGAGACACTGCTAATGATATCTCTGCCTGGCTTCTCTTTGGAAGAAAGATGTAGGAGGTGTAGGTTAGTATGTCTTTTATAGAGCAGGGTAAGTAACAAATTAATTCACTGTATAGTAGAGGCAGGCAGGTGGAGAAATAGGAGTCTGTCCTGGGAAAGAGCTTGGAAGAAGACTCCGCCTGAGGGCAGTTCTGAAAGCAAAATCAGAGTCTGAAAGTTTTGAGCACCTGTGCTATATGGGGTGTGGAGAGACTGATACTCAATTTCACTGTTAATTCCTTAAAGACTTAGTGCATGTATTGTTTTAGGGAAAACCTCAAAATTGGGGGTTCAGCCTCAGTCTTTAAATAATCTTCTGCCTCGGTTCAGCTTCAGTCTTTTAAATAAGGCTGGAGTAGGACAAAAACTCTAACTGGAAATACTCAGCGCTGAACTGTGGGCAAAAACATAACCAGATCCAAACCTCCTGCTTTTTTTCCATAATGGGCAGATCCAAAATCCGAGCTCTGAATCCGGACTTGTACAGGCCCTGAGCTTTGCTGCTCAGGCCTATCATTAGCTTTGGTCAGCCCCTGGAGAGTGATGTTTACGGTGGAACAAATAACTTAGCCTGGCTGCCTTCCATGTGGCACTGAGCAGAAGTCAAAAATGGAGAGAAATAATGAGAACCTTCAAAAAGATTTGGTGCAAGCTTGCCTCTTGGTAAGCTTTCTCTCAACCTCGCGTCCCATCTAGTAGTAATTAATAAACTACGTGGCAATGTCCTTGTTTTGGGCCTTCCATGCTGAGGGGCAACCCTTGTTGCTCTCTCTGGGATCCTTTTCATGGCATCTCTTGTAATAAAAGTCGTGCATCATAAGGGAATCTTTTAGAAGGACAGTGCTAGCACTTAGACCACCTGTTTATGTAAAGCCCTACTTGCTGTATGTATTGGCTTAGGAAAGTCAGTAGAACCTGCAGGACTGTTCAATGCCTTTGGGAGTTTGGCTGCTGCTTCAGAAGCTTGTTTCTGGGCTGAGGTAGTTGACGGCAAGAGCTCGAGTTTGAACAGTTCAGCCAGAGCTCACTGGCAGGAGCACTGTGGACTACATGTTTCAAAGGATGGCTTCACAAGTAGATCCCACTCAGCATAAGCCTGACCGTTATGTACAAAATTTCCCAGAAAAAGTTTTTTCTGGGACTATCTCCCTTGTCAGTTTTTGGAACTGCTGACCCAGGGCCTCCAGAAGTCTGACCCAAAAGTCATAACGATGTCTAGAAAGATGCCTGACGCCTGGGCTCGGGCTCGGGTTGGAAGGGCAGTTGGCCAGTCTGTGAGCCTTTATGGCCAGACCTTCCTTAGAAACACATTAAGTGGCAGTTTCCTTCTTACAGTTACATTTTGAGGCCTATCATTAAGCCAAAGTATTAGCCATTCAGTATTTCTCACGATGATTTGGTGTCATTCTGGCTCATTTGAACATATGCCAAATGACGCAACCTGCGTGCCTTGTGAAAGTCTATTACAGTAACGCCACCATTTCAGCTGTGTTCAAAGGGCAGAAACCACTTGTTGTTGAGGTTAGTGCAGTGCCTAAAATAACAGGGTTGTCGTTCATAACAAGGGCTTTTAGGTTATGGCTATACTAGTAAGTTAAAGGGTCTGGAGCAGCAACGTGCAACTGATGGTTCACTGCTGCCATCTGACAATTTTGGCCTGTGCCATCTAGTGTCCTAAATGTGTCCGAGCATGATCCAGAGGCGAGTACATGGCAGCACAACTCCTGTTGAGCATGATGGATAAACATCCTTTCTGGTAGTGGGAGGAGAGGAGATGAGAGATGGGCCATGTTTGCTGATTGGATGGACAAAAAAGGTTACACCTCGTATTGATCAAATACTTTTCTAATGTATCTCAAGTTGAAAGACTTTATGTGGAGCATCAGTGATAACATATCCAGTAATTGCTTTGCCTTCTTGCAAGCTTTTACCTTTCATTTTTATTTGAGGAGCAGAAGACCAAGTAAACTACATTTCAGCTGCTAGGTTCCTATGAAATATATAGTTTCCTCCTTCATCTGAATAATTTCTAAAGCAAACTCTGTGAATCACTATGGAGAATTTATCTCCCTGTTATGCAGAAGTCATCTAATCTCACAGATGTTTATGCCTTTGACATTTTTCCGTATAATGCAATATACATTATTGTCCAGATGCTGCAGAGACTTTTGAGCATGTTTCATATCTTGTGGGTACTTCCAAGAATTTCAGTGTAACTAGTCCTCATGAGTAAATTCTGTAGTGTGCATAAATTCTTGAGAGAGTAGGAGCTATACACGTGTCTAAGGACAAATACATTCAATATGCACTAAGATTGTTTGATGTGAGTACTGTCTGCATTAATACATGCTTATATAGACTTAAATATAAAAGATATAGTAGAAACAGGTGTCTTTATGCACATAGTATCTTAACACACAGTATACATGTGTACCTATGGTTAATACTCTTCTCAACTTTAATTACATTTCAGATATTGATGAATGCAGCATCAGCAATGGTAGCTGCGACTATGGGTGTCTTAATACAATGGGGAGCTATGAGTGTGTCTGTCCACCAGGAAAGAAACTGCACTGGAATAAAAAGGACTGCGTTGGTAAGTGTGGGAGACCAACTCAGAGGTGACTGTGGTGATGCTCCTGTTCTCCAGGAGAGTGGAAAAGCCCATGGTTTTGTCTGAGGGATGCTGCATTTTCACAATACAGATCCCCAAATTCATTTTACAAACCCAGATAACACCTGATCCTACGGGCGTCCATGAGCTAGAACATAATGGCAGGTGGATTACAGAATGGGCAATATGTTGGATTTTATTTGGGTTGAACTTTTTTTTTTTTCTTCAATTTTACGATTTCATTCACACAAATCTAAGTTGTCTTATTATTGTTTTATGTATTCTATTGTTTTGTCCTTTATTTGTCCTTTGTCCATCTGTGTGACCTCAGCTATAATTCTATTTCCCTCTAAGGGTAATATAGGTATTCAGGTTATTATCTAAATTCACAGCACCATACCCCAGTTTTTCAAGTTATTTCCAAAGGTATCCTGCGTAATATAAAGTACTGACACTAGCTGTGTGAGAAGTATTAATTGCAAGGAGCACAACTCCTGACACCACTAAAATTACGACACTCATGCTGCTAGTGCCACCTAATTTGTGGCAGATCTGAATTTTTGTATCCTTTTAGTAGATGACTTTTTGGGGGTTTTGCTGGGGTCTCATTTGAACATTTGAAGCACAGGAAATCTTAGGCATGGCTGTAGCCATTCTGTAAGATTTTAACTCTGGTTTCATGTTTTTAAAGGGAATGGCGTATCTAGGTCTTTCATAGTCAAATTTAGGTTGTGGGGGTTTTGTTTGTGTTTGGGGGTTTTTTTAACCACAAATAATTTCTCATAAATACATTTGGGGCCGATGCTTAATACCTGTCTGGGAGCAAGACAGAACAAGAAATGGGGGGACCTTACTTCAGGGGATCTCTGCACATACGAGGGAAAGCACTATAGTCTGAAGTAGAGAGCACCGCACTGGCCTCTTGCATGACCGTGGCATTTTTTCACTTACACGGATATGGAAAACAGTACGGATACAGTACAGAAAGCCCTTTATAACCAAGGTGGGGTCATGCGTGGGGTAAGTATTTCAAATTGGATTTCAGCCTTTCCCACTGGTTTTCTTCCTAACTACAATTAACTACCTAATTATTCCCACTTACCTTTACATATATTACTTTCACAGCTATCTAGAGAACTGAGTACTACAGCAGTAAGAAATGGTTAACTCTGGTTTTTTTTAGTTATCCAGTAGGTCTCCCTTGCAATGTACCAGTTACTCCTCTGGAGTCTGTAAATTAACAGCAGGGACTAAAATTTTTTGAGGTCTGGTATATAGTTAGACCACAGAAGATTTGTACTAAGAGTGCTGTTCCCATAGTAAGAGGCTGTATTGAAAATATTTTCATAGTTGTAAATTTCTCTTCATTATTTGTAATACTCAGTTCAAAGATGGAAAATAGAACACCCTTCTCTATTGATATACACTGTTTTATTTGATGAATTTAATGAGGCTTAAAATGAGTGTCATCTCCCTGCTGATCGCCTGCCTTTATTACCAACATTGTTTAGAGGAAACTGCATTCTACGTTGTTATAAAAGCACAATAAAAAAGAAGAGAATGATATCTAATGGTCCTGAATGCCACATGATTTGGAGACATTTGCAGTAACAAAATCCTCTTTGGCTCAGCAATAACGCTTTGCGCTTATGTTGTCTTCTCAGTCCAAAGAAATAATTTATTTAAAAACGTCACCAAAGCAACATAAAAGGCCTTAGGAGGGAGGTAAGTGGAGGATGATTATTCCCATATTTGAGATGTGAACATCAGGTGTGTTTAAGGGACTCATATATATTTATATTTAACCAGCAGTGAGGCCAGGAACACAAACCAGCTGGTAGCTCCTGGGACCCTTCCTCTGCACTCAAGCCGAGCCAGGCAAGGTTCCTTCCAGCTACCACATTTGAACTGCCCTGTTTCATCCTAGTTTTACTGGGCTCTGCCCAAACCCTGGCAGATACAAACCAGTCTGGCTGCTTCCTGCTGGACTCAGATGCTGCAGCTCTGATCTCTCCTCTAACTCCTCTAACTCAGTGATGAACTGAGGGGTAGGAAAAATGACATTTGCAGTAGCAGAGTCAGCCACGAGCAAAACAAGAGTCAGCCAAGTCCATCTTGTAAGGTGAGCATGCGTGGAAGAAAGAGCGAGAAACAGTCAGAGAAACAGCATATGTACCTAAAGAGGCTTTTTTACGGGGCTGAAGCAAGAACTACTCTACAGACACCTGGCTGAGATTTAACCAGCTGATGCGGTGTGAAATATCTGCTTGAAGAGGTGCCCAGCTGCACTTGGCCAGCAGTCAGTGCAGAGGTTAAATCTCTCGGGAAGAGAAGGGAAGTGATGAGGCTGCCCCAGTGCAGGTAGTGATGGCACCTGCCAGCTGCAGCTGAGAATGAACCTCGTCATCTGTTTGGAGAAGGATGTAACACTCCCAAGTAACACTTCCGTCCCAAAAGATGTCAAATTAAAATAAATGTAGGGATATAATTTTCAGTGGCATACTGTCACCTCAGGGTGAAGCACAGAGAGTGGTCCAATTCATAACAACTTTATGAAGTTTCAGGTAAAACACAAACCGTCCCTTACCCAAATACAAAGCGCAGCTTGTGAGACCTGCAGAGTATTTTGTCTTCATCCTGCCATGAAGCTAAGAGGAGAACCTGGATATTTCCACCTTCCACAATGTGCCTCGTGTGGCGGGCACTGATGAGAAATAGCTGATGTCTATGAGGGTGTCACAGTGTCTGTTCTAGCATTGCTTGGGGCATTTCGTTGGCAGCTGGAAAGACCAGTGGGACTATCCATCTCCATCCCAGCATGACCTGCCTCACCTCTGCCTGGCTGGGAAGTTTTCTACTTCCAGAAGCTTGAGCATGGAGCTGAAATTAAAAAGTCTGCAAGAGTTGGAGTGAGAAGTGGAAAATACCATTTTAGCAGTCATCTAAATAAACAGAGGGTGACTCCTGTGCCTGGTGTTGTAGTTAGCCTGTTAAGCCAGAGAGCTGTGACTCCAAAAGAGGGTAGAGGACATCTCAGGTCCTTAGTATTATTTGTTGCTTCTGAGATCAAGATGTGCACACAGAATTGTGCTCACAATTTAGAGACACCTGGCTTTCAGAGTGCAGATTTGGACCTGAACAGTCCCAAAGTGAAGGATAGGAGGGAAAGGCTGATCTACAGTTTAGGTTTAAAAATGTGAAGGAGTTTCATTTTCAAGTCCAAGCTCCAGATCAAGATACTTTCACCCTAATATGTGCTTTTTTCAGAAATGTCTGAGCCCATGATTTTGCTTTGTTGCCACTTCTACCTTTCCTCACTACTGTACGCAAGTGGGTGCACAAGGGTCCTGGGTTGGGCAGTGTCTGATTTTTTTTCATATCTCTCTTTCTTTTTCTCCTCAGAGATGGTGAAATGTCTCCCAAATGCCAAACCATCTCCCAAGGCTCAGCTGGTGTGTAGCAAGACAGGAGGCATAGAGAGCTGCTTCCTGTCATGCCCATCCAACACCCTTTTTGTTCCAGGTTTGTATAAAGCATTTGTTCTCCTAAGTCTAGAGCATGACTTGATTTTTCTCTACTAATGTATTCACGATTCTTGCATTCAGTTTTTGTTATGGACAACTGTAAATGAGCAAAAACATCATTATAAATTAAATTGGGTCAGACATGCACATCATTAAATACAAGAAGAGCTGACTGCCAGTTACACTAGAGGTTTTGCTCTTTGTTATTTAATTTGAGGTGTTGTTTGTGGGGGCGGGGAAATTCTAACAAAAACCTGAGAGATACAGGCACCTTAACCAGGATGGTGCAAAAGAAAAATTGTAGTGTATTGAATTGCTATGTCAAAAGTGAGGGAAAAAATGAACAGTTGATGTCAGTGAATTCCTGCTAATTTTTAGTACTGTGTTTTTCAACTTGAGTCCCCAGTGCCCATCCAAACATCTGCTTAAAATGATGAACTCCGCATCATGACCCTGTAACTGTGTGATTGAGTGGGAGCAGAAATGAATCCCAAAACAGAGGGTCCCCCTGTGAGGAACTCAGCTTGGCAAGCACAGCAGTGGCAGGAGAGGACGGGTGGGACACACTGGGAAATTTAATGCTGTGGCTGCCACAGCCCATGATGAAGCTCCCCCGCCAGCCAGGGTAGCCATAAAACTTCCATCAGCTCAGCCAGGAGCACTGTGGAGCAAAGGATGACCTAGGAACCGTTTTGAACCTGTCTTGCTGTCTCATGCAAAATGGAGGTCTCAGGAGGCTGTGTGGCAAAAAAGGATCTCTCAGTATTAGTTGCTGCAGTTTCTGGGTTTTAATAAGTTTTGCTGGTAGTAGTTCAGCTGGGTGTTATTTATAGAATCTCAGGCACTTCGTCTTTCCCTCCTCCCCCCTGCCCCAAACCCACCTTGTTTTTATCATTTGCTACAGGTAATTTTCATCTACACAGTTTTGCGGGGCAGGTGGAGTGGGGGGATTGCTATTGCTTTCTCATATACGATCTGGTTTGGACACAGGATTGTTTTCCACAGGGGTGTCTACTTTTCATGTTAGTCCTGGCATTACATGCGATAGAGCTGTTCACACTTTATTTTCAGTTTAGCAGAGATTACTAGAACCAGGCATTTACCTAATTTGTATGCACCAATACAGTTATATCTGCAATATGTAAACTCTGTTACGGTTCTAAGTATGTTATTTTTTGTTCCTGCCAATAACTTCTGTTAGAGTCTGAAGCTAAAATTATTAGGAAAGTACTTTGTTTATTTTTAAAATTATAGAGATGATCAAAGCACAAGGGCTCTGCCATGGACAAACAGAAAATATTTTCTACTCGTGCACCATGGAATTATTTACAGCTAATCTCATGCCAAATTGTTTATAAAACATAACATTTCAGTGCTGGAAGGAACAAAATTTGTAGCCAACACTGTGGAGCAGTAGACTTTGGCAAACTATTCCAGCCATTGAAAATCCAAGTTCAGCACTTGAAATGGCTCCTTATTTAGCAGTATTAATAAATTTGTTCAAGCGCCGAACATTAATGCTTGGGGTGAGGAGGGGAGCAGATTCTTTGTGAGACTGTTGCCACATGTGCTGACTCTGCATTCTGCCCCACAGATTCGGAGAACAGCTACACGCTGAGCTGTGGTGTTCCTGTCCAGCAAGGCAAGGCTCAGCAGAAACGCAACGCGACCTTGCCCAGCTGCGCAGGTAGGTGCTCTCCTGCTCACCCAGGCCTTGGTCTCTAGGAGATAGGTGATGGAGGTCACCCAGACCATTTGGGAGTTGCAAGACATACAGCTCTCAAGTTACACAAGGCCAGAATTAAGGTACCCTGTGTTTCATCATGTGCACACTTGCTGTTCTGCAGCCTCTCCTCAAGGGTTGGCATGTGCTTCGTTGCTCTCCAGGTGTGGCAGTGCGTTGGTAGGTCAGTATAGGGTCGATGGAGGTTTGAGATGTATTCAATAAGGACAAATATTTAGAATACTGTACTTTACATAGTCCAGCAAGGCAAACTTCTTCCCTGACTTGGAAATGAGATGGAGTTGCCCATCAGTAGTACAAGAGCAGAAGGCTACAGTGCGTTCCAGCCCTCACTTGCAAAGTCCTTCCTTAGGAGCACGGATCCTCCTACTGGGGATTCCCAATAAAAACGTTATGAGACTTTTATGAGCACATACTGTGTTTCATTCATCTTGTTCTCAGAAATAGCTGAATTATTTTTGCAGAGACATTTCAAAATATGTCTTAAAGTTGATATTCAGCAGAAAAAAAGAGTTCAGCTCAAAATTGTTGAAGTCTGGCAAAATTAGAAGCAGCTGAAACAGCATCCAGCAGTGGGAAGTTTCAGCCCACTTTATGTATCATTACCTGCTCTACTTCTCTACAATTTGCCAGTTCTCTAACCACATATTTCTTACGTATTTGGAATGCGTTAGGATGCACAATGCTGTGGAGCAAGGTAACACGGCAGCAGATGTGGCTGCTGTGGCACAGGGGCAGCCTGCCTCTATAGTCCTGGTTCGGCAAGGCTTTTCCAAGGAAAGAGGGACCCATGTTGCAGCACTTACCTGTGACCACCCTCCTCCTGCTCCGGGTCCCATGGGCAGCCTGCAGCAGGCTGACAGGCCAGTCCAGCCTTTTCCACCGTGGACTTTGTGAGGAAGTCAGTCAGCAGCTACATTTTCCAAGCGGCGCGTGGCTGTTTAACAGCTTTTAAAGTCACAAGATGTAACTGGCTTGGATTTAAAGCTGAAGAATAAAGCTTGTGAGCCATAGACTGCAGTCAAATAAAGATATTTCCTTTGGATTGTTTTCAACTGCCAACAGCACAGCTCCAGTAAATTAATCTTATTCCTGCTTGGCATTAGCAAGAGCAGAACGACAGCCAAGTAACATGGGAAGTCACAGTCAGAAAAAAAAGGTAGGAATTAACCTTTTTCATAGTAAGAGACAAATTCACCGAAATTCCACCAAGATGTGCAGGCCTGCTGGAGGGGAAGTGTATGTGCAGAGCGTCTGTGATACTAGCAAATTCATTGATCTTTATGAGCTGAAGAGTAAGTGCTTATGTGAAAAAATGAACTTACGGAAATGGATCCTCTTGCACAAGGTGCCTAACTCTTGCGCCGTCTCTTTTCTTTGTCGCAAGAAGGCTTTTGCATGTGTTTTTAAAAATAAGTTCCAGACTTCATTTCATATGCATCCCAAATGATCGCTTTTTTACTTTACATCAACAGATTCGTTAGCCCCTCCAATCAAGCAGAAAGCTCGTTTTAAAATTAAAGATGCAAAGTGCCATTTACGGCCTCGCAGCAAAGAAAAAACAAAAGATTCTGGGAAGCAAGCTGTTCTAGGTATGTGGTTTCTTCTAACACGTAAACAGCATTCTAACGTATTGTTTGTTTGCCTGCTTGTTTGCATATTTTGTTTTCACGCTGCAGGCAGAAAAAAAATAATGGTTTTCATATTTGGATCTGAATTTAAGTTCAGGCCAAGGTTCATGCTGTAGCTGAAGCCTCGAGTTTGGATCTGACAGTGCTGAAATGTCACCAGTTGCTTGGAAAAATCTTTGTTCAAAAGTGCATGAGTTTGGAATTAAGCTGATCCTTTTTCTGGCATTGGTAATGGCAGAAATATCCTGAGACAAAAAGTTATGACCAATGCAAAGTTACATGGAACAATGGCAGTTTGGTTTGATTTGGTTTAGTTTTCCCAAATGAGGTTTATAAAAGAAAACAAAAGCTATTATTCATTTGCTTTATGCTGGATTAGTATCCCATTGCAGCAGCAAAGACAGCCCTAAGCGGGAAAGTTATAATCAAAATCTGATGTTACACAGCCTTAGATCTTTTGTTATGTTGGAGTGAGTAGTTATGATGTTAGAAAAAATATATAGAGGATTTAGACAAAAATCTGAAATTTAAAAAAAGTTTGCGTCAGGCTGAATCAAAGTAGTCGAATGTTTTTAAAACTCTGTGTGACTAGGTATGGGTTTTTATTAGTAGTACTTTTGGACCTCATTTGTAAAGCTAAAAACAAAAAAGATTTTAAAAGTGATATATATTTAACAGATGTTCGTGACATATATTTCTTGTTCTCCATCCTCTTGATATCATGACAGGGACAATTAAAGAGTGTTTGGGTGTTATTGCTGTGCATTTCCACAGCTTAAAATATTTGGAGTTAATTTAAATTTAATATTAACTCAAAATTTTCCAGATTTTAATACACAGTATTGGTGCAATTGCAACAGCTCATATCGTTGCTTAGAGCAACTTAGCCGCTTATAGCAAAAGTCTACTGGTGATATGTTCTCTGTTGTCAATCTGTTTTACCACCACTATTGCTAGTGAGTGTGGAATCATATATGAGCCCTGAACAGAGAAGAGTAAAAATAGCTATCCTTTAAAAATGCTAATGGTTTAAAGATTTAGAGTCACATTTTATCCTTACTCTGCAATGTAGGCATCTATTTCCTCTAATTTTCCAAGTACTGGCTTAAAACAAGTCTCAGTTGTCAAGATGCTTACCATGTCCTTATGTATTGTATTCTTTTAATAAGATGTGATTATCAGACTCTTTTTGTAAAGTCATAGAAGTTGGTGGTTTTGGTCCGTACAGTCACCATGGGAATGTATTTCTTGGATCCATTTCTTCATCCTTTGCTTGCTTTGCTTTGTGTTTGTTATGTCATCTGAACTTCTGGGTCTAACAGTAAGATTATATCATACAGTCACACACTTAGAATGGAATCCTTCTGGTGGCATGAGTGCTAGAAATTTCTCCCTGACCTGGAAGGTTCATCGCCTATCACAAGAAGGATGGTTTTCACATAGATTTCTTTATACAGGAAGAGGATGCTTATGTGACTGTGTCCCAACAGATTGCGGCCTTTCTCCTCAGAGGTTACACATAATTGACAAGGGCATTCAGTTCCTCTGGCTTGTTGTAGGATGAGAGGAAACAGTCTCAAGTTGCTCCAGGGGAGCTTTAGGTTAGATATTAGGAAAAATTTCTTCACCTAAAGGATTGTCAAGCATTGGGACAGGCTGCCCAGGGAAATGGTTGAGTCACCATCCCTGAAGGTATTTAAAAGACGTGTAGACATGGTGCTTAGGGACATAGTTTAGTGGTGGACTTGGCAGTGTTAGTTAACGGTTGGACTCAATGAACTTAAGGGTCTTTTCCAACCTAAATTATTCTGATTTCCCCTCAGATAAAGCCTTCCAATCTATTTTCATAACCTCCCAATCAAAGGCTTTGAAAGCCTTTTATATCTGCTGATTGTCATCACCCAAAGAGATGGAATACCAGCTGGTAGTTTCTAGAGGCCCAGGCCTGCCACTCTTATGAATTTGTGAAAATTTACTCTCTTGCTTTGTTTAATCATCAAATGACTGTATATAGTATTGTTGTTCGTAACAAATTTCTGTAAAGAGCTTTCTAATCCTTATGCAGAAAAGAGAGAAGCAGTTATAGGCCGTAGAGGTACCACTGTTCAGCTGAGCATCACCACACTGTATTTTTGCCTCTGGCATTCACTAGCAAAATGAGCAAACCCAAAATTGCACAGAGGAGGTGTTTGACAACGCATGTGAAATGTTATGAAGCCTGTCATTGCATTCATGATAACCCAGCTGAGATATCGCTTATTAGCCTGTCACTTGCCTCTTTGCTACTTGATTTCCTTTCTATGTTGCTTCTCTTATGCAAAGGAGGTCAATTCCCTTGTACAGACAACTGCCAGGTGACCTTTGTGAATCTCAAGTGCGATTCCTCCAAGAAAAAACGCCGAGGCCGCAAGTCACCGTCAAAAGAAGTGTCCCATATCACCGCAGAGTTTGAAGTGGAGATGAAGTCAGAAGAAGTCTCAGGTTTGTGAAAGATCTGTGGAGAGAAATCAGAATTCAGTTCCTTGGTGTGTTGTTAGAATCTCTTTGATGCTACTTCATCAAGCTGCCGTGCAGACCTTTTAGTACAAGCCTTGTTCAACAGCCTTTCCAATCTTAAAGTCTGAGACTTAACTGAAAGGAATCAGGTAGGAAATTAAGCCAAAGGAGCAAAGGTTGAACCTGCAGCAAAATTCCTTCAAAGTCTCCAGTTAAGTCATGTACTTTAATTTAGTCTAATTTCTTTAAACAGCAGAAGTGCTAATTGATGCACAGAGAACGAAAGGATTAGGTAGAAGTTTTGCAACAACGACGTAAAAACATCCTCCAAAATGTAAGTTGCTGAAACTTCAGTCTGAGAATCAAACATTTTTATCATACATTTGGAAAATTCATGTTTTCTTAGCAAACTTCAGGAAGAAAAAGAATTGCTTCAAGTTATTCATGGGTTGGAATATTATGCTATGAAATCCAGCCAAAGGAAACGTGGGCTGAATTCTATAAACTCATCAGTCCTCAAAGGCAGGTTTCTTAACTCTGAGGGGTACCTCCCCAGCCAAGTGATTCAAACACTAATTGTGCCAGAAAGCACCTTTCTTTGTGTCATTCAGGTATTTTGGTCAGGGAAGTGGGAAGACTTCCTAATCAACTGAGTAAAGTATGGGCAGAGAAATTCCAGAACCATTAGTGGTGGCAGACTGAATACACATCTGGAAGTACGATGCTGCCGCTTTCTGCAGCCCTCCCCCTGTGCACTCAATATAACCAGATTTCTTAATGCTAGAGAGAGATATTGGTACTCGGTGTGCACTTACACGCCATGAAACCTGGTGTGATGGACCACAGTGTACTGTCTTGTCCCTTTAAACGGCCTGATTTTGAATACAGTGAGCTGCTTCTACAATTAGAAGAAGGCAAAGAGAGTGAATTACAATTAGGAGAAGACATAAAGCAAACAGAGGTGTTAGAGTGCGGTGCAGGCTAAGGTTTTTGTTAAGCACCTCTTTTTAAACATGAATCTCAATTGCTTCTAGTTTTCTTATCATTTCCCACCTAGACACCTGTAACATGGACTGTGTTCGGAAAAGGATGGAGCAGAAGCTGCAAACTGCAATCAAAACATTGAGGAAATCTATTAATAAACAGCAATTTTACATTCAGTTTTCTGGGACAGAATATGAAGTGGCTCAGAAGCCAGCTAAAGCTACTGAAGGGCATGAAGCTTGCAGTACAGGGCAAGTGCTGCAGGATGGAAAATGCGGTAAGTCCCATCAGCTCTAGTCAGCCATATCCCTCAAAACAACTAACCCAAAATTAAGTTGTCCCTTGTGAGCCAGGCAGGAAATATCTAAGATAACAGACTATTTAGATCAATATTACTGAGCATATGTGCATGGACCACTGACGGTTCATAAGACTTTGAAGGGGTTCATTAAATGATTGTAGGAAAACAAAAGAAGCATATATATGCATACATTCCCGTGCTGTCACTGGTAGGTATCAAGGCTTGCCACAAGGCAATGTTGGGAATTAGTTCCCAGTGGCTCCCAGCATCTTATGAAAGCATAATTACAATTCTGTAAAACAATAACATGGTGTTTGCCTAGATGCTGTGTATTTAGTTTTATCTCCTCTCTCACTCTCCTCACCACCAAATAATCCATGACCCATTATACACTCAAGAGGTCCAATAAAGAAATCTATGGAAATCTGTTTTAACTTTATGTAAAATACCTAATTTCTCTAAGCCTTTTCTGAGGTTATCAGGCTCTAGTGCTCCACTGGGGGCAAGGTGCTAGTGCAAACCTATTAATGGCAGTTCTCAGCACTGCAGGCTTGCTAATCACTTAAAGTCATCTTTTCAAAATCAGCATATCTGTTTCTCCAGCTTCTTTTAGACATCAGGTGATTTACAAGCAAAAAGAAATAAGTGCAGATCTAATAGGTGCCTCTAATGAGTTGGTACAGAGGCTTTTTTCATCACCTAGGAAGAGTGATTTAGAAACTGTATTGAAAAACTGTTGCTATTAGTCTAGAAACCCATACATTTTAACTACCTATATCCAGCAGAGAAAAACGTTTAATGCAGTCATGTGCTTTGTTGCAGCAAGAAAAACATGTGGATTCACATCTGTATTTAAAAAACTTTCCAGTTGAGGTATTTGAGTGTCAACAAACATAAAATGCTACATGGGATGCATTGCCCTCAGAGAAATCTCTAGAACTGATCTCAGGCAACAGACTTTTTTAGTCATCTTCCATAAAACCAATACAGAAATGCACCTATTGTAAACTAAAAATTCACATCACTTCCCATACATTATGCACAACTGTCTTACTTAAACTGCAACATACTGTTTTAAGACTGCATCAGCTTTATTAGCAACATATGTCTGATAAACGCTTCAGTGCAGTACACCACCATTTAATGGCTTAAACAATAGAAGAAGGACTTCAACCTGATGTAAATTGACCTAGACTGCAGTGGACATGGGCCTATTTACATCAGGTGAGGATCCTGGACTAGCATATGTAAAACATATGCCACTGTAATACTGGGGCCAAAGAGATCCATCTTCTCTAAATGTTTGATATAAAGGCAAATGATGTGATCAAAATGAAAGTCCTTATGTAGATTCCCCTTTTCTTTTCTCAGTTACCTGCAGCACGGGCACCTTTTATAGCGGAGAACATAATCAGTGCGTTCCTTGCTCGCCAGGAACCTATCAAGACACAGAAGGTCAACTTACCTGTGAGCCTTGCCCAAGTAATGATGGACAGGGAGTCACGGGCGCCCGGAATGTGTCAGAATGTGGAGGCAAGTTCAATTTGATTATAAGAGGATTAGGTGTTGCCACACAGCCTGTGAGGCATGGAGTTAAAAGAGGGGAGAGCCTTCCACACTTCTGTCTTGTAAAGGTAACAGAAGAAATCTCTGTGCACTTACAAGCAATACACAAAATGCTTTGGCTTGTTCCATCCACTGACATTGCCAACAAGAAGATGGGACCTGCTGCAGCAATGTGAGTCATGGTATGGAAATGCGCAAGCCAAGCAAAGCACTTTGCTTCAAGTCAGGTATGGAATCTGGGCATACCTCGACTTGTAAGGACTCATCAGGTATATTGTGAGCCAAAGGGATGGAGTACTTTGGACTGGTACTGGTGAGTCTAATGAACCTGCTGATTTAACATTTTGCATGAGATGCAGTTTACACAGTCTAACCAGCAGCAATCGCAATTTTGAGATAGTTATGCTGCAGGAATCTGTAACCTGGACTCAGAGCTAATGACTACAAGCTTCAATGCTGCTTGAATTCACTGTACTTTTGGAAAGTGATATAGCATCTCTGACTCAATTTTATGATATATAAATTAGATTATAATGGCGATAATACCTGGTTTCAGAAAAGAGCTGTGAAGTTCAGTTTGTTAATGCTTCTACTGTAACTGATCAAGATAAGGTTTTAAGACCCAACTGTTAATTATTATCTTTACTTCATTGCAGATGAGCAAAATCTGGTTTATAGCAGATAAATTATTTGACTTTGAAAAAAATCTGTCCTATCTGCTATACAAGTTGTAACTTTAAAACGCATCCACGTAATTTACATTAATGTTTTCTTCAAGGATATCTAGAGTGGACACACAGTGAACTACACTTGAGAAACTGCCACTTTTCCCCCATCCACTCTAATGTCTCCAGTCCAAACATATGGTAGATTTTGCTGATTATTGAAGGAACTATCATAGAAACATTCTTGAAATGCATGTGCATCTTTGTTATGTTGACGTATATAGCCAAAATCCAACAAGAACAGATAATCAAAATAAAATCTGAGTTGATAAAGGTTGAATCTAATATACTGACCAAATCAGCACAATGACTAGAGGAAAAAGACTATTTTGTTTCAAGGCTTGCCTTTGAATTATTGTTCTGCACAACAAGAAGAAGAAACCCTTCTGATTATCTTTGCAGAATGGTTCTGTCTCAAAATTTTTGTTGTCTGATCACAACAATCTTATTTTTCTGCTTCACTCTCCCCTTTTCTCTTTCTCTGATAGTGGAAAGATAGAATATGCGTTGGACTTCATAAACCTCCCTGTCAAAGATTTTATCAAAATCAGTATGTCTCCATGAAACGTGTCAGCGTGTGTGATGAAACAGTGTATTTAAATGAACACAGATTTTGTTAGAAATGTACTCACTGCCTGTAATCAATAGTAATTTTGCGTCATATCTTCTGAAGCAGAAATGCCTCTCTAGTATCCAATAAGCTATGACTGGAATCCTCACCCCTACAGGCAAAGGCACATAAAAGTACATAAGAGATCTTAAGTGCTCTTGTGTAGAACTACAAGTGAGGAAAGTGCTGTGGTACTTGGGTTACATGCGATCCATGTAGGTACAAGGCCAAAAGACAGTTAGGAAACCTAGTCATTTGGGGAATTTCTCCAGGAAATCCCCTCAGATCAATTTTGTTGGCAATTTCAATACAGAAGACAAGAAGGGAGCAAGTTAGCTTGTTCTTATATACAGGTAAGGACCGAGACACATTAGTGCTGAAAGCATTGGGTATTTAGCAGTATTAAAACCCAACTGTACTGCTTCATTAAAAGGATGCCTGTAAGCCACACTTCATAAGTACTTAATTTTCATATTAAAATCCAAATCCAAATCCAATTTTCATTAACTGCCTTCATATTAAAGTCCAGTGACCAGTTGGACCAGACCAGATGGATCAGTTTTGCTACAAAAACAATTGTCTTCAAATTAATGATGTCATAATATTTCTCAAAAGATCTGTGTCATGACAGCCAGCTTGTACAGTGATATTCCAGCCAGCTGGGACGGGAGCGCAACTAAATCCCAGAGATCCTGGTCCCACAGGTGTCCATAGGGGCTTGGCTTTTGTCAAAAAGGAGCTCTTGTTCATCCTAAGTGCCAGGTACCCAAGGTACTGGTTGCCCCCAATGTTTGCCAGTGAGTATTAGGGTTCTTAAGAAACCCCAGCCCCACCTAGAGGTCTCAGAACTTTCAGGTTTTCAAGCCAGTTGTTTCTGCCTGCTGTTCCGTTCTCAGGGAAGCTAAATTACAAGGTATTGGGATTAGGCAACCTCAGGGAACACCTAACACCTCAAAGTGCTGGTCTCCCAGGCTGGGGTGGTGTGAAGATACGCATTAATGCCATAATCTTGAAAAACTTGACATCCCGATTCTCAGGTAGGTTGTCAAGGAGTAAAGTACTCTAAGCCAGCAAGAAGCAAGCCAAACAAACGCCTGTCAGAAATTGCCTGGAAAGCGAGTTTTGAAACTACCTTGTATCTGTCAGTAGACTCATTCACAAAGTGCTTGGCTTTACACAAATGACTGTTTCCTGGCAGAAGAGCTTCTGACAAGCACGAGTTTTCACAGCTACCTGGAACGCTGCCGGTGTCAGCTATTCCCATAGACAAGGTGCTGGACTGGTCCCACCCAGTCTGGTAAATCCCATGATCTGCTGTTTCCATATCTATAAAATGGAGATGTAAATAAAATAAAATAAAAATTACTTGCTTCATAGATATGGTGCAAAGTTTCATTTTTTCCTCCAAAGTGCTTTGAAATTCTCAGATTGGTGAAAGTACAAAGTATTCAAACAACATCTTAATAGAACCCTAGCTAAAAAAAACCCAACCAACCAAACAAAAAAAACCCAAAAAACCAAACAGAAACATAGGCAGGCAAAGAGCATATTAAGAAACTAGTTGTATTTACTGGTATTGTTTTTAGGAAGCAGTTACAGGAACAATACAAAATCAGCAGGTAAGATTAGAATTTGATCTGCAGCTGTCGGGATGTTACGTGTGGAAGTTAACAGAAGCATTGCTAACTACTAGCGGTTTTTAAACTTTGTCCAGAATAGTTGGCTCACTAATATAGAAGATAATTTTCGATTTCTAGGGCAGTGTTCTCCTGGGCACTATTCTTCAGATGGTTTTAAACCGTGTAGAGTCTGTCCGCTTGGTACATACCAGCCTGAACCAGGAAGGACCCTCTGCTTTCCATGTGGCGGTGGGCTTGTCACCAAGTATGAAGGTGCTGTTTCCTTTCAAGACTGTGAAACCAAAGGTGAGTTTCAAATCTTCCCACACTTCATATTCCTGCTGCTTGCCTTTTTGTTTGTAAGCTTGAATGCCAAGGGGCTTTGAAAGGCTCCAAAACAAACGTAGTCACTGCACATAGAAACATGGTGTGTGATTAAATTAAATGGTCAGGAAACCTGTAAACTAGGAATGATCTCCCAAGGTCGCAGAGACTGAACAGGGTTTATGGTTTACTTTGGAATTTACCACCGGCAGGTACAGAGTCCGGGCTGCAACTGGTAAGTGAACCAGCCCCATTGTATGGCAAGAAACAAGACAAACTTGCATTAGACAATGCTTTAGCCTTCACATTCTGTATATTTTTATCTACCAAATTAGAAAAAGTAAATGCTACAGAAATTATACAAAGTTAAGAATTGATTATTAATGGGCTAGGCAGAAACTGTAAGTGTGACATGTTGCGTGTCCCATGTCAACTTCTAATAGAAACAAGTGCATTTTGGTTTAGTTGCTGGAACGACATGGTGGCCTGGCAAACAAACCATCTAATGGAAACATCTCTCATGCTATTGTGAAAGACATTTTTATTGTTGAGGCAGATGTGTATCAGCTTCCATTTATTACAAACTCATTGGAAACCACTGTATTAAATAGCGTGAGAGACACGTAGCACGTGTTACTAGTTTGTAAGGGTTTAGCTCGACTCTTTGGAACATAATTCTAGTTAGAAGGTCCTTTGTAATAGGAAATACAGGGAGCTGGTGCCTTTTGTTCCTTTTATGGACTAATAGATATATTACAGAACAGGGATCACGAGGCATGTCCAGGGTAGAGGGAAGTTCTCTCTGCACTGAGGATTGCAACTTTCTGAAAATAATATACCTCATACCTTACAGTTCATTGTTCTCCTGGACACTACTACAACTCCACAACACACCGATGTATCCGATGCCCTGTGGGAACATACCAGCCTGAATTTGGTCAAAACTACTGCATCACCTGCCCTGGGAACACAAGTACAGATTTTGATGGCTCCACTAATGTTACGCACTGCAAAAGTAAGTTGCATTTTTATTAGTTGTGAGATGAAGCATATCTTTGGATCTGAACTCAACTTGAAGGTTCCATCTGTCAGGCTGGACTTCAGTTCTGTATTTCCTAGTTAGCATACATTTCCTGCCAGAGGCAATATTAAAAATAGGGAAAACAATGAGGCAAAAAACCCGGAAAAGTACCACTTGATGCATATGATTGTTTTGGCTTTAATGTAATTTGGCAGAGTGCCAGCTACAAACTAAACTACAGAGCTTCTGATTTCCCAGACCCTGTAAATTGTCTTGCAGTGATGCATATTCCTATATGTCTCTGTAGAGCAGAGGAACTGCCATTCTTCTACATATTTTCGTCTACATATCTTCTATCAGAGTAACTGCCATTTTATAGTAATCATAAAATACTAGGAGATGTGGTCGTGCATACTGCAATTGCCAGGTTATTGCTTATGACAGTGAAATCTTCTCATAGGCTTTTTTGCAGTACTCTGCCTCCTGTCTTCAGTTGCCATCTTGAGTATCCCCAAGGATTCCAGTGCAATTTTATTTGACCTTTTGTGAATGGCTCATTCTTTTAAGCAAGCAATTTTTTCATCTCTACCATGTGAACTTAAGAGAAAGTCTCTATAATAATTAGCTAATGTCATCTAAACTAAGTATTCATGTGCAAGTCTGTCGTAAGTTTTTATTCTGATTATGTGCCATATGTCTTTGAAGCCCTTCATCATTTCTGATTAGATATTTGTAAGGAATTTGAAGGCTTGGATTAAGGAAAATATTTACACATATAACTAGTTTTATGTGGGTGAGTAGGCCCGGAGAGATCAAGCGTAGTAACTTACTGAATCAGGCTTCTGTGCCAAATTCAGCAGAGTTTTGAAAACTCAGAAAGTAAAACTGATCCATCAATGGAGATTGTTTATTAACTGGTTTAATCTAAGCTAAAGCAAGGCAGATCTATAATCAAGGTAAGGTTGGCTGTTAGGATCATCACACTCATTCAGCTAAATTAGGTTAAAACCCAAGTGAAGTTAAACCAGAACACCTTCTGCATGTCAGCATGGTCTGTTGCAAGCCCTGTGTGAATACCTCCACAATGGGATCATGTTTACTTACCTATGTTCGTTTCTTAATCAAATATTAAAGCCGCCTGAATGAAGCCGCTGAATTAGTTTATACACCAGAGATTAAGGTTTTGCAAATCAGTTGGAGCAGCCTTGCAGATCAAGTATTCCTTTAAAGGCTTTCCATGCTAAACAAAGAGGCAGCTGGAGAATGTGTGCATTTCTGAAGCCACAAGGAGGAGTTCAGACTTGCTCTTGACAGATCTAGAAAAACACTTCAAATTAGCTAATCAGCTAACACAAATGCCAATTTATATTTCTCCACAGACCAGCACTGTGGAGGAGAACTTGGGGATTATACTGGCTACATTGAATCACCCAACTATCCTGGAGACTACCCAGCTAACGTTGAATGCATTTGGAATATAAATCCACCCCCAAAGCGTAGAATACTCATCGTAGTACCTGAGATATTTCTCCCAATTGAAGATGAATGTGGTGATGTTTTAGTAATGAGAAAAAGTGGTAAGTTGCCAGACATGGGTTATATAAATATTTATTGCAAATCGACTGAGTGGAAAGTTCATATTGAAGCGACAACTGTCTTCTTCTATCTGGTGTTTTTAAAAGGATCGTTGAATGAACTGGCACAGCAAGTTAAAACAGAACACTGTGCCTATAACAATTAACAGAGTGATATTAATTATTCAAGTGTCTCGGCTGAATCACAAAGCTTCTCTCTGGCCCAATTATCACATGGGAAAAATCACTGCCACTGTAGAAGTCAACAAAGCTACGCTATGCTATATCAGGAGAGCTATCTCCTGTCATCTGTACAGATTGTGCTGTCACTTATCCTTTGCAAGTATATATATGCTGCAGTTATTGCTAAACCTGTGCAGTGGCACAGGCTGGTACACCTGACACCCTCAAGAAATCAGAAGTTTCCCCAATTTTATGTGGCGTGGGGGTTGCAGTATGTCTTTGATTTTAAAGTTAATTTAACAACTTCTGAAGTTAAGACACCAATGAGATGCATTCCTTCTTCAGTCCTGTGTAGGCACCAGATTCTGGTGATCTGTTGCTAGATCTCCAAGGAGCACCAGACCCTAAACGCAATTGTTTATATGGAGGTTTGCTTAAAACAGTGTATTTTACTTGCTAAAACAGTGTATTTTATTTGCTAAAACAATTTTCACAACTTTTTATCCTTGAGGGCTTGTGTTGACATCTCTATATATCAGATTAGTACAAGAAGAAACCTGCTCACTAGAGATGGAAGGAAATTATGTCTGTCCAGATCAGTTTTTTAAAAGCAAAGCACTTACTGTAGCAAAACAAGTCAGTTGTCATTCTAGTCCCAAACTGTGAAGTGGGACTGGGAGTGAAGCCAGGCACATCGGGGAAAAGTTTGACTTCCACTTCAGTACCAGTAACAGTACGAAACCAACACTGGGAAATGAGGGGAGTTTTTCAGTCATGCTTTGTGATCACTGTATGTTCCAGAGTTACAATTAGATCCACTTTTTCGCACTTCAAGAATCCAAATCCCATTCAATTCAAAAGGTCCCTTTTTGCTAACATTGGTGAAAGCTGAATCAGCCCTAGCAAGTTCAGATTTTAGGTTACACTTCTTATTTTCCCTAATTATCCTGTGGCTATGGAGTGGTTTTTTTGAACTAGGTAAGAAGCTATTTTTTCCTTTTGTTTGAAATTAATTTCAACTTATAGGAGCCTCATGATACATTCATAACAATTTGAAGACATCCTGCACACTCCATCTGTTACTTATGTTAGGGGCAAATGGGGGTCTTTCTGTTTCCCAGCTATTAGCTCTTTTTCAATATAGATTAATGACATTTTCTTTTCAAACATACAGCCAGGTGTATTGCACTGGGGGGTACTGGTCCATTATGGTCACAGTAAGAAAGGCATTAGATTCTGTAAGGTATCATTTTAAATGCTATTTATTAGAGCTGTCATTATAAGGAGAGAATAGTATAGATATTCTTACAACCCTTTAGATGGTGGGAATGATAGGCAGCGGAGCATCGAACGGGCCCCTTATCCACAGGCAGCATGCTGGGCAGACCCTGTCCATAGAAGAGATTTTGCCCTTTCAGTCATTCAAGCTATTACAGGATTTTCTTACAAGGAAACAACTCTATTTATCATTTCTACTGTCAAAGAGAAACAATGTTCTCATGAGCACGTCTGGCTGCACTTTTAGGTAAAGGGAAGGCCACGCAGTAGCATAATCACCGGTACCAAGTGGGAGCTGCCTGCAAGTTCCTCTCGTTATGACGAGCTGGCTGAAGTTATCCTGCAGCCATGGGATTTGTGCAGCACAACACTGGCCTGAAGGTCACGCTGGACATGCAGCACAGCGCAGGCCTGGCCCACCTGGGTTAACTGCTTAGTGGATCCCTAACTCCTCGGTGTGTGATGCTGTTTTGGTCAGAATCACTACAGCAGGCTATTACATGATGAAAAGTGGTTTATTGCTCTCAAATGAACTCCCCAAACCGGGCGTTTATGGAGCTGGTTAGCACACCTGCCTTAGGGTGCAGCTGACTTGTTCTTACCTATCAGGGCCCAGCATATGGGAACCTTGAAATTATATGCTAGAGTATTACACAAAATAAGTAATATTGATAGTCATTTTATAAATGTCAAAAATTGTCTCTGGCACCTCGCTGTATACTTAAGCTTCTTGCTGTGGGACAGAGGGGTTCTTACCACAAACTTCAGCTCTCAGGAATATGTCTTGTCAATTCGTCATTTCTGATCTCTAGATCAGGAAGGGTGCAAAAAGTTACTTATAAAGAACGCTGCTTAAAACATTTCTTTATTTAACCTTCTTTCTAGCTTCTCCTACTTCAATTACTACATATGAAACATGTCAGACTTACGAGAGACCTATTGCATTTACCTCAAGATCGAGGAAGCTGTGGATTCAGTTCAAGTCAAATGAAGGAAACAGTGGCAAAGGATTTCAGGTCCCCTATGTGACATACGATGGTGAGAATGGGATTGTTTTCCATCTTTGTGTTATATCTGAATTACAGAAAATTGTCCTTTAGAATCTCTCATACACCAATTACAGAGAGAGAAGAATTAGGGAAAATTTGATGTAACTCATCAATGTAATTCCAGTGAATTACTTTAAAACCCATTGCAAAGACTTTGAAATAATACCTAAGTTTATTTTTACTACTTTTTCTAATATTTTAAGGTGGACAGCAAGTTATACAGAATTCTTTAAACTTAATCCTTATCCCACTGAATTCAATAAGACTCGTTTTAATTAGCATTTATCATATGCATAACGAGAATACCATTAATTGCTGTGCATTTTAGGAAGCTTCTTCATCAAGTCCTACTGGTAACCCACACAATTTTGAAAAGTATAAATAAATGAAGTCACAAGTCCAATAGAGAAAAACAAAGATGCAAAAAAAAATACCCTCTCAGTAACCACTTTCATAAATCCACATTTTAAAACAGTCTGGCTTGTTGTATAAATTATGCATGAAACTGCATATTTTGGACTTTGGGATGATTTCTGTTTTGACAAAACAAAGACTTTTCTGTGATACCTTTGGCAGCTGTGAGCCCATCTCTTTTCCAAACACCAATGCAATTTTGTGAATGATGAGAAAATCTGTATTAGGATGGTCAGTCAGGCATCAAAATGAGAGCTATTCTCAGGGCAGAAATCAAGGATCTGTTCCTGACTGTGCTGCTGACTTCACATATAATCTTTGACAGTTATTTGATATCCCTGGTCCTGTTTGTTTATCTCTAGAATGCAGATAATACAGAATTATTATCTAGAGAGAGTAGTGTTCTGGGCTAAATTAGTATTTATATGGATAATTCAAAATTACTGTTCTAAAGCAGTGCAGAATTTTAATGTGTTTAGATCAGATTACAGCACCTTGAGAGACACTGAACAATTAACCGGATACTAAATTTCTCAGGTCTGTCTTGAGGAGGAGGTCTAGCTAATATCTGGCTATTAACCTCCCAAAGGATGCCACAGTCACTCAACTGATCTTTATTTTTCAGAGGATTACCAACAGCTAATAGAAGACATTGTTCGAGATGGACGATTATATGCATCAGAAAATCATCAAGAGATTCTAAAGGTAAGAAAATTGTGCTTTATCTGAGGATAACCAAGAATTCCTTTTACTAAATGTTTTCCCAAGATAGTTCTCATTACCATGATAGGGTCATAATATTTAAACCTCATGTGTGACCCCAAATTGAATTCTCTGTCTTCTGAGGGTTATGCTGGTATTCGCAGCAGCACAAAATCAGTAGGTCAGCTGTGCTGAGCACGTGCGCATGTCCTTGGCTGAATCAGGAGCTATATGAAATGTATGCTAGCATGATTGTATATTAGAAAAATCAGTTAACCAAGAATGAAGAGCCTATTGTTTGAAGAGCCTTCTTCAGCCTCAGTCTGGCATGTGTTTAAATGAGTCATTAATTTAGAATTTCCTGTGCATTAAAGAATGTGCTTACCTGAATCACTGTCCTGCCTCAACAAGACACAACCGTAAATTGGCATTGTAAGCTGTTCATGAAATGGTTTTCCAAAGGCACAAGCAACACATTGGAGAGAACTCTGGAGAAAGGCTGCTGCACTGCCATCTATAATGACTAACTAATTAAAACTGAAAAAAGGCTGTTCAGAAGGCAAAATTCAGGCTTGTAAATGTACATTTTGGAAGGACAGGAACTGATTAACAGCCAGCTCCCCTGGCCAGGCCTCCCCCAGCCCAGACAGTGTTCTCTTACTAGAGCTCTGAAGTTGCTCAGGTCCCAGCTGCAGCATATCCAGTCATGCGCAGGCTCGGTTGAGGCTCTGAATCAAGATTTTAGCGAGGTACAGGAGAAGGTCCTTAAAGAGCTCAGCAGCGCTGAAGACCAGCCTTCTCTTGTTTGTGGAGGGAAAGCCCTAGACAACAGCGTGAAACAGGCTGGAAGGGCGGTCAGAGGCAGTTTGCCATTCTAATGTCTAACTTTTGCAGCCAGTTTGTGGTTAACTCAGCTGCTACCCTCTCAGTTCAGGACCTTCCAGGAACGCTAATTGCAAAAAAACGTCCACCACAGTAGAACGATTCATCAGTATAAAACTCCACAGCAACATGGTGTAGTTTCCTTACAGTGCTTTACCTAGAATCAAGTTTTGCAAAAAAAACCAACTAGTGGTTGTTCATTAATTTTGAAATCTGTGCAGGCACTAAATCCAAACCCTATTTTTATCTAATATATATGTTGTCTCCCATAGGACAAGAAACTGATTAAAGCCCTCTTTGATGTACTGGCACACCCACAAAACTATTTCAAGTACACAGCACAAGAATCAAAGGAGATGTTTCCCAGATCATTTATAAAGCTACTGCGATCAAAAGTTTCCAGATTTCTACGACCATACAAATAGTCTACTGGTACTTAATTTTTGGTTACTTTGCATTCCTGTCAAATATTGTCTTTTCTCCATAGTAGAAACATTTGCTAATTTGAAGGCTCTTTTTGCAGTCTTTGTTTTCAATTGTATATTGAAGAATACCTATAATGTTTTATAATCCTTAAAAGCCAATGTTCTGAATGGGATTTTTACTACAAAAAAAAAAATCTGCATCCTTGAGTGCATCTAGTTGAAGATCCAGATTTGTGTCTGCACTAGTGTGTCTTCACTTTCCATTTGAATTTACATTATGTAGAAACTATTCTTTCTAGCTTTTTATTTTTCATCAACAATAACTTTCGTCAAAGCAAAGAAGGAATCTATTCCAATCTGATTAAACTACCTGCGGATGAGTTCTGTTGTAGAAAGAAGTATGTAGTATAAATAATATTTGGATTTTGAATTGCACTTGAAGTTTATATTTGAATCTTTAGAAGAAAACAAAACAATCTAAATTTTGCTATTTCTCATTTGTGGCTTAGTGGAACCTCTGTCCAAGTAGAAATCAAAAGGGAAAAAAAAGAAGAAAAAAAAAGAAGCAGATGTATCATTTTGGTTTATGAATTACATAAGATTGAGTCCCATGCCCTAACATCCTTACATTTTTATCTGTCCTCTTCTAAACTTCTTCAGAGGTTTGCCACTGTCAGTTACTTCATTGAAACAGATTTAGCTCTGGATTTCTATTGGTCCCTTTGAAGGCATTTACCATAGGATAGGTGAGAAATGAACAACAACAGTAGTAGTCTGGTTTTTCTTTCCGTTAATAGAGCATCTAATTAAGTACAATATATAAATATATAAATATATACTTCTATTTGTGGGTACATTAGTAATGTTATCTTTAGTTACTGTAAATATTATTCATGCTTAAATCTTTACTCCCACACACCCTATTTACTCATATCTATTTGTAACTTTGCTTAGATGATTAAATGACTTCTCCAAGTGCTTGTCACTTCTATTAATGCCAAACTGAAGCCTTTTGAAGTTTAATAATACAGGATGGGACTGTAATAATACAGGATGTTTACTCTGGGACAATCTCTCTCAACGTACATTATTACAGGAAAAATTACATAAGTTAAGATGCAACTGCTGTCCAGTAAAAGGTCAGCTATTGCCTCTTTCCACCCCCCTCACACACAGACCAACAGAGTTACCCCATGAGGATGACACACATGAGAGGAGCTCACCAAAGAGGAATTTTTGTTCTATCTGCCACCTCTAAACCGCTGGGAACATACCTGTGTCAAAGGCCAGACTCTAAGGGGGCTAAGGGGGTGGACAGGACAGTTTGGCAGCCCAGCTAGATGAGTTGGAGGGTAGGCTCTGCAGTCTTCAGAGACCCAGTGCTCCCTTTTATCAGGAATTTGCAACCACGGTGCCCATCAACCACAAGGACTGTACAGGCTGCAAGAGAGCCTTAGCCTCGTGGTCAGGCCTTCTTCACAGAGCGACAGGTACTGGTGGGTTAAGATGATAATAAATCCTGTGTTTCCTGCTGTTTCATGGCACAGGAGCTAATTTCAAGGAGAAATATATTTTTATTAGTATTTCAGTATCTTTACTTTTTAGTATCTTTATATTTCAGTATCTTTACTTTACTTAAAAGTCCCTACCAGTTGTGTATCGTTCTCTGTTTTGATCCTACAAGTCTATCATATGGAGAAATTAACTATCACACCAACGTCCTTTCAGAAAAAGACTAACAGTTTTGCTTCACTGCATCTTTTTTGCATATCTACCCTGTAGTTTACCATACTCTTGGATGCTCTCAAAGACATACATTAAGCGTGGTTATGGTTAACCTCTTACAATTTTTTTTTGTCTTTCACCAAGTACTGTTTAAATTTGCAAAGTTGTTTTTGTTGGTTACAAGTGGTTGAGTATCCCATTTTTATGAGACAACTTCAGTGTTTTCTTGAGTTTTTCTACTTAGCCTTCTTGTAATTTGGCTTGTCTTCTTTCCTTTCCTGTTGAAGAGTGTAATTTTTTTTTCTTTCTATGCCTGAATCCTTTCATCTTAGGGTCTAACAGCTCATTTTTTTCACTCATGGATCTTAGGTCTTTGACAAGCTTTCTCTTGAATACATTTTGAAGTGAGGGTTAATATATAAATATATATAACATCTCCATAAAAGTCCTTTTTAAAGGCTGTTAAACCTCACTTTTTGTGAGGATGTTGAAACTACTTTTATTAAATATTCATTATGGGTTACTAAAGGTGGACATTTGAAGGAGAACATAGCATCAGTCCTAGATTCAGTGCATGCCTGGAATGAAAAAAGCTATACGTATTTTTCCTTAACAGAATTTATTTGTAGAAAAAAAATAAACCCTAAAAAAGCAAAAATCATTTTAGGTACTCAGTCATGAGTAAGTGTGGAGCTAAAAAACTACTTCAGCCAGCAGTACTGCAAAGTATAATAGCTTATCAAGAAGGATTAGAATGGGTCAGGATTGCAGCCATCCTCCTAAAAAATATAAAGGATAAGATATGAAAGATGTGGAGAAAAATAACTTCCTTGTTTGCTGAACAATTTACAGTGACCTTTAGTATTTCAAATTTTAGTAAGTGAACTTTGGAACCTGATGCTGTGCAGTGAGTTTAGGAAAATCCTTGCTAAAATTTTTGCTTAACGACACCCGTGTTTGGATGTAGTATCACTGTATGACACTGGTGCTAAGCAGGACAAGCCCTGTTCCTCTCTGGAACAGGGCTGAAAGTAATTGCCTTTCAAGTCCAGAAACTACTGGCAGCACCGTAACATTTTGCAGGTTCTTAGCTACGTGGGGAGTCCAGTGCCAGTTAGCAACTACGAGAGGGACGTGTCCTGGTTGTGGCCCCTGTCAGTGGGACCTGGGTGCAGCTGTGAGAGGTGAATACAGGAGGGACTGGCTGCATTTAGCTGTGGTGCAACTCACTGTGACTTACAACCACGTTAGGCAAAATCAGGGAGTTGTCTAGTTCATCCTGACAGACAACCTGAGACAGGGTGCTCAGAGATTTCTGTAACAAATCCAGACTTCACGTTGCTGAAAGCAGTGAAAGAAAGAGAATAATTTGGCCTTCAAAGGTATAGAGTGAAATGCTTCTGAATATGTGATATATTTAGAAAAAGAGTAAGGTTTTAGTGTTTGCAGGTCTCCATGGAAATGCCCTTGGAGGTACAAATTTCTAATGAAATAAATAATGACAAGTGGCATATAGGACTGTCTGAACCAATTTCAGCTGATTTGTACAGCACAGAATTTTTACATCAGCTCCAAAAGTTAAAAATGTTTTGACTTTCATACTAGATTCATAGTTAACAGAAACTGGTAGTCATCAAATAGGTGAGCCCAGCTCTTCATTTGTTTGTCTTCGTTGTCAGAGAACATATTGCTACTATACAATAATGATACAAGGAATGTCTTCCTCTATGGAGAAGACCTAGACACATGTGGGAATCAAAAACTATACAAGGAGAAATATGGACACCTTTAATAAAACCAGGTTCATTAAATGAATCAATACATTGCAGAATATAAAATTTTGGCTTTTACTCTAAACATGAAATATTACATTTAAACATATTCAATAGAGGACTGTATCTGTTCTTACAGAATTACATGTTGTATGCAGGATAAGTGCAACAACGTGTTTGTGTTATTACAGGAAGGCTGAAGAAGCATCCATTAATAAGTGCCCAATTCCACATCACAAACTGAGCTTTTCATTTTCAATTTGCAGATGCCTGTGTGCTGAAAAGCCGCACCTGTAGCACTTACCATTTTAAGCCTCTCCTCCTGCTTTAAATACTGCACTTATTTGTAATGAGGTGGTGGTGAATCATCCCTAAACATTCTCATGTGCCACCAAATCACCAGCTGCATACCTGCTGCAGGCCAGGAGACTGCAACAATCAGAAGTTGCAAATCAAGCTCTAAGTCGTGCTGTGAAAGCCATCGATAGTGATTGCTGTGGGCAAGGTGCCTGTGTGTGTGTCATTTGAGTAGAGTCATTTGAGTACAGGAAGCACCAGGTTTTGGTATTCAATAGATTGCCACCTGCATCTTGCCTGCAATAGCAAGGTTTATTCTGCCTGAATATTTAGCTCACTGAAACTGGATTTAAAGCCACTGAATTCTTCTTTCAGCCTGTTTTCTTGCCTTCTTGCCCTGCCTTCCTTCATCAATACATTAGATTTTTAGCTAAAGACCATTATCTTTTCAATAGAAACTTATTTCCTCATTGTTCGTCCCCCGTAGAATAAAGTTAAATCACAGTGTGTTGTAACTAGTGACTATTTAGACTGATCTTTCCTACACATCATCTTCATACTAGGATAAGCTTACTTAAAACTAGGTTACCTGGTAAGCTAGATTTACTTTAAGTACAGTTTTAGACTAGCTTAAATACATACAGGCTTTAGACTAGCTTAAATACATACAGTTTTCAGGGAGTCCACATTCTGAGTTGTCAGCTGGTTTTGAAAGAGCACAGCTCCCCTACAGTCCTCTGTCTGTAAGCAGAACACAAGGATGATGCCACATGAGCAAGAAACATGCTTACATGCATTCAACATTCAAAGAGGAAAGGCCAACCCCACCCCATGCCCCTGTGTAAGCCTGCCCAACGGATTTATCAGGTCAGTCTTATCTATGAACAACCCAGTTATAATCTTGCGGATAACAAGTTACGAACTTCAGGAGCAAAAGTAGTGGGATGATTCTTAGACAGGAGCTTCTGGCAGGTCTTTGCCAGCAAAACTTAACCGCTCTGAGACAGTTCCCATGTCCGGACTCCAATTAGAATCATAGAATCATAGAATTGTCCAGGTTGGAAGGGACCTTTAAGATCATCTAGTCCAACCATCAGCCTAAGTCTGAGTTAGAGTGTTCTTAAAAAAGAGGCTGGAGGGAAATCTTCAACAACAGAATCCAGTAGCAAATTTCTCAGCCACCTCAGAGGTCTGGATTTTCCCTTTTCTAGTTGTGGGAATGAGCAACACACGCAGTTACTTGTACCTGTGTCATGAGTTCAAGTAGGTGCATTTTTTTTCATAGTTTAAAACCACTGATTGATAGGAATAGTAGTACCTGGAGAAGTTCTATGGGCTCTCAATACTTTGAGACTTTAATGAAATAGTTTTCTAGGATGAGAGACTGTTGTAAGCACTTGGGGGAAAAAAAAAAAAAAGATACTTTTGTCTCCCATAAGAATTTATGGAAGAAGGGAAATTTCTGTAAGGTAATATAAACCTATTCCTCAGTATGAGACTTGGATTCAGACCGAAGTCTCATGTTTTATCATAATGTTTTTCATCTGAATAGAAACAGACTGGGAAATAAACAGTCAACAAAACTGTTATCTAAGTATCTGAATATATACAATTCCAGGTTTTTTTATTTCATTTATTTATTCTGTTTCATCACTAAGCTTTTAATCTATAAAATTAATATGTAATATACAAGAGTAAAATGTACAGAAGTACCTTTAGATGTAATAATTTAAACCATCTGTATTCAGAAAGCAAAGATAACAAGTTTAAAGATATACAAACAATTGCAATTCAATTTTAGCTGAATTTCTCAATATCTAGAAAAAGAAGTGGCTTTGCTTAATTAAACTTTATTTTAATGATTGTGAAAATATCTTTTTTAGAGTTTGTTCTTGTTACTTTTTTAATTAAAATTATTTTGTAAATATTGTTTTCTATGTTTTATACCTTAGAAAGGCCGTTAATTTGCATTGACAGCAGCAGATACTCAACACAATGATTATAAAAGTATGCTAGGAGACTGGAGTGGATGTGGTCAGTAGTCAGATTCATCCGTCCAGATTACTGCTCCTGTTCTTTCTGCAGTCTCACTGCTGTCACTGGGAAACTTCTCTGGAGTAATTTAACCTGCTAATTTTCATAGAATTGACTATCAAGTGTCATTCTGAAGTGCTTACCATCTTCATAACATATAAAGGATATCTATTTTAAAGTTAGTTCTTCTAGTTCTTCTTCTGTTGTTAGGATAAGAAACAACACAAAATTCACAAATTAAAGGGAATTCAAAAGATTATGCCCAAATATAGTACAAAGACAAGGAAAGGAATGGTATCTCTGTGCGCTTAGGTAGCAGTGGAAGTGATAAAACCTCGTATTGGATGGGATTGTAGAGCCTTTTTTAGGCAAAACTGCCTCTGAAGTCAGTGGTAGTTTCACCTGCATAAAATTCAGTATATCATGTCCATCATCTGTTAAGCAGGAATTTCTAGTAGACTAGATTTCAGGGGCAAATACCTGTATGTGTAATATTGGTTTCTGTACCACTTTGCTCCGTGTAAATCACTGGGCACAAGTGACATTTTGAACTAAACCCTTGTAGATGCTGCTGGGAATTCTAAGCTTTATTATGAATGTAAATTATGTACAAACAGCTATTTCCATATGAAATGTACCATGATAGTTTACAGCAAAGATAGTGAATAACTGTACAAAATTTGATACTTAGAAAATAAAATACAGTGGTCTAAGCTTTACCAATATTTTAACAATACTGTCAGATTTGTAGTAGAAAATGTTGTTGTAAATGTACCTTATAAGAAAATACATTTCCTTTTGCCTCTGTATATTAATAGCTTTGATTTCTATGTCAAAGCTCAAAATGAAGCATGTAATAAAACTTTGGTTAAAATCACTTTCATAATAAACATAAAATGGAATGGATACCCCTGCCTGCCATTTATTTGTGTACATGGAAGAGGGTCCACACACCAGTGTAATGTAGACAGGAATCAGAAGAGAACGTCTCTTTTTCGGTAGCATTTACATATTTCAGTCTAATTTTCATCTTTAGACAACAGAGAGCTTTTTCTTTCTCATTGAACAATTGGAGTTTGAGTGCTGGGACACTGACTTAAGTTCCTTCCAAATACACTGCAAGGAAAGTTTTTGAGAGGAAGAAGAAATCCTGCAACAGTAAAGCACATGACCAACATCCCTCCAGGACCTTTAACCATTCTTTCAAATAACTCTGGCATTACTATGCCTATATCATGCAGGTGCCCTTTCCCATCCCCCTCTACTGAGAAACACTCTCAAAGAAGGAAAGAAAGAGGAGGGAAGCCCTCATCCACTGGTGGGCCTAATGGGATGTCCCACCACAAGCTGCCGAGAAGGCCAGTGACTTCCAAACTCACCTGCTGCTTGTCCCACTGAGGACTAGGTTAAGAGGAAACTATGCTTGCACCCAAAATGATGATTTCAAGAGAGATCAAAAGTGTCCTTTCCCCTTCTAGCCCTGCTGTAGAAAAAGTGTATTTGCCCAGGCCCTCCTTGCCGCTGAATTTTATGATGATAATTACACTTTTGCAGTCCAAGATTACAAAGTAAGTAGAATTTGTACCATCAGTGGCCTGATTCTGGTAATGACGAAAATGCATGATGACAGATTGACAAAAAATAGACTATCTGTAGTGATACAAAAGCTTGGTTAGATCTGATTTAAGTCATTGTTTGCAGCTTGAGAAGAAGTGCAAGTTGTCATTAAGGGTACACAGCACGCTAGAGCAGACAAAAAGCACAGATGTTATTAATTCAACTGATAACACCTGATAACAGGTTTGCCACTCAGCAGTGCTTGTTAGGAGATGAGAGCAGCCTGCGGAGCATCATAAACAGTACAGCAGCCACCTACTGTAGAACAGACGGGAGACCTCATATACCAGCGTGGTGTGTGGTATTCTGCTGGGACTCTCACGTAAGCAGTTTATCTTGTTAAGAGAAAGTGTTTATCATAGGACAGTATGCTCTGCTGATTTTATATATGTTGTAAATGATATACATACTATCAGTATGACTGATGGCTATTGGTGTCACCGACAGGTTTGAACGGCATAGAGATAGCTAGCTACATTCTGACTGGCTGCAAAAAATCAATTACTGCCTTTTTCAGCTAGCAGCAATCCACTTAGGTAATACGAGCAATTATCCTCATTACACTGGAAGATAAAGTATCACTTTTATCAGAGTACAGATGGTGCCACATGAGATGGTGCTCTGCAGTCTTTATAGCTTCAGAGCTTTAAAGGAGTAATAGGAAAAGTAAGCTGCTATCAAAGACAGAGAAAAGCTGAACTCAGAAATTCCTAATGGTCAAATTAATTACTGGGGATGAAGTATCCGCATAAAAGGGCAAAAGCCACTGAAAGTTCTGCAGTTGTGACAATGTGCATTTGAGTATAAGATTCTAGTTTACTGAAATAGGCATTGCCTGGCGAGAATCACAGAGAGATCCATTCTAATTTCAGATCTTTCCATGACTTCCCAATAAGCTCACAAAACATAATAGCCTGATGAAAGACACTCCAGCACGACCCAGCAGGTGACTGAAGGCAGACTGGGCTTAGATTTATTTTTCCCTTTGTTCAGCCATCAATATTGACTGACTCCTGGTGTCACAGAAGGGGTCTGTCCTATACAATGGCTATTTTTTTTGCCTCTTAAAAATAAATCGCTATTTCTGCCTCTTAAAAATAATATCTAAATGGGCAGCCAGCTGTGAATTGCTGGCGACAGGTCTCCAAGTCTTTATGTAAGTTGCAAACCAGACATCATTCCCAGAGCATTTTTAGGAGACCTTCCCTGCCCAGGTATGTTTTCTTTCTCCCTCTGTTTTATGTAGCCGTGCTTGAACTCCTATAGCACACAAAGCTAACAATGGGCTGCAGTCTGCTTTCTGCTGTCCATGAACGCATCTTGCTGCTGCTGTTGCTGCCTTGTGCCCCAACAAATTTCCCTATATCATGTTGCTAGGCAGGCAACATAAACATAGATGTGCTAGGTAGCCACAAACTAGTTTTGCCACAAAATGTTTCTATGTTTAAAACATAAATCAAAAGAAGTGCCATAAGTACCCATCTCTGCATTTTATCCAATATAGTATTTATTTAGGAGTCAGCACTATTATCAGGCACAGCTTTTTTGTGGTCATTTCAGGAGAGCCCTCTGGAGCGCCCTATAACTGCCTGGGGAGATGAGTACTGGGCACCCAGCCCATCAACATCCCGAGCCACTCCAGCATGAAGGTGACACACATACCAGCTGTCACCTCTGCTGTGTGCCTGCTGACACGCAGTGAGATACACTACATTCTAATAGCACTTCTTAACATGTATAGTAACACCTCCAGCTCACTTGTATTGTGTGTACCACAGTATTCCTACGTAACAGTCATACTTTTATAAAAGTAATATATTAGATGCCTAAAGATGCAGGAGAGGGAAGAACAGGGATCTGCCTTTCTGAAGACACACAAGCAGCTTGTGACAATCTGCAGCACTGGCTGTGGAGGTGCAGCAGGATGTCTTGGGACTAAGGGCAGCATGTTGGATCGCCTACACGGATGTGACAAAAGGTGAAGATCCTTGGAGCTGCCTGCCAAGCTGGTTTTCCATATTGTACCCCCGATATGAGGGCAGCCTCCATCCACCTGAGTTCTCTGTGGGGAGTGAGAGAGTGTCTTTGAAATTAAAACACCTGCACTTGTCAGTGTGTGTTATGTCAGTGTATAATATAAATGCAGTAAATACGTTTCTTGGGGGATACAATAAGTAAAAGTATTGTTTGTGCCAGACAATTTGTTTAGCTTATTACTTTTAAGACGCTGATCTCTTGTCAGACCTCTAGGCCAGAGATTGAGTCCAACCTGCTAAGATCATTCATCTGCCTGCAAGCTGCCCTCCAGGGCTCTTTTTCTCCAGGTCTTTTTCCAAACTCCATGCTCACATGGACACCTGTCCCAAGATCAAAACATGGGTTCCCCTCCTCACTTGACTGTCCATCCAGCCACACAACAGGACAGTGCAGCCCCACTGTCATGCATTAAGCAGGGCATGGGAAAGAGACTTCATATAAGGCCCTTGATAGACTCCAGCTGACAGGTGAGTGACGTGAATTTAATGAAATTCAGCGCTTTGTTTTTCTCTCGTTCTGTCAGTTGTTCATCTTCTAGCCATGTCATATGCAGAAATCTTTTCTATAGCTGAACATACAGTATATGTGTGCAGCTACATGCTGGGACATCACTGCAGTTTGAAGCTCCGAGTTGATGACCTCACGGCTGTCTGAGCCTTACGTGGCTCATCACAGAGTCATGCTCACAGCCTCACAGCCGGTTGCTGCCACTGCCTCTGCACAGGTTCCTTCCCAGGTACTGCAAAACACAGTCGATGCTGTTTTGGGGATTCCTGCAGTTAGAGGGATGCAGTACCTTCCCAAAAATATACCTGTCCACAAAAGCAGGTAAGCAAAAGCTACACACAATCACTGATATTTTAATGCAGAAGAATATAACAGCATCCGTGAGGTTTTAGGCTCACAGATACAGCTACAATAAAGTATTGACAGCAAATGCTGTTCCTCTCATCTAAGCTTAGAAGTTGTAGTTTTACTGTTGTTTATTTGAAAGCAAATGGTTTCTTTGATAACATATTACAGCATTTATTGTAAAGTGCACCAGAAATATGTCCCCTGATCTCCTTTTTATTACTACGTTAAGGGTCTCTTCTGCCCCTTACATCCCTACCTCTCTTTGGGGGAAGGTTTCCATGACATGCTGCCAAAGAGGAAGGTTCTAACATGAAATAACAAGAAAAATGAAGCAGGAAATGGACATCAGATTGGTTGGGATCAGATAGCCATAAACATTTTGAATAAAGACATAAACTGCCAGACTCACAAAACTTTGTGAAACTCTAGTTATATTTATTGGAGGCAAATGCTGCTCCACATGCTGCTAACTCATGATAAATTCCTGCTGCAGACTGCTAGAAGGCAGGAACTAAATGAGGTAGTGGTGGATAAGTCATTGCTATGAAAGAGAGGCACAATGACTGTATGGGTTGGGCCCCTACAGATAGTGCCAACCAGCTAAATCCTCTTATTTTAGACTGGAATAGTGCTAGTAAACTCTACCTTGCTGAGAGTTTTTTGCATTCTCTGTAAGTACCTATGTAAAGTAACCCATTAAATTTAACAAGCACTTCGCCTGAGTAAGGACAACATTATACAGGCACTTTAAATTAGCCACTCTTCCTAAGAAAACAATCAGAATAATATACTGCAGTAACTTCTTCTTTACAAAGATTATCCACAAATACCTGCTTTCATAATGACAGGCTGACAGTGGTATCTCTGGGCTATGGCTCTGGCATCACAGGTAGGAACAACTGCTCCCAGAAGCCTCGCTGTGCGGCTGGTGCTTGAAGCGGCGATGGGAGAGTGGTGAGCGCTGGACTCCGCTCCCTGCTCCAGGAATTACTCCTGTTGTGGAAAACCAGCAAAAAAGTGGGTAGGCTGCCAAGGACAGCAGTTGAATAAGACCACATTAGGTAACTGTCGGACAAAGTCAGGGAACGGCTCACTTAGATGTGCTTCTGTGTCTTAGGGTCTTACCTACCCTTAGCCCCAGTGACTGTGTTTTATGATTACTCGGAGTTTATCAGCAGCAGTGTCGTCCGCCCCCAGACCTGCAAATGCACCCAAACAGCCTGGAACCACAGACAGCTGGCCGGTGGCCAGAACTCCTACCCAAAGTGAGGTGGAAGTACAAACAGGCACTGAGAAAGCACCTGCCTGCACTTGGTGAGAACAAGAATTATGTAAATCTCATGTTGGAACAGGATCACTTTCCCCTTGCCTCTGGACAAGGCATGATCAGTGTGGCTCTACTGAACAAAGAAATGAAAATACATCCCACTTTTCTTGGTCTGTCTAGAGGAAAAAAGGTTAACCTTTTTTTTGTTTGTTTTTTAGATAATTAAAAAGTTTCACTTAACTGTAAAATTATTATTCTGTATTTTCTGGGAACTTTCTTATTTTTATAAAGTCATCTGGCAAAAAAGAAGTAAACAAACAACCAGTTCAAATTAGCAGTAGTAAATGCTCCCAACTTGAGACAGCATTCGGTGTAGAGAGTAAAATCTATGCAAAAAAACCCAAGTTGTGTAACTGGATATACTCAACACAGACTGTGTAGAACCGTATCATGTTGTGTGCATATATAATATGCCATCAGGTACTAAGTCTATGGAAAAGACAGAAATGGCACTGGGAACCTTGTCAGTAAGCAGGATCCCCATGAGGACTGGTAAGCAATCTAGTCTCCACATTTTATAACACTAGTGCAAGATCATCACCATGTTACCAAAGGCAGGCCTCTGCTTTGTTTATAGCCATATGCTAACTAAAATAAGTTAATTACTGAGCTTCTTACTGTGTGAGAAAATAGTTGGTTGCTGAGCTGATAGTGATAAGGATGGGATAACACGAAGTAGATAATGACTTCAAGGTTCTCTCATATGTCAAAGTATGTACTCCTGTACCGATTAGGACAGAGCTGTGGCTACTTCAGGGAACATCCCTATGATCCTCAAGAAGCTGACAAACTTACAGTAAACTTTTACTGTCCTGAGATGACACAATATCTTAAAAGGATAATGAGAGAAAGGGTATCCTTAGCAAAAAGACCACCGAGGAACTCATGCCTGTGCAGAAGTGTTTTGCAGATGCTGCAAAATTTAATACATGTGTGCAAAAGGGCTATTCAGTTATCCTAATGAATATGTAAGCCTAGGGGGAGTTACGTATTAGGTAGGCAGAATAATGACAATATTTTGTATATAAATAATGGGTGAATGTCTCCAGTAACGTGTGCTAGATTTATGGATTTCCACCTAGCACCCGACGTTGAATAAAGTAATATCTCCTCTCTAAACTGCTTCTGGTTTTGAGACCTTTTGTTTCAGGTAAAAACCACAGCCATCCTCTTTTTCTAAACCACAATATAAGCAAAAACATCTTCAAACTCAGAGTAGCATGGTGAGAATCCAGTCAAGGAACACTGGAAATACAACTATTTTTTGATCTTCTGCTGTTTAATCAGGTAGGTCTCCTTAGCAGCATCCTGGTAAAGCCTTTATCCTGGGGAAGTGTGGGAACACAGGATGCGTTGAGGCAGACACAGTCTCAGGCAAAGAGGAAGATTTGCCTGCGTTTTCTATTCAGATATCCAACCTGAGAATTGTGCTAGAGCCTCAACTGCAGAAGTGATCTATGGTTACAGCATGTAGGCATCATTTTTAATCTCTTTCTACTCTCTGTCTGCCTGGCCAAACTATTGCAGCACTTTAATTTACAGACCCTCCACCTGTGACTATATGAGGAGAGGGATTGCTGCTCTAGGTAGGTATATAGACCACCAGTCCACTAACACAAGACAGGGCAGTGAGCAAAGAGGTTTTTCTTTAACATAGCATTCATCTATATGCTCCACTAACTGCGCACCATGAACTCAAGGTTTTCTTGACCAGCTACTGACCCTAAATTCCTGTTTCTGGAACCTGCCTTTTATTTCCAGGGCTGTAGGACACGTCTCCCAGTGTGGTACCATGCTGCCAGCAGGAGCAGTGAAGTCAGATCCTGGCTTGATTTGAGAACGGGCTGGCAGGAAAAGCAGTTTCCACAGTCCCTGGAGCAGGCAATCTGCTGAGGAAGCAATGCAGGCACCCCCAGCAGCAGCAGCTCTTGGCCAGCCACAACTGCAGTCAAAGCAAAGCCCCAGCCTGCGCTCTGAGCAGCCGCCACCATCAGAGACCTTGCTTTGCTCTTGTAGCTTTATAACCATACCCAAGTTGAGACCAAAGCTCCCAGCAATGTTTAGGAAGCCTCAGGTTAAACTGGGTTTTGGCTATTCCCTACAAAAATCTGAGAAGGAATGGATTTTCTTAGAAATGTCTTCTAAACAACCCAAGAAAAATACTGGGAAGCCGCCTCCCTGCTACAGGCACCTGCAAAGAACATATCTCCCTCTTACACTGGGAGGCCTAATGTTAAAATTAACTTGTCAAAGATTTTTAAAAAAGTTTTAATTTAAAAAAATTACTGTTTGGCACCATACGTGGTGTCAGTTTTTTCTCTGCACGCACAATTCAAAGAGAGCATTTCCCATGCCTGGCAGGTAGCCCCTGTCATGCCTTGCACCCCACCTGTAACCCATTTCAGGGGCTATGGCTAGGGCCTTCCCCAAAAGCCCCTTCTTCACAAAACACTGGGAAACTCAAAAATCTTGTGGCCATCATCTCACCACGAATGCTGTCATTTTGTTCACAGAATCATGGAAATCCAAGTTGGAGGGGACCTCAAGGATCATCTGGTCCAATCTCTCTTGGAAAAAGCACAGTCTAGACAAGATGGCCCAGCAGCCTGTCCAGCTGAATCTTAAATGTGTCCAATGTTGGGGAATCCACCACTTCCCTGGGGAGATTATTCCAATGGCTGATTGTTCCCATTGTGAAAAATTTTCCTCTTGTGTCCAGTCGGAATCTGTTCTGGAGTAACTTGAATCCGTTGCCTATCCTCTTTTCCATGTGACTCCTTGTAGAAAGGGAGTCTCCATCTTTGTAGCCACCCGTTAAATACTGGAACAGGGTGATAAAGTCTCATCTAAGCCTTCTTTTCTGAAGGCTAAACAAACCCAGTTCTCTTGGCCTTTCCTCATGTGGCAGGCTTCCCAGTTCTTGGATCATCTTGGTGGCCCTTCTCTGGACCCTCTCCAGCCTGTCCACAACTTTTTTGTGTAGCAGGGACCAAAACTGAACACAGTATTCTAGGTGCAGCCTGACAAGAGCTGAGTAGAGTGGGATAATGACTTCTTTGTCTCTGCTGGTGATGGCCTTGTTGATGCAACCCGGCATCCTGTCGGCTTTCTGAGCCGCAGCAGCAGCACACTGTTCACTCATATTGAGCTCGTTGGCCACCGGGCCCCTTTCCACAGAGCTGCTCCCCTCCTATCATTAAAGTTTAAGGGCAGGAGAAGAACGAAGCACAGGCAGAACCCCTTCACATCCCCTTCTCTTCGGCTGGGCCGCGTCTTCCCTGAGGCGACCCACCGCCCAACGGCCGCCGCCAACGGCCGCCACCGCCCCTCAGAAAGCCCCGCCCTTGGCAACGCCCCGCCACGCGCGCGCAGCTCCCTCCCTCTCAGGGGCCGCCCCCTGCCCGCCATGCTCCGGTCCGAGGCGGGGCGGGCAGCGGGTAGAGGTGGTGCCCGGCCATGTCGGGAGACGGCGAGGAAGATCTGCCGGCCTTCGTGGCCCTGCACGGGGCCGCCCTCCGCGCCTCGGGGGTGCCGGCGCGCTACTGGGAGAGCCTGTGCCGCAAACTGCGTGGAGAGGTGGGTGGCCGGGCGGCCGGCGGGGAAGAGCGGCGCTGAGGGAAGCGCCTTCGGCGGGAAAAGTCCGCGCAGGGCCGGGGCGGAACCCCGGGCGCCGAAGGGGCTTCTTCCCTCAGTGAGGGGAGAGCGGCGGGGCGTGGGGGTCCCCTCTCCTCCCTTTCACAGCTCGGTGTGAAGTGGACGCGACCCCTCCAGCCCCCCCCTCCCACCCCCCCCCCGCGATGGTGAGGGGAGCCGCGGTGGGGAGCGGCTTTCCCTTTCCCCGCCGGAGGGAAGAAGAGAGCTGAGGGGTTGCTGCGGGAAAAAGCTTCGTGCCGGTTGTGTTACCGAAACTACAGCTTGAGGCTGTGAAAGAGACTGGGTGTGTTGTGCGTATCCGATGTCGTCTCATTGTTGTCAGCCTAAAGCCTGAAAGCGTTTGGGGATCCTGGTAACTGAAGATCCAGTGTTGGAGAGGGTTGATGAATGTGCCCTGAAGCGTTCAGCCCTTTTTGCCGAAGAGGAATTTAGGAAAGCAGCAGTGGTAGTATTGAAGTCATTGGCTTTTACCTGATTTTATATATATATATATATATATATGTATATATATATTTATTATTTTTTTTCCCCGTTTCTCTTCACTTCCATGCTGGTTTACCCTGTTCTCTGTCATTTATAACTCTGCAGAGCTACCTCAGCCAGCTTGTCTTGCATATGCACGAGTTACCTGTCTCAGGCTGTTTTCTGGAGTTTTTTTGGCCAGTTGGCTTGCTCGTTTATTCCTGACCCAAGTAAAAGCTGTTCAGCTCTTTCAGAAAACAGGGATGGTGGTAGAAGGTTCTGTCGATGGTTGAAATAATAACAATGCAAGAACCACTTTGTAGAGCATCTCAGAGTAGCGGTGCTATCTGACTTTATGAGGCTGAGAAAAGGAGTCATTTTGGACAAACAGCTTGTGAAGACAGGAGTTGAATTTAGAAAATTTATTTTGTTTTGGACATATGCAGTCAGCCTTTAGTGGTGAGGAAAGCTGTCTTGGATTTGTTGGAGTAGAGGAACCAGGAACTGAGGTAGGAAAGAGACAGAACCTGAAACTAGTTGTCTGGAGACTTGAGAGTGCTCCAGGGAGTCTGGAGGAGTCTACCTGGAGAAGGAAATAAGAATGAGGTGAACTTTCAGTCTTGATAAGGAAAGAGATCTGATGGGAACCTTAAGGTACGGGGAGAAAAGGGAACTAGCGGTGGGGTGCAGGAAGGCATGATGAGCAGTGGAGAAACAGATGAGATGGGATGATAAATTTGAACTGTAGGACAGTGGGAAGGAGAAGGGACTGTAGTTTAACACCCATGTCCAAGTAAACTAATTCTTGATTACTTGAACTCTTCTTTTCCCCACATGAACTTCAAAGTTGGGACTGGAGGGAGCATAGCAAGTTGTGATATAATCTGAGTGTTTATAGCACAGGGTCTGAATGTGTACTTACTGCTTTATAACTGTTGTGTGTCTGGCACTGCTAGTAACAGGACTATGTCTGTATTACAGAGAAAATAAATCTACATTCATTCAAGCATATGAATTAAGTCACAAGCTTCCTGGTACCTCTCTCAGCAAGCATACATGCAAGTGACTTGGAGCAGGGAATATCTACTGCTCTGCTTAAATAGGAAGGTATGAGAAAGGATGTATTGGAACAGGATGAAATAGAAGTATAAAACTGGTAAAGAAACATAAAGTTGCAAACAGTTGCATTGCCATATGTCAGTATTAGAAAGCTGGAGGTAGCTGGCAAACTGTGGAATTGTCCTGTGACGTAACACGGGCTGAAGATTGGTGTCCTGTGGCTGAAATTGTTGCATATTACCGGCTTTGTTGGGAGGGATGTGAAAGAACATATGACAGTAGAGCGAGAGGAGACTCATGGTCCTAATCTTTTTGCAGAGGCTAGGATGGCGAAAGGCAGGATGAAGAAAGCATATGCCCTAAGGTGGCAGGCTGCTCCTTCTGCTTCATTTTGCTTGCAGTGGTGTCTGAGCATGCTCTTTTGTGCTAAGTGTTTCAGTTCATGTGGAGAAAGAGATTCAATGATTTCATTGTGCTTAGGAAGGTAAATTAGGCTGCTGATGGTGCTTGTCTCTACTGTTGCAGCTTCTGGGTTTTATCCAGAAGAAGGGCAAAAGGATATGGGGAAGACTGGGATGTCCAGGGAAAACAACTGTGAGGAGTGCTGTGGACTGGGATGAGCTTTTGAAAGGAGGTAGAGACAACTGCAGTACCTTAATTAGAACTGGACCATGTGAAGTGGCTGGAGGAGCAGCAGTAAAGAAAGCAAAGGGAGTGAAGGGAGAGAATGAAAATGTTTTGGAAGTCTAGGTAATAAAGAGTAACTGGGGGAGTGTGGGGTGTGAAAATCAGTGCAACATGTAGCATGGAATGAGTTTCCTTGTTTCATGTGTGAAGGTAGGAGGAATTTTTCATTTGCCCTAACCTGTTGCAAAGATTAAAACTTTCTAGCATAGGACTTGGAAAATTTGCATCCATAATACAGATAAAAATCTCTCTTACATGACTACCTCTAGAGCCCAAGCCCAGGCAGCTGTTTTCCAACATACACATGTGCTTCGACATACAGAGTGAATGCACCCCCCTTCCTATGTGTACGTTAAAGCCTGCAAGAGAAGGGGAGGGTTTGGTTTTTTCATTTACCTTGAGATCTGCTAGAGCAGGTTTTCTTTTGAAAACATTATGTAACCATGATTTGAATTGGATTGCTCATTCAAAACATTGTATATCTGCTAGATCAAAAAAGCTGCTTTTATTTATTTATTTTGCATTTGACATTTGGTGTCTCTGTTGGGAAGCAAACTTTTCTGTATTATTGGCAGAAACATGAAGAACAAAACATTGCAGCAAGTTTTTTTTGGCCCTGAGATGTTGCTGGCAAAGGACTGCTTAGAGTTTCATCCTGGTTAGAAATAGAGGCTCTTAATTAATCACTAGAAAGAATGAAGCCTGATCAATATTACTAGACTTTATTTTCCAGAGCAGGGGAGGGCAGGCTCTTGTTCAGAGGCTACCTGTGGCCTTCAAAGTAGTTTGCAAGGTGCCTATAAGGAATTTGCTGAAGATGCCTGTGCATGGTAATTGTCATGACATGTGCTTGCTTTGTTATCACATTCTCTGGTTCATTAGGTTTGTTAGGTTGGAACTGCACCTGAATATGAAGAGGGAGTTATTTTGCCCAAGCATGTTTTGCCAAGTGGTTGTGCCACCGAAATGTGTTGCTATCCCTTTGCTGATTTCTAGAGATTATTACTTATTCTGGTGGAGTACTTCATGTGAATTCTCCCTATTGCATTTCAAGCAAATGGTTTTACTTTTCAAAGTGGTGGCGTGATCTTATCTGGCTGATGTTTGCCTTAAGTAGCTTAAGATTCCTTTAATGGAGCTCCTGAGTTAGTAGGGTCACAGTGTGACATACCCTCTTAAAGGGAGGGAGGGGGAAAGGAGGACAGCAGTGTCGTCCATCTGCTTATCAGGCTGTGTGTCCACACTGGTGACCAGCCACTTCTGCCAAACTGGTCAGTTCACTACTGAACTGTTTGCATTATCAATTAGAAATTTAAAAAAAAAAAGAAACCAACAAAAAAAAACTCAGAAAAAGCCACTGATTAAGGTGATCTTGAACTACTGTTCTGAGAAATGTGAATTGCTTCAGGTGAGGAATACACTTAATTTTTTCAATTTTATAAATTCTCTGTGGGGATTTTTTAACATAATTCTGCTGAAAAGGTATTAAAAGTGGAAATCTTTTGCGAAATGCAACTGCTACAGTCTCACGCTGCCGATGCTCTGTTGGAGGGAGAGATCAAAACTTTGCCTTAGGGGATTTGGAGTCCCTTCATTTTCAAGTCTTGAGTTGATATTTAATAAAATATAAAGCCAACAGCTTACCTTTAGTTGTAGGAGTTGATACTAACATTCCTCATGGGTGTTTGGTGAACAGGTGGAGCCTGTGGCAAGTGAAGGCTAATCTCTGAGTCAGCAGCTGGATCACCTCATAACACAGCTCATACAAACTCTTTAGGACACTGTCAAGCGTAGAAAGAATACATAGTGCCATACTGTAGCAGGTGTCAAGTGGGCTCAGTGAATCACACTTGCGGTTTTAATTTTCTAATGACTGTCAGTTGCTTAGCTGCAGTTTCTTCTGCTAGCTAATGAGCTTGATGAGGACAGCAGCAGGAGCAGGGAAGTGTCACTTCAGAGAGGAGCTGAATGTGTGTGTGCCCTGGTGTGCTTTTTTTGCTACCTACTATAAACCGGGATTAGCACTTGTGTGGTGAGCCAGATCAGGGAGCTGATCCAGCTGGGAATTAACCTGCCAAAAATGAATGGTGAGCACCGCTGACAGCCACACAAGGAAGGACTCTTCCTTTTGCTGGGACCTGCCTGCAGTTACATGAATAGCTGTGAATTTTACAGGCAACCGAGCAGAGACTTAAAGAAACATTGGTAGTACTGTTGTAACAGCAGGAGGCTGTGATATTGCTTATGATTGAGTAATATTATCCTCTTCTAGCAAAAGTGAAAAACTAGAAATAAATTAGAACTGCTAGCTGTTTTGATGCCTGCTGAAGTGGAAGATACTAAGTTCGTTTCTGATTCTTTTTTAAAATAGGTGTTTTTTTACTCTCCAGTGAGATTGTCTGCAAAGTCATGTTCTTTATCCTAAGAAAAATGTATATGTGGAGTTAGCCAACATATTGTTGGCATCTTCTTTTTCTATCCCCCAGCCCAAAGGAAAATGCCATCTCCTGCTCCTCAGAAGGGAATTTCAGGTGCTTGTCTGCTTGGATCTGGTCTAAGATACCATGCTGTGGCTTAAGATCTGAAGCAGGTGGTGTTTCCCTGCTGCCTTCCTCCCTTGCTAGATGTCTCTGGGCAGCTCTCTGCTTTGTCTAGGTGGCCTTGCTTTACAAATGTGGAGTTGATTTCCTCACCCTCCTGAAATAGGTATAGCAGAAATAGTTATCCCGAAGGAACACTCACTTGAACAAATAAAAGCTTGTCAATGTCTAGAAGTAATGACTTATAATAATGTGATGTTAGAGGCTAGATCTACCTGGGCTTGGCTTGTTAAACCAGTAGCTCTAGAGGTCACACTTCTAGGTTTTTTCCCCTCCTTGCTACTTTCTAATGAGATTAGATTGAGGCAAACAATTTGTCTGCTCCTGCCTGGTTCATTATGTAGCATGTGGGTGACTTGGCAAAATAACTCCCTCTGAAAGGTTTTGAAAAGTCTTGTGAGGCTTTACTTATTTTTTTTTTTTCTTCTTAAAATCATATGTTCACTTTGAAATCACGAAAGTTGTTAGCAGAGTCTTGATTCTTCAAAAGATATGCAAGCCTGCCGTTTGGCAAGATTTTGGGCAGAAGGGAAACTTGTGTAATGACCTACTTAATTTATGTAGATGAAGGTGTTAATGTCCACAGAAGGCAAGAAAGTAAACAAACCCTTTTCAGCACATTAGTACAGGTAAATGTATTGACCTTAACTTGCAGCAGTATAAGGGATCTTGCAACTCATCCAGAGGTGAGTGAGTCCGGGCGGTTCCTTGTGTAGGGAAAGAAGAGAGGAGGAGACATGCGGGGATTTCTTAACTGGTTTGGAACTTGATTGGTGAAAGCTCTTTTTCTTCAGGGACTTTAATGTACTTTAGTATGGTTGTATAGCTTGGGTAATACCTGGTTTTGCAGGTCTTAAATTGTTGATTTTAGCAAAGTTAAGCAAAGATACTCTGTTTTCAGCTTTTAAAATTCTGTATGAGGATTTCAACTAATAGATGGTCATCAGTAGACCTGTTGGTACCAAAGAAAGCAACAAAACTTCCTGCCAATATTAACTAAAGAAACTTCCCAAACAAACAGCTGTGTTAGTGTTAAGGAATAAGTACTGTAGTTCACTTATCTGTTAAATTAAAAATGCCGTTTTCTGTTGGATTGCAGTCCAAAAGTGTCTGCAAGTGCTTTTCAGGGCTGCATTGTGCATATCGGGGTACTGCCTCAACCAACTGCTTGATGTTTTGTGCACTTTTCATCTCAGATATTTGATGCTGGTGACTACTTTGGGATAATGCAAGTAGAAGAGGTGGATGAAGAGGAAGAAGGTGATGAAGAAATGGAAGAAGAATTAAAAAAGAAACCAAATCCTGGAAATGAACCTTGTTTCAAAGTTATCGTCACAAACGAGAATGGACTGCAAGCCTCCAATCCCAATAGGTAAGTAGTGATTTCAGAACTAGTGTTCAGACTTTGAGAGGTCTTAAACCCGAAAATGATAAGGACAGTTTGCTTTAAAACTTGTTTGATCCTATTCAGAAATGCTCTTTTCTTACTGTAAGACATAGCTGCCTGTTTGAGGAAAGGTGTATGCTATGAGGTGTATCTTGAAAAGGGTAGTAGGAGTTCAAGTATCTTAATGTTGTTCCTTTTTAAATCATGCAGGAAGATGCTTAGGAATTGGTTTTAGTAAACTGAGGGAGAAAATGAGGAAAAGGCAACCTTGAAATGATTTCTGCAGAAAAGAAAACCTTTGTATCTGCAAGACTGTTTGCCCTTGGAAAAAAAAAACCAAACAAAACAAAACTGAAGAAATAATTGTGACCTTCACAGATCTCAGGCTAAGGAGGTACTAAGCAGCTTCAAAGTAATGATCCGTGGACTATTAAATTTCCTCCAGTTGGCTAAAATATAATTCAAGAGTGTGATCATGTGATTGCATGCTATGCATGCATACATAATTGAATATATCAGGTTACTGTTGGCTTTCTTCAGAATGAGCTTATCTGTCATGAATATGAGACTAGTATGCACCTATAAAACTAAAAGAAAGTTGCGTAAGGAACAACCTGATGTTAAAACAGCTTTTTGTGTTCTTGATTTTAAACATAGAACAGGCTATTTGTTGTATAATAATAAAGAGCAGTGAGGTATACTCATCTGCTGGAGATGTAAATGCAATTCTGCTCAGTTCTATAAAACTTCTTTTGCCAGAATTTTAATACATTTTTAGGTCTTAATTTAGATTTTTAGACTTTGTATGTTTACTTTTGCTTCCATGAGCAAAACCAACATATAGCATGGGTATCTGCCTTTACGTGCCTGCTTTATTTAGCCTAAGTCATTGTCTTTCTAAATCTGAGAACACGCTTAAAAATTATAAAGTTCAAAGCAGCTCCTACGATAATCTTGGGCTTCCTTGCAATATTCAGATGTATGTGAATATAGGAACAGACCACCAGCATGCCTCTGTGCCAACATTTCCGAAGAGTTTAACCTTAGTATTCTCTGGATTCTTTAATTTTAAAATTAAATGAGTTTTTTTTTCCTGTATGTGGCATACAATAATTGTTCAAGGATACTTGCTGTACATGACAGTTGACATGTTTTTAACTTTCTGAAATATGGGTTGTGGAGGTGGGTTTGTTGTGGGTTGGTTTGTTGGTTTGGTTTGGTTTATTTTAGCAAGTAGAATTCAGATTTTTCTCTGACTTGATTCAGTAAGAGGGTAAAACCAAAACGTGGAGAATGTTTCTGTTTGAATAACTGTGTGGTTTTTTGTAAAAATCATGTGGCCTAAATAAGGACTAAACTTGTCAAGGGAAGCTGTGTCAGTTGTGTATGGTTTTCTTTTGGGTTATATTATTTTAAAACAATGTATTTTTTCTAAAAAGATCAGGGAAAGGAGGGAACTCCCCAAAAAACCCCACAGAGAAACAATCAATGAAGCTTAAAATTAATCTTTTTTTTTTTTTTTTTTAATAGCAAATACAGGTTTTTGGTAATCAGACCTCTCCACCTAGTTTTATAGATGACGGCTCATGACTAACAAGATCCTCAAATACTTTTGAAAAAGAATGTATTGTTTTCCTTCTTCAGGCAGGAACATCAAGTTGATGGAGTGGAGTTAATGATCAAAAGGGAAGAAACTTGTGTTCCCAGCCTTTAAAGGGAGTTAGGTTTACAAACTGAGTGCCCGGTGCTGTGTTTGTTCCTCATTTTCATGGAAATGCTAACTAATGCAAAATAAGCTTTCTAGTACAAAAACAGTGTAAGTTACGGCTGGGAGGTTGTTCCTAACCTTAAATGTCACAGTGTGTACGCAGGGAGTTACTCTGGGCATAAGAGAAGACTTAGTTACAAGGAAATGTAGCTCTTATAATCAAGTGTTCTGCGAATATATGCATAAAAAAAAAATGTTGTTGTAATGTTACCGAAATTCTCTTTAAGCATTTTCCTCATCGACCACGCCTGGACATACCGTGTTGAACATGCCCGGCAGCAGCTGCTTCACGTACCTGGCTTACTGCACAGAATGACAAATCTCATGGGAATCGACTTTCACGGGGAGATCCCAGATGAGGGCAGTATTGAGCAAGTGTTGCAGGAAATGTGGAAATACAATCAGACCTACCAGCTTTCTCAAGGGGTAAGTCTCTAAAGCCTAATTAGGGTGCTAAAAAGTTCTGAGCCATCCTGAGTGAAGACATTCTAATGTATGGTTATTGATAAAGATACATTTTCATTAAAAAAGGGCTTTTACAGTCATTTCAGAATAAAGTTCTACTTGGAAGGAGAGCAAATGCCATATAAGGCTTAAATGCACAGCAGCTTGCTACCAGCTTTCTGATGAGAACTTTGACTGGGTTTTTATATAGAGTGGAAGAGTCTGCTGTAAAGGAAGGGGGCTGGGAGGGAGAGTTCTGCTTGTATGTTATGTGGGGGTTTTCTACTCAATTTTTCTCATAGTGAAGGAAAGAACCTGTCATGAATCAACTGTCTCACATAAAAGTGTGTGTCTCGGCTATGCTTGCAGTTTTCCTCACCTGTGTAGAATGCTTTACATATTGGGGTTATATCTATACTATCAAATAATTTAACTTCCTGGTTTGGATTTGGCAACTGATTGTCTGTAATGTGTAAATGAAAACACTCTCTGCAGTGGTGACCTTTGTCAATTAAGTTATCAGCTTAGCTCACAGTAGCATCAGGCCTGAAAAATCCCCAAGAAAGGGATTTGTTGTGACTGCTTTCTCTTTTTCTTTAAAATATTTTAAAAAAATTTTCTTTTTTAAATAAAAGGGAAATCTGAACAGTATCTCTCAATCTTTCTATCCTGTGTCTTTGTTTCCCATCTTGATGTCATGAACGGCTTGTGAGTCAGGTATACGTGTTACCACTTGAAAAGTGATTAATTAAAGCTGCAGTTAAACTTGTCTTCTGTTCCCCTTTCTGCCACTGGGCTGCTTGAGTATTTTAAGTCTGATCTCTGTGCTCCATTTCTGCCTATGTAAAAAGGCAACAATAGCGCTACCAAGCAATTTAAGTTTTATTCATTCAGAATTTTACTGTGACAAGTGTTGCAGGAAGGGGTGCAACCTCAACACTCTGACAGCCAGCTGTTGTTGCAGGAGGCAGTTCTGCTGCCCTTTACTCTTAAGCTGTAAACTTCAAACTACTTTTAGCAAACTGATTCTGGTAGAAACTGAAGGAAAACTAATCCTACCAAACAGCCTTCTGCTGGTTTAGCTCCCTGAACTGGCTAGTTTGGTACAGGGGACGCAGATCTGGTAGGCAATGACTGTAGCACAAGAAAGAGGATGGGGCTGTGCAGTGGAGATGGGAACAAGCTGTTTCCAGCAGCGGCTGGATGCTAGCCTGGCTTAGCCTCAGAGTTGCAGAGATGAGTGTTACTCTGTACCTAGCACTGGCTCACAGTCTTGGCTAGAGTAGGAAACTGAGAAATGGTTGTAGGGGGTGCTGCCAGCGCCTTCTGTCTTGTGGTGCTTTTCTAGCAATTGATAGGGGCAAAAGATATCTCACTTTTCTTTAATCGCACAGACTGCAGAGGAGAAGGTTCCTGTCTGGTACATTATGGATGAATTTGGATCACGCATTCAGCATTCTGATCAGCCTAGTTTTGCAACAGCACCTCTATTTTATACACCTCAACAAATTGCTTACACTGTTCTCTGGCCTCTGAGAGACCTTGAAACTGGTGGTAAGTGTATGTCTGTTGAGTTTTTGTGTTTGTTTTTTTTTTTTTATTAAACTCAGAAGATGGGCCATATTCTTACAAATCATTGAGCACACAGACCAAAATGACTGCATATTTGTAATGCTCTCAAATGTAAAAGTTCTCTGGCTGATATTTTCATAATTTATGTGAGATAGAGGTCTTTATCAGTCAAAAAATATTGCTAATATTTTATTGAGAGAGAACTTAACTCTTGCATCACTGTCTTAATGGAACTACTGTTTCAGTCATCTGAGATTCTTTAAAAATTCCTTTGAAGTCTGTGTTTGTAGCTTTGAGTAAGAAAGTCACGTACTGGAAGTTTGGAAATGCCAGGCCAACAATTTACTCCTGTAATCTTAGTTGGGGCCACCATATGCCCCTATGATGTGGAGAAGATCAGTGTTTGGATGAGGCGATAAGTATTCAGCTGTCTGATTAAACTGACCTAAGTCAGATGGTTTCAGACTAATTTTTGTGTTGCGACGGAGGGAAGACAGGCAACACTCAATGTGAGTGTTCAGCAAGCTTCGTTTATTGAATAGCACAGTTGTCTTTTATGCTCTGTTATAATTAGCTAATACATATTCCTAATACAGCATTCTGGTTGGTTAGTCATACAAATGTCAACTCCGTCCTTGGTATTATCTACAGTTAGCTACTTCTTCTACTCCCATGCAGCTACTCCCCTCTTTCCCAGGCCTGAGCGAGCGCAGGCCTCCCGATATCATGTAACAGCTGCAGCTACAAGAGCTGGGTCCGCTGTTTCCCAAGGTCCTGCTCAACTAGCTGAATCATGTCTACGTGACCCTTTTCAGCTAGCCAGTCTTCCACATTTTTGCATCCTAAATAATACCCTTTTTAATGTAGTTCTTTTGTTATCTCTAATTTTACATTTAAATAGCAAAAGGGGTTGTGGGATTATTAACTGTTCAACTATCATTTTTATGTGATATGCCACGAAGAAGATTTTCAGTGGAGAAAGAAAGGCAGTTCCTAAAGATTCTCCTTGTTTTGCTGCAGATGAAGTGACTCGTGATTATGCTTATGGGGAAACGGATCGCTTGATCAGGAAGTGTGTTTTGTTACCATGGGTGCCTACTGAAGTGTTAGATGTCAACTGTTTTACTCCAGAGCCATCAGATGAGCATTACCAGGTAAAATTTTAATGAGTTAATATCATATTTTATCTCTCTTAGGAAGAAGCAGCGTCTAAAAAACATTGCAAGAGTTCTGATTTTGTTTCTTTCGTTACACTTAAAGATTGATCGGAGTATAGCAATTAAACAAAAAAGAGTGCAAAGAAAAGTATGGTGAGACAAGAAATGTCTTACATATAATATTTAACTGTTTAAAAACTGAGGCAACACAAGTGATCTCTAATATGTTACCACAGTATTCTGTAACTATTTTATAAGCATGCTACAAGGTACTTCGTATGACGTATCCGTCTTCCAGTTAAATATTTGATACATTGTCTCTTAGGCTAGCTGATGGATTTATTGTTGCAGCACTTCTGGTCTTGAATTACCGAAGGATTTGTTTCAGTATTTTTAGGAGTGGTTATATTTTTCAGCGTGTCTACTCATTTAATGTCACGGTTTAGAACCATTAAATATTGGAGCAGAGACATCTTTCATTTGATGGCACTATTATAAAGTGTTCATCTGTTTTGTTTTGAGCTCTCCTTTCTGCTAAAGGTTTGTGATATTTTAAGGACGTTTGTGATATTTTAAGGACATGAAGTTAATGTTGTTTGGAATGTCCTTTTCATGAACCAAGTCTGCATGAGCTTTCTTTTTAAGAAAAATGAAGAAACCTGATGCTTATGAGGTACTGGCCACTAAGGAACATTCAAAGTGCAGCTCCTAAAGATGAATCTATACCCCAACTGTTTCTTATGATGGAGGATAGGCAGAAAATGCTGGATCCAGCTTGTTATTAACAGTATGTAGTCAGAAATGAAGTTAACCTGCTTCTGCCAAATAAAGGTATACATTCAAAATAGCTAGGCTGTCTTTTAACCCAAGTCAGATTGGTTAGTTGGGATTTTGCATTTTTGGAAGAGGGATAGATGTACTTTGCATTTACAGATGAGGAACAACAGTGCGCCCATAGTTATGTCTTACAGGTGTTCTCTTGGCAAAAGTGCTTGGATCTCAGGTAAGGCAATGTTTTGCATGTGTTTTAATTCTGTTTTGTGATGATCAGGTCAAGTTAAAGAGCTGTGTGTGGCAAATGGGCAAACGGTATCCTCCTTTACCACCCCACCTTAAAAACATCTTCTCCAAGTATCAAGTATCCTTTTATTCTTTATTGTGTTTCTGCCGCTCAGCTATTGAGAAGAGATGACAGCAAAATATTGATGGTAGAACCAACCAACAGAACTTTCTTTTACTCTGGAATGTTTAACTGTAGTTTAAAGTCTTAACTGGTGACAGACCAGTGAAGAGTAGCTTAGGGTGTAGCACATTCTTAAACACAAAAATCGATGTCTAGAAAGAGATATCATGTTGCTGATGTGTCTAATTCCCCTATTTTCACATAAGCAGAGCTGCATGCACACACACACAAAAAAAAAGTACAGAGAACTTCAGAGATCTGTTTACATTATTAATATGTGAGCCAGCAGTTCTGCTGGGAAATAAAATTGTGTGGAAATATTTCTAAATGTTTATGCAAGTCATGTTTCAAAATTGTTTGCTGCTATCACTGTACAATTTCTGCAACTGCTTTGCTACTATGTGCAAATAATCACTGATGTTTAAGTGGCCTGGGTTGTTGTGGTTTTTTTACTGTAGCTAAGGATGTTACATTTGTTATTCTAGTTTTCCTTTAAACCTGAAGGCTTCAATGTTCTATTTAAAAGAATCACAGAGTTATTACAGCAACATTGTGGCTTAACTTTTACCTGTTTTTTTGTTTTGGGTGTGTGTTGTTGGTTTTTTTTGTTCTGTTACCCAATTCTGGTCTCCAACACAGACCACAAAGACTGTAACTTAATTGGTACTATGGGTAATGATTGCAGAAACTGGTGTTAGGGGAGACAGCTTCTAATGAAGTATCTGGGATGGAAGAAGTATCTCTTGAAGGGACTAGAGTAGTTGCTGTTCTGCAATAGTTCCCTGCATTCAAGTTGCAGAAAATGAATCCTCTGGTACTGCTCTGAGAATTATCTTCTTTTAAAAACACAGGCTCCCTACCTAGTCTTAGGTCACTGTAGGAATTATTTTGTATTTGTACTGTTCAGTCTGTTTTAGAAGGTGATGTCTAAGATCTTTGATTACAATTGTGGTTTTGTTTATGCTTTCCAGTTATGTATGATTTTATTCCCTCTAGCAGCCTTCAAGGTAAAGAGATATGCCTATGGCTAGACAGACGTTTCACCACTGCACCTTATGAGCAGCAACTGGAACTCTGGGAGCTGTTGCAGAACAGCAGCTACTTTAGTTTCTCAACGTGCACTTCTCCCATTGCAGAGTTTGTGAGCTACTTTCTTTGGCAGTGTATCAGCAGTGATCCAAATGTGTATTTCCTTCTATCAGTTAGAGGTGTTGTAAGAGATGGGGCGAGATTTTTTTCAAGCATGTTGAAAAATCTTACTGCTGAGGACTGCAAAAAGCCTTTTGCTCATTTTTACAGCAGCAGAATTAAGTTCCAACTTCCTATACTTTTTTAGATATCTGTAATAAAACATCATGGCTGAATGGTCAATCTTCCATCTTGTTGGAAATACAGTAACTTTGTTTTTTACCACATATGATTGTCTGCAATTTGATATTTTGTTTAATGCTTAGAAGAAACAGGAATTTCTTGGACTGCTTTGACAGTGTTCATAAGCCCTGGTCTCAAAGCCATATTTCTTGTTCTTTCTTTACTAATATCCTCTTACCTCTGATTCCCCTCTGCCTCTGCTCTTGCACTGATTTTTTTTTTTATTTTTTTTTCTGAGCAGCATATTACACAACATAATATATTTCTCAATATTACTTGACATATTTCTCAAAATGCAGCTTTGGCAGAATTCACTTGTGCCAATGAGACATGCAGATGGACTGTCATTTTTACTGTGACTACAAATGCACCTCTATATGTTATGTAAATACTTACATGGAGATAAGGAATTGCAGAAAATGATCTGTAAAGGTTTATAATTTGAGAAAATTTCAGCAGGGTAAACTTCAACAGGCTATTGCTAATAAAACACTTGGACGAATATTGAGTCATACAGAATATTTTACCTGTAGCTTCTCCTTAAAGATTGTGTTTGTTTTTCAATCACTTATTTTATAAACATGATTATGCACACTTTAAAATTCAGTTTGGTCTAAGCTGCTGTTCATATCTGCTGAATATTGTGGAGTTTGACCTAAGGCTGCTCATTTATTCTGCCTAGTATTAACTTTTTGTGGGTTTTCTGTTTTTTTAGACTATTTTATCAGAAAACAAGGAAAAACTGCCCATAGCGATAAACCCACCAGTTTATGACAAAGACAAAGTTTTCAAGTACGTATCTGCAAACAAAATGCTTTCTTACCAAGAGTGAGTATAATAATTGCAGTGTGCTGAGCCTGAACTGCCTTTTCCAGCTTTGAACAACAGAGGCAAGTAAGATGTGTTTATATGTTGCCAATTGCTTAAGATTTTGACTTACTAGTTGTTCTTATTGGATGCTTCAGTGTAAATGAATTTACACTTACAGAATTTCTAAAAAAAATTCAGATTTTTTTTAAATAAGTGTCACCTTCTGGGTGAAAGACAAATTGCATAATTTTGTAATGCTGTTTTCACTAAGGAGTATAACTAAATTATATAAGAAAAACCGAAGATTTCTCCATAGGGGTACATGTGCTTCTCTGTGCTATGTGAATATAACAGACTATTCCCCTCCTTCAAATGAGATTGCCAAACAGGAATCTTGTCAAAACCTGGGATGTTTTAAGTTGGATTTGTTCCTAACTACAAAAATGGAGTGTATGTTGTGAAACTGTTTCAGAAGAAAGCTGGGAGAACATTGCAAAGATAAGGGATTTTTGTGAGCAAAAGCAGTGGCACTGCATGGCTAGACTGCCTTATTACTAGTTTTATTCCAGAAAAACACACTCTTATATAGCATGTGCTGTGAGTTGCACTCTAAGGTGTTTGTAGTTGGACACTGGGTTCCGAGTTCTTACTCGCAATATTTTGCTTAAGGGATGAAGTTAGGCTACAATGTATTTGGTTGTGTTGAGGGGATTTGTTATGCACTAATTCAACTTTACTTGAGAAGAACTATTGAAAATTGAAGTCACTTTGAATTGAGAGGCATTTGTTAACTTGTTTAGTGGTAGTTTGGATTTCGTTATGCAGTTGTAATCTCTGGTTACAAGACTGATGAAGAAATAGCTTTTGCTTATCCTCACAGTGTACTTGCCTGTATTCCAGATAAGGGAGCCAAAGGTAGATGCATTCTAATGGAGATGGAAAGAAACAGTGAGGTTGTTGGGAGATGTCGACTTATTTTTCACTGCTGCCTGTGAATTTTGCATCTCATGTTTCAGGTGAATGGCATTCACATCAGGGAAGGATGGGGAAACACATGTCAAATCCTTCCTGCTCTGCTTCTAAGGAATGTCATCAACACTCTATGTACTCCTAAGGGTTTTCCTCTCTTCTTCTTTATCCAGTCTGGAGAGGAGAAAGGAGAGCAGCATAGCCCCCACAGGAGGCCAGAAGGTCCTTCTGGTTTTCTGAATTTAATCTACCGAAGTTCCTTCAGGAGCAGGATAGCATCCCACTAGGTCCTGGTGACCTAGTGGGAACTGTGGTCTTTCAGTGCTTTTGGCCTCTTTCAAAGCCTTAAAACTTTTAAGGCTGCCACCATGGACAGGCAGATGGGAATGTGTGAAGCTGGGTAGATGTGTGTAGCCTGTTAATGTGTATGCTCTGCCGTGTGTATTGTCACTGTTGTAGGGAATTTGGAAGAAATTAAATGCACGAGGTTGCAAGGTTTAGAACCTGGGACAAATTCTTAGTCATCTTGTCTCCAAGTAGAGCTAAGACAGAGAGTGGGAAGATGAAATAAATGTTTAACCTGAATCCTGAAAAGCAGGGGAGAAAGTACATGTAGTTTGATATAACAAAATTACAGGTTCAAATAGGTCTTATAGTGCTAATAGTAACTGCTGCCCTAGGGACATTGTTCTATCCAGCTGTGCTGATTGCTGGCTCGAAAAAAGGGTGGATAAAAGAACTAAATGTTTCAAAGACAAAATTCACATGAAAAGTTCTTCCAGTGTGTGTTGGGCTTGATCATCTCTCTTGATCTTCTCTTTCATGTTTCTCTTCACCTACATCAGTCATTTTTTTAAGATGCCCAAAGAGCTGTTATGAGACGACAGCTCTTTCTTTTTATCAGTCTTGTCAGCTCTGTGCTTTGGAAGTTGATTCTTATAACTGCTGCTTAGCTTTAAATGCTTTGAGTAAATTAAGTGACATCTAACATGTTTTACCTTATTTGTGCTATTCCTCTGAATATCTTCTTTAATCCCAGACTTTGTAGCATCCCTACTAGGACTTCTGTATGACAAGGGGCGGGGGGGGGAATCATTCAGGAAGTATGGTTAGTTAGCTTCATTAGTTCAATGTGTCATTGATGTTGGAATGAAAGGTCCAGAGAGTAAGTTGGCTGATACCACAGTATTGCAGTGTAGAGGTTCTGTCATGTATCAAACACAAAATGGGACTTGGTGCATTTCTGATCTGTCTGTATTTTTATGTATATATGTGGATGTGTATTATCAGAGTAGACATGAGAATGTGTACCAACTTAACTAAAAACAAAGGAATACCATAAAGATCCTACATATTCGTTAGATAACAACAGAGGAATCTCCCAGTAGCTGTCAAGTGCCTGCCCTTATAGTCTGTGTTTCTTGAGGTCTGATTTTTTTCAAATGTATATGCTAAAGTACCTAAAGGAATCTGACCACTAAACTGAGTGATATGCGTGGCAGTGAAATACATTGCTTTTTATGTAGTGTTTCTCTGAAATTTTCATTCTCGAAATCAAATAGCTGCCTTCCAGAACCTATGTCTGTCCCAGGACTTTTATGGTAAGAGGATTGTGTATAGAGCAGATGGAGTAATTTAAAAACTTGGAACGAGTGGAATGGCCTTATTTTCCCTCTAATCTTAACCTCCATCAGCTTATTTCAGTGGTCTTCCTACACTTGGCAAAGATGATTGAGCTTGCCTGTTGCTTTTGTGCTGCATTTTTGTGTTCTATGAGCAAGTCTTAAGATCCAAAGTGATCTGGCACATGAGTTTCTTAGCAAGACTCCAAGATTAAGAAAACAGACTTCTTATTGTTAATGTGAGTAGCACCTCTGTGAAATCTTGTGTATAGCTGTAAGCTACTGGGGAAAATAATGTCTTAATAGTCTTTGATATTGATATAGAAGATACCACTGTCTTCTGGGTACCTATAAAGGCAGCGCATTGTTGTAGTGGGAAATTTTTGAAAGAGAAGCATTAGCTTTTTAGGAAGGGGTTTCTTTGTTTTTAATACTTAACTGGGGAGGAAAAAAGTACCAGCATCTGTCTTTAAGCCTGATGTTTGGAGTGACCGAATGCAGGTCACTGCTTGCATTTTTGTGTGGTATAGAGCTTATGTAGAGCGTTTAAGTGAATTAACACTGAGAGGAAATGGATTTTTGGATGTGGAAGAGGAGGTGACCCACCTCTCGGCTGAATCCCCAATTTGTGTAAAGACCACTGCTCTTCACCTGAGAAAAGTAGCTGGTGCCAGCCAGCAGTAGGAGTTTCTTGCTAAATGATGTGCTTGGAAACATGGAATAAGAAAGGTGGGGAGAGGGAGCCAGGGCCGGGGCAGTGGAGAGGAACCACTGATTAAATGATGTCTAGGGAATGATGTGGAATAAGATTTACTGGACTTATCAGATGCTGCCAGGCTTTCCAGGTGTCCTTCCATGCTGTGTAAAGCCAAATACCTTGGCCTCAGGCCTTTGTTACAGCGGCATTTTTCATTCCATGTCCTCTTTCTGACTGGAGTAAGGGAGTTTGCCACAGGGGTTATGTTTTTGTTTGGTCTTAAGCACAGATCAGTCCGTTTTAACGCCTTGGGTTATAGTTCAGCCTCATCGTTACCCTAGTTGGAAGAGTTGTTGTGAGAACCATCAGTTGATGAACCAGATGTTTCAAAGGTATTTGCTGTAGCTGCAACTGGAGGGGAAGGAAGCCTTACTCTTTTGTATCCCAAGGATCCCCTACTGAGATACTTCCACTAATTTCAGTAACAACCTTTTTTGAACTTTACCTGTAAGTGTGTTCAAGGTCTTTAGTAGTTCATATGCAAAGGAGTACTTTCTGTGACTCTTCATAGCTCCAGCGTAACACTAACTTTGAACCGAGGTTTCACTTATGTCCTGGAGGAAGCAACTGTAACTGGACTGCTTTTGCAGATAATTAACCACATAATTGTACAGCCTTAGCCCAGCTTTATTCCAAATACATAACATTATACAAGGGATTGGAGCATCTCCCTTATGAAGAAAGGCTGAGAGGAGACCTTATCAATGCCTATAAGTATCTCAAGGGTGGGTTGAAGGAGGAGGGAGCCAGACTCTTCTCAGTGGTTCCCAGTGACAGGACGAGGGGCAACGGGCACAAGTTGGAACATAAGAGGTTCCACTCGAATATGAGAAAGAATTTCTTCACAGTGAGGGTGATAGAGCCCTGGAACAGGCTGCCCAGGGAGGTTGTGGAGTCCCCTTCTTTGGAGATTTTCAAGACCCACCTGGATGCAGTCCTGAGTAACATTCTCTAAGCAATCCTGCTTCAGCAGGGGAGTTGGACTAGATGGTCTATATGGTCCCTTCCAACTCTAAAAAAATTCAGTGAAATTCAGTGAAATTTATCCAACCACATTGCTTTTTAGAATGAGTGTACCAAACTGCACATACCAACTGTATGCTTGGCTCGGTTTTACTCTTTTACTGAGCTGGAAACCAGATACTGCTCTCATAGCCTGGATTGGAAGCTGGGAATCCTGAAGGCTGGCATTCCAGCACTCTGCCACAAAAGGTTGTCCAATATGTTGGCAAAATATTTCCAGACCGTGCTGAAGGAGCTTAATCGCACCAAGGAGAGAAATAAAAGGGAAAAAAAAAAAACAAACCAGCAACCAAAACTATTTCTGCTCCCATTTATAGAGTTGATTTAACAAGCAGAATAGATCTATTGTGTAATCTGATGATCCTCTTGCTACTAAGACCTATTAGCTAAGTTTGGATGCAGACTTGTGTCCTTGTGAGATCGATAACTCATAGGGTGTGTTTGTAAGGAATTCATGTGGGGCTGTATGAGGAACTTTAAATTCTAGTATGTTGTGTGGCATGTGTTCTTGCATGCATATTTGTGTAGGGGTATTGGATGCTTCAAGACTTTGTTACAGCATTATAAGGCCTTTTATCTTCAAGTCACCACTTTGATTCCCTTTTGCTTCAGCAAGAACTAAAAGTTGCTCCAAACCATTTGGATATTTGGGTAGTTTGTATATGAAATGGGTTTGGAGGAACTTGTACTGGATCCTGTATACCAAATTTGGTATTGTACTTTTTCCTAGTGTTCAGACTTAAAAGGAGAAACCAAGAAGCCACATAGTGCAGGAAGAAATGCTGGTGGGGCTGTATAAAGATACTAACTTTGCTCTGTTGTAACAGCGGGGAAAGATTGGTAACTTCTTTCAGCTGGGACGCCAGGCTGACTCTCTTCATCTACAATGAAGTCATCTCTCTTAGTCTTAGGCTCCAGCATATAGTATAACCGTTGTAGTATGTCACACATGGAGTTATGCAAAACATCTTGCATACTTTTCTTTTTGAAGAATTTATTTCCCCCTGTGACTGGGCTATTTTTATGGTTGATCGTTTTGAGAAGTTTCTCTCAGGGGAATATATTTTCCAATTGGTTAGTAGCAGAGGAGGAGAGGAAAGTTACATGACTGATAAGAATAGATCTGGAGAGGAGGAAGAATATAGTGGTTTCTTATGGAAAAAATTAGCAGTTGCGAGTCTGTTGAAATCTTCCCTTACCATGAGAACTGCTTTCTATGTCTGTCTTGATTTTGAGTCATCATGCTGAATTCTGAATTAAGTGGCCTCACTTTAAGCTGTAAAATTATCAAATTAACCTCTATTGCTATCTGCTCATTTTAATATCTAAGCCAAGTCACTGGTTTTATTTGAGAAGGGAATTTCCTAAGTGTGCAGCATCTTGCCTCATTCTTGGTTGTGTTCAGTAATGCATATCGGGTTTGGGTTGGGGTTTCGTGTGGTTTTTTTAATTGGGCTGGGACAGGATTTGTATTAAACCTCAAAGCTGTGTGTACTTCCTGCACATATCTAATGTACATACTTTCATATGTTTTGGTTTTTTTTGGAAACGTCTCTGTGTGTGTGAAGTTCTGAATAAATGAAAATAGTCTTCTGAAGCTACTGAGTAAAACTGACAAGATTTCCTATGAGTTGCTTTCTCATGGATGATAGCAGGTTGATTTTTAGAGCTCTTCCAGCAACGAAGGGCTTTATAAGGTCTCTCTTGCTCAAGGACTTTTCATAGAATAGTGAATTCATGTTACTGCTTCACTGTCAGATACTTGGTCATTGTCTTCTGAACTGCTGTTTTTGTGAAGTTGTAGGAGGTAAACTAGCCTTGATATTTCTGTCTCAAAATACAGGTTTTTTTTTTTAATCTGTTCCACTTCAATTTAAGATGTTTCTGTGGGTTAAGAAGAGATTGTCGCAGATAGTGTACATTGGTAAAGCATAATTCTTGTAGAAAGCTGAGATTAAAACTTTTTTTCTGTTCGAGCATGGGTTGATCAGTTTCAGAAACCAAAGTGATGTGTTTCTTCGTATGCCTTTTTCTTCTTCTAGGGTTTTCACAGACATTCAGCAAGTCCTCAACAGCCTGACACATCCCCGTTTTGTATTCACAGACAACGAGGGAGAAGCAGACATCCTCTACAACTTCTCACACTTCAAAGATTATAGGTTGCAATTTTTCCTCTGATAATACAAATTCTTTCTTTGTTGCAAAAACTGTGTTCCCAAAGGCCTCCCCAACCTTCCTCCTTTACCCAACAATTTCTTTTTTTTGTAGGAAGCTAAGTGAGGAAAGGCCTGAGGTAATGCTGAATCAGTTCCCATGTGAGAACCTCCTGACTGTCAAAGACTGCCTGGCATCCATTTCTAGACGAGCTGGAGGACCAGACGGGCCAAGATGGTTGCCTCGTACTTTTAACCTCCAAACAGAATTGCCTCAGTTCATCAGCTACTTTCAGCAACGTGAGAGAAGGTGGCTTGTTTCCACTTTCTTACATTTTGTGCTTTCTTGATCCCACTTTCCTCAAAGACCAGTACCCTGCATTTTGAGCTTGGCAGCTGTTACACCACCATAAGTTTGTTCTTGCTGCATTAATGTTCAAGTGAATTTTACCTGGGAAGTGTGAGCTGCTTAGGTATTTTCTTTATTGTAAGAGTAGTTAAGCAATGCATTTTGAAACACAAACTTCGCCAGGATTTGAATACAGATTTGAAGGCTGCTGCTTTTTGTCTGGTCAAGATCTTACCTCTTGTATTTAACAGGTATACGAAGGATCAAAATGTGTTTGCAACGTATGTTGGTTTGTTGCATTTTTTTCAGGGGACCAGTAGCAGTTGTTCTTGCACTTGAGCCAGAGTGGAAAACGTTTACAGTTAAAGTGCTTGAGTTCTGTAAGGTTGTGAAAGTAAAATTGAGGTTTAGCATTAGTCTAAAGCAGCTGTGGAGCTTTACAGTTTTAAGTCCACACTCTTTCTGTTGCTACAGCTGCCTTGGAGTGGATGGAAACTAAGATTTTTCTTCTGGTAAGAGAGAAAGAGAGCATTAGGTACTGCTAGTGGAATAACCTCTTTTGCCTAGTATGGAGTATTCTGGTGGAACGGTTGCTTCTTTGGTGACGCTTGCTTATGGTGCCATCTGCCAGGCATTTCGTTTGGCCTTTCTTTGCTCTACATACTTTGTTATTGACTGGCATGACCAGGAGAGAGCGCTCCTTCCATGTGTCCCTAGCGTGTGGTGCTTTAATTCCTTTTTAATACCAAGGATTGACAGTGAATGCAATGTGTATGTAGGGAATGGGAAGATGGAAGTAGGAATTTTCAGATAAATAAAACAGGATCTCTTAAGTTAACATCGCTAACTTCAGCTCAGTTTATGCTGTTTATCATGAAGCTCAAGAAGTTTCTGAGGATGCTTTAATAGATTGAGGAAAGGAAGACATCGTGTCATCCTGCCCTTAGTCAGAAAGATACATTGAAAGACCAGCATGTTGCCTGCTTTTCTCAAGGATATTTCACAGAATTTTGCCCCTTGAGGTGACTAGGTACTAGAAAGTGAGAAGATGGTGGTGTGCTTTCATTTTCTTGCAATATGAACTGCTGAGATATTGTGTGATTTCTTCCCAAAGAGATGAGTTACGGTGTCATTTAATATGAATGATTTGAAGATGTTATTATGGAATCAACTTGGAAAATTGCATGATACCCTGCCAGAATGTTCTCAGACTCTTGGCAGAATGATTTCTGCAGCATGACCTGTGCCTGTTCACAATGATGCTGTCCTGTTGATGGGTTGTTTTCCTCTTTTGAAGGAGTCAAGTGCAGAAGAAGGAAATAAGCAGTGAAAGCCTAACTGAAAAGATCAGTGAAAGCTACCGCTGCCTTTTCTGCCCTTAATGCCTAAGGCCTAACGCTCCCAGCTGTCAGTCAAAAGTCCTTAGTTTTTGCACTATAGCCCACATAAATAAAGTATTTATTCAGGGGAGTATGTAGATCAGTTCAAGTGGATGTTCAGACACATGAATGAGGTGGATACTTACAGGCATTTGCTTCTCTCTCTTTCTCTTTCTCTCTCTCTCTTTCTCTCAGAGGAGAAGACAATCACTGGATATGCAAACCATGGAACTTGGCCAGAAGCCTGGATACCCACATCACCAACAGCCTTAACAATATCATCAGGCATAGGGAAAGCAGCCCGAAGGTTAGAGAGCATGGATTTGAATGTGATTTAAGGGGAAGAGCTGAAAAAACTGCTTCATGAAAGGAAGTCTGAAAGTACAAAGAAGGAAATTTATTTTCTTCAAAAAATAAGCATGCAGTTTCAATCTTTTGGCCATAAGCATACAGTTTCAGTCAATTCAGGATTGATTCAGATTCAAATTGGTCAGCTCACAAAGAGCCTGGTGTTTTCTTATTTAAAAAAAATATAACTTACCCTGACAGTAATGAATACACCAGTGTGTTGCTGCTTTAACGGTAATCTTCAGACTGGCAGATGAACACACATTAGCTATTGTTAGTGTTGGTCATAAATTTTGGTACACTGTTGCTTCTGTCCCCTGGTTGATCACTGTTGCAGATCTACAGCTCTACTCAGTGGCACAAAGTACTGTCTTTGCTAACAATAGATGAATCATGAAGCTTTTTGTAGGACGTCTGCAGTTGTACCTCAGAGTGTCACTTCAGCTTTATTTCTGTTGGTGTGTGGACTGCACATATTTTCTGGAATGCAGAAATGCACAAAGAATTGCTTCACATTTCTAGTTCAAAACAACAAGGTCCACAAAATTATAAGTAAATTAATTTTGTGATTTTTTTTTTTTTTTAAAATGCATACATTCTGGCCTCCCACTTTCCCCACCCTGATGTCAAAGAGTTTGATAAAAGGTACCTATTTGCATAACAACATTGTGTATTCATGCACATTTCTAAAGAAAAACTGAAAAGCATACAAGGATACCTTAAATCATCGAGATCCAGTGACGCTTTTTTTCATTTCAGTTGAATTATCTTTACTGTGAGTGTTTTTCCTTTGTTGTAGGTAGTGTGCAAATATATTGAGAATCCAGTCTTGTTTCACCGAGAAGATGTGGGGATGGTTAAATTTGACATCCGTTACGTTGTATTGCTGCGGTCCATAAAACCACTCAAGCTGTATACCTATGATGTATTCTGGCTGCGCTTTTCAAATCGGTAATTACGTTCTCCTCATTAGTGTGGAGGGGCTTAGAATTAAATCTGATACCTTGGAAACTAAGGAATTGTTTTATTCCCTAGGGCATTTTCACTTGATGACTTGGATGACTATGAGAAGCATTTCACAGTCATGAATTATGCTCCCGGTGTAACATTAAAGCAGGTGAGCAAACAGTCCAAAACATTCCCTCACCTTTCTGTTGTTAGAAACTCTTCCAGTGCCTCCTTTGTGACTCTTGCCAAATAACCTATTTTACATCCATTTAAACAAGCAAGTCAGTATGTTGAAAGTACCCTAAGTCCTGAGCAACTATTTTCCTAGACTCTTCCCCCCTAAACATCTGTGACTTATCTAAGGTAACACAAAGCTAGATTCTGAATGTAAACGACATGGATAGAGATCAGCAAAAGAATTATTAAAATGGCACCTAATCATTGTCAAAAGACTTCATTGTGATCTTCTATAACAAGAAATACTGGAACAAGGAAGGTAGTCGGGGAACTGTCTAATTCCCTAATTCTCTACCTGGGTTTGTATAAATGGCAAAAAATATTTGATGTTCCATTCTCTTTTCATTTGATTGTTCAGTCATTCCCAACCAAAACAGTCTTTGATGTTGCTAAACTGTTTTAGGTACACTGTGAAGAATTTATTCCTCTCTTTGAAAAACAATATCCTGAATATCCTTGGACAATGGTACAAGTAAGTCAGCAATTCATCTTTCTTGTGTAAATGTTCATGGATTCTTTTTACTCAGCAAACTAACTTTTTCAAAAGTGTGGTGTTTTTTTCCCTCGTAAGATATACTTCATGTGTATCAGTTCCACGAAGGACAACAAATGTTAACCTTTCTTTTAGAAGCGTTTATTAACTTAGCGGAATTCCCTCTCAAATATTTTGTTGTTAGCATTTGAGAATTTTATTTCATGATTATACTATAAGAATTCTGTATATTAGACTTAGTAAGTCCTGACTACCCTCAGGATCCTGGGAGAAGGATCTTTTGCTTTTTTGTTGCGAGTTCCATCTTCTTTTGCAGAAGGTTGCCAATAATCTAAGCCCATGGTTGTGAAGACTTTTAGTATTTCATGCAAAAAGGCAGGGAAGTTCAGAATATCAAGTGTGCTGATCACTACAGTTGTTGCTCACGTGGTGTAGAAAAGTTGTTTTCAAAGCCTTCACTATTCTTCAGCAGAACATTGATTCTGAAAAGTTGAACCAGTGAAGTATTCAGGCTCTTGCCTCCTTGGTTCCAAACAGCTTCACAAGATAAGAAGCTGTCAGAACAAGTAGGAAACTAAAGTAAATAGGAAATTACAGTATATGGTAATTCCAGTGAAATGGCATCACAGATTTTGATTTATCTATTTTAAGCAGAGCTGTAGGTCCAAAGATCTCCCTGCACACTTTCAGGTTTGCTTGCTGGGCAAGCTGGGATGTGCCCAGCTGTGCTCAAGTAGCTGGTGGAAATAAGCACTGCCTCTGCTCCAGGAGTACTGTGCTTGAAAGGTTACACTGCCAGATTGGATGGTGCATTTGTGTACTGTGGCATATTTAAAGAAACCAAGTGTCTTTACTTAAAGACCCCTCCTCTGCCAACATAATATCTCAGCCAGTAAGTTAGAACCCCTGTTTATGAAATTAAATCTTTCCTGTGAGACTGCAGTGCAGAATTTGTAGCTGCTGTCCCAGCTTCTCTGTTGGTGAGCTGGCCAGAGGCCTGACCTTAGTCATTGCATTATGTCTTTTCACAAGAAAAACAGATGGTTCTCTAATACTAGGGCATCTTTTATCTGCGAAGAGGAAGCTCCAAATATTGTAGTTCCATAAAACATGCAGGAAGGTGGATGAGGGCCTTCTTGTTGACTGTTGCCTGTAATTCATGTCTGAAAGAAAAAGCTGAACTCGAACAGAACATGGACAAAACTGAGTTGTTGCATCCTTCCATATTTATCAGGAGCTAGAAGATGCAGAATGAAGGGTAGCTGAGCATTTATACGTGCATATGCTTTCAAAAGTGAATAAATTACCCAACTGAGTTAATTTCCATAAATTAATTTACATCAGTTTTAACTAGAACCTCACATCCAATCAATGATACTCAGAGTATGACAGGCTTTGCAGCATTAGGTTTAAAGTATTCTAGAAGAGACTATAAGGGGTGAAAAGAGAGACATTAAAATATGTAGTGTAGGTTACCCAAAGTAGTCCAGTGTGCAGAATAGGAAGCGTTACACCATCTTTTCATTTGCAGAAGGAATGGTTCATTGCAGTATAAACTCAATGCCAAAATTCACACCTGTGTGTTCTTCCTGTTTTATTTCACTGTCACTTTGGATATCTGATTGTTTCTCAAAATACCAACGTAGTATATTCTTAAAGTCTCCATGTCCCCACCACCCTTTTCAGGGGAGGTATAAATGGATAGAAGACTTATCATTGTGGAACAAAACAGCTAGAATACAAATTAATAGGCAGAAAAAAGCCAGAACTTCACAGTTGTACTGCTGGTGTTCACAGAACGTTCATGGGTTTTCTTTTTCCCTTCCTCTATGCAATAGGTGCAATACTGTACATAATGTCTGACAAGGGGGTTAATTCTAGTATTGAATGCCCTGTTTACAGGACTTCTGTAGTACTGATTTGCTCTCCAGAAAAGTCCGTGGATATTGCCAGGTGCTTGGTGCTTTCACTGTATTGTCTTTAGGTCTAATTGCACGTTTTGAAGCTAATACTGTGTGGATTTTCATCTGTTGGCTAGTGTAATTTATACAAAATCTTTAAAAATCTGTATGAATGATGTTATTAAAAACATGTTTATTGCTTTTATGGAATCTCACTTGTTATTCAGAGATCTTTTTCTGTTATTAGGCAAATATTTTTAAGGCATTTGCTGAATTGTTCCAAGTTGCTTCAGCTAAACCTGCACCTCTTGGCATCTGCGATTACCCATCATCAAGAGCAATATATGCTGTTGACTTGATGCTTAAATGGGACACCAGCAGAGATGGTGAGAAGCTTGTTTCTTTGAATGTTCAATTCTTTATATTTGTGGACCTTTCGAGAAACTTACTACTTCTGTCAGAACTCTGTTTATCAAGCAGTGAGAGCTGCCTGCACTGTGCCTCCCACTGATATCTGCAACTCCAGATACACTTTGATCTCTGGGGTTAGCATCTGCCAAGCTGGTTAACAGGAATGATGGGGGACCTGTTAACTGTGCTTGGCTGAGTCCTTGCTTCCCTTGTGCCTCTGCTACTGACATTCTCTGTTTAAAAAACAAAATAAAACAACAACAACAAAAAAAAACCCACACATAAAAAGCCCAACTGTACAGCAATCCACAATCTAGTCACTCTGACAGCAGCAAGTTTTCTTACCCATTTATGGTGAGAGAATGTCTGAAATACCTGTCTCTTTGTGAAAACCTTAAAGAGACATCTTAGTGTCTGCGGCTTCCAGACTTGGGCTGGTGTCTTCAATGCACAGTTACTTATTAAAGCAGGGAAGGGACCACATTCATCATCTCAGTGCTATTGATGTCCTCAGGACCATCACTCAGTTGTTGCCAAGTCTCTGCAAGAACATGTATGCAAGACCACGTCGCGTTAGTGCCACAGCATCGCTAACTACCTGGAGCGTTTCTTCCAGTCAGTTTTGGAGGACTGGCAGTAAAATTTACCAAACGGGGTGAATTTGTTTTTATCCCACCAGGAGGTTCAAAACCATTCTGTCAGCATGCCCAACCCAGACACATGTCTCTTGTAGGTAGAAAAGCAGCAGAGCCGCCAACACAAAAAGGACTGTTGGGGGATTATTAAACAGAACTGAGTGTACTCTTTTCTTGTAACATTGTGGTCCATGGAACACAGAGAAATTAATTGCTCGTGCCCAGGTTTGCTGGAGGAGTGATTAGATGGGTCAGTGCCCCCAACCCTCTGCTGTAGTGGCTGATTCTGTAAATATTGAATCACTTTCATGGAAGGAAATGACTGAGAGGCAGGGTAGAATTGAGTCTTAGCTGTTCAGATCAGGTGGAGCAAGGGTGTGAATTTGGGTCTGCTTCATCCATGTTGAACGCTCTTTCACTTGTCTTAGGCTTGTCTTGAATGGAAGAGACAAAGCAACTCACTCATATAACTAACTCAGGGAAAACTAATGCAGTAAAAGGACCAACCTCACATTACAGCCATGGCTGTACATGAGCTGTGCAGGTCCCTAGCCTTTGGGAGATGCAGGCATGGGTGCAAAAGTCACAGCTGTGATGCTGTAGGCAGCCTATGGACAAACAGGTTAGTTGTTTCTGTGCAGAGCAGAGTATGGTTTACCTATGCATCAGACGCTTGCACACTCACAGTGTCAACACCAAACAGGAAATAAAATCTTTCATTTCTCTTTGCACAGAATGCATTTGATTCTGAACTGTACTGATGAAGTTTTAAGGGAGAATTAAACTTCCTGGCTTCCCTTTAGGAGCGAGATGAAGTGGCAGGTGGGAGTGGCTTAAGCGTAAAGGAACAGGACTGCTAGAACCGGAAAGGTCGATTTCTAAGAGCTTTAAGAAAGGAAGGTTTGTACTGAAATGTAAAAGGATAAGCAGAGTTTTCTGGAAGATGTTTCAAACTGTCAAGCAAGACAGCTGTATCAGGGAAATCCTATTACATTGTTGCAAATTCTCATTCCAAATGAGGCGTTGGATTAGCATAGTGATGGAAGAATCTGTTAGATACTTGTCCTCTGGGTAATGATGGTAGAACACAGTTCTGTCCCTCCAAAAAAAAAAAAACCCAACCCAAACCTACTGAAACAAAAACACTCTACTACCATGCCATCTTGGGTCATAAAAAATGGGGTTTTTTCAGTCATTTTCTATAATCTGTGGTTTAAAGACAGGTAGTGATTCAGGTTCTTTGTAGAACTTGTATTAAGACGCAATGTCTGTGTTCCCCTTTACAGGGAAAAGAATTATGCAGCCTCAGATCCTGGAGGTGAACTTTAATCCTGACTGTGATAGAGCCTGCAAATACCACCCTACCTTTTTTAATGATGTCTTCAGCACCCTATTTCTGGATGAAACAGACAGCTGCCATGTGACGTGCATTGTCTAGCCACAGGAGGCTTGACTCTATTAATTTCCTTCCCAGATATGCTTAACAGCAAGATTTATATTTCAGTTCTATGAGCTGCTGATGCAACTATTTTCCTATACTGGTAACCTAGGAAAAAAAAATTTATATTAGAAGAATATGCATATACTATATACTGTATTGATAATCATTTTGTCTGCATTTTCCTTGTCTTGCTTTGTTCTATGAATCATCGGTTGTGTTGACCAAATGTCGTGTTTATTGAATATGGGAGACCTCAAAATAGGACAGTAACTGGAGCAATTGACTTGTTTTTCAGGTAGCCTGCTTGCTTGCTGGGAAACATTGCACAGGTTCCCCATGTCAACATTAAAACTGTAATTTACTGAATCATGTTGGAGTTTGTGTATCTCTTTCTTATCTATCCCTCTGTTATTCAGAGATCTAAAATGTTCTGATGGGAAATGCAATGAATGACTAGGGTAATGAGATTAAAGATTTAATGGCTCTTCCAATTTTTCTTACTTAAAAAAAAAAGGTAAACAAACCCTGCAACATCTAGGAACCCTGTACTGCTGGCTGTCCTAGCCTGCCCCTTAGAGAAACTAGATTTTTTTTTTTTTTTTTTTGAGAAGGGGTTAGGCAGAAAGTAAGAAGGATGCAATGTCTAGAGCAGCACAGGTGAGCAGAAGCAGCCTTGAAGGAATGAAAAGGATCTGGGACATTGTGCTAGAAGTCCAAGCAAACTTTGGACTTCAAAGTTTAGGGCCTAAAATAGAGATATTTGAGAGTGGGGTGTCAGTTTGGAAGTAATTGTTCCTAATCTCTCCTCCTTCCTCACATCAGGGTAACTAGCTGAAATTTAGCAATTTTAGTCTGTGTTTATGTCGCTTTGTATGTATGTACAAGTTGTGAAAATTCTGCTGTCCATCATGAAATATGTATTATATGTGTAGTATTTCTTTAACTTAGTTGCAGTAATTGGATCTGCTTGAGCACAAAGTACAGTTATAAAATGGTATAAATGTTCTAAACCTTGCTTCAAGTTTTGCAAATATGCAACGTGTTGTACTTCATGATCAGGAAGGGAGAGGGATATTTTGGGCTATTTCAGGCTGGTCTGCAGAAACCTACTTCTTTAACTGACTGGAACATAGGCTGGAGAAATAAACCATCTATGTCCTATGGAAGATTCAGTCACTGCAGAGGTGGGGCAGAAGGGAGAGCTGGATTGCACAGCCAGAAGTGGTGCTGACAGCCATATCACTCTCCTGCTCATGAGTCAGAACTTTTTTGTACTTAGATGTGATTAAAGAAACATGGTGAAGTGCTTAACATAGATGGTGTGACTGCTTCCAATGCAGGGGAAAAAAAGTGTCTGTGATACAGAATATAGTAATGGGGGCTTGAGACTGGACGCAAAGGAACACACAGTGCTGCTCAGCAGATGTATTTTTCACTTCTAAGGAAAGCAGAAGGCACTTCCTGCCTTCAGAGTACCTGAAAACATCTAACAAGGTGTCTGGATCTAGACTGAAGGGGAAGGTTTCCCTCATCACAAGGGGAGAAGTGATGTCACGTTTAGCAAACCAGGAGAATGACTTTTAAAAAGTAGTAAGATTTGTGCAGTGAGACCACAAGCTGTGTGCATAAATAGTCCATTGTACTCTTATACAAGGGATGGTTTTATCTTACGGGAAGCTACTGGTTGAACTAAGCAGCCCAGATCTTACTCTGTCAGCTGCCATAACCCTGAGGAGGAGAAACCCTTGCTTCTATGCAGCTCAAGTGAGAAGGTGCGGGTAGGAGACACTAGTAGCTATGGTGTATGTACTGCCCTGCTGGACAACAGATCCACCCGTGGCCTGGCTGCTGGCTGTCAAGTTGTGGTGGTGAACTGGCATCACACTGAGGGTCCAGCAGGAGCACATTAGTGCTGTTTGGCCAGGGCTGCTGGCCATGCCTCAGAAGTGTGTGTGCAGGGGGCTGCTGAATATTTGGGTACTCTCAGTTTCTGTTCAGGTGCTCTGAGTTCCCTGTTCTGTCTTACCCATTGCAATGGTGAGAAGAGATGAAGGGACTATCTTTGAGGCTAGAGCATCCTGTTGCCTTCAGTATTTTTCTGCTCACAACCATTTAAAAACAACAAAAACAGAGGAACAAGGTTAGTAAGTTTACATGTAGTTTAATGCATTTAGCTGACACTAGACTGTACAATGCTCCAAAGTGGGAAGGCACCAACTGTGGGGAAAAAAAAAAATAATCTTCATCTTAAATATTTCCAGAGTACAATGACCAGAAGATAAATATCTGGCAGCTGCAGTGGGACACACAGCACTAATGCACTGTGTCTAGTGGTAAACATGAAAGATCCAGGCCTCAGTCATGCCCGTCACTGGGAGGAGCAGCTTTCTGGAAGTTGCGTTAATATATGGCTGGATTTCTTCCTCTGAGCATAATGAAGTTGGAGTTCATGCTTATTTGTGATAATAGTTAAAATGCTGTTTTTATATAAAATGTAATGCTGTAATATAGAAAACTAGTACTTTTTCAATCAGCTCTATCTTTTAGTTTGTTATAAAACCCAGTCAGCAATATACCCCTTTGTGACTTGCCTAGTAAAGGCATATTTGTTTGAAACAAGTGCTGCTTTGTCAACTTGTAATTAGCAAAACAATGCTGTAAGTAGTTCAGCTAAAAATAAAATAAGGCCATAAGTTTATTTAGAAAACTCTTGCGGGAAAAAAAAAAAAAAATCTTCCTTGCTGAAGACTGTTTATTCAGATTGTTTGTTGTTGCGATTGTCCTTCCAGACACGGTAATTGAGTGCAGAAGCCATGGTTAGCCAAGCTAAATAAGGAACCATCAAATAAGCTGCTGTTTTGTTGATGTTATACCAGGAAGCAGTTGTAGCTGTTGCCGTACCAGTCGTGAGCAGGAGAGTCACCAACCCCTGAAACACAGGAAGGTGGTTAGTGGTGTTTTCACTTGTTGCATTTTCTTAATTAGACAGTCTTTGTGTGGCTCTTTCCACTTAGCTCTGGAACTTGTTGGATCCCTCCGTGAGTTAGTTCCTACTCAGAAAACGAGGCAGCAAAAAAAGATAGATTTCTGCAGAGTTATGAGTTGAATTGACTCGTAAAATCATAGAATCATAGAATCATAGAATCATTGAGGTTGGAAGAGACCCTTGGGATCATCGAGTCCAACCATCTACCTACTCTACAAAGTCCTCCCCTACACCATATCCCTCAGTACC